>JBAIZL010000376.1:10162500-10570000 GCA_036971475.1 Prosapia bicincta | reverse complement strand
TGAAATCTCTACTAGAATTACTGTAATTATGTATATTATTTTGATCGTGCGAATTCAAATAAAACGTCTATAACCATTTTTAAGTAGTCAAATTTATAATTTTGTAACCTACTGACCATAAAACCTCTTAGAGTTGTCACAATTGTACCGTGGTTGGACTCATTTTGCGATGATTAGTATTTAGAATTCAGTTATTAGAGTACAAATTAAATAAAGTTAACAGTTAAAAAAAATTGATTTTGTAGTACAAGGACTAGTTGGTGATTTATAGAAGAACCATTAGTGGCAGGTAGGCCGGGTTGCGCAAGTGAGTGTGGCTGCGCGTGGTGGAGTGAGGGTCGCTCTAATCCTTCAGGGCGCACGGCTGTTTGGACAAATTATAGTTTCTCAGGGCTCGAGATTATTTAAAACTCTATCTATTAAACCTGATTTCCATTACACTTTTCCAGGCTTTGGACTTGCAAAATGATCAGCTGCGTGATTCGGTCAACTTGTAGCCTCGGTAATGTTGTTGCTACTTTATATTTTCAATTAAATTTTTTTTCATTTTAGAGAATTTTTTTCATTTTAATCTACTTTACAACTTGATCAATTTATCTGATTTTACCATCTGATTTCTTGGGTCTAATCCAATACATTTTTTGAATTTAGGAAAGAGATCCTAAACAAGACATTAGTTTCCAGTTTCTAGGTATTTTTGTATTTTTTTTTATTTAATTTTTCGTCCGAACTATTGTACTTCGTTTTTCTTTTCTTTCCTAAAGTCTCATGTGCATAGGAGTCGAACTTTCAGCCTCTTTTGACAAGTCTCTTTCCATTAACATCAAACTTATCACCTCGACAGTCAAAAGTAAAGTGACTACCGACAATGTAGAGACCCATTTTTGACCAATTTTGACAAGGAGAATCCAAAACCTTGAAAGGTATTAGCAAATAGTTTAGGGGTAGATGACCTGGGTTAACAACTGGCATTTTTTTGTATGCTTTTTCGCTTGTCAAATTTACGACTTACCCTCATCAATTGCTATTGTTTCCTCTTGTACGCATATTTCGCTGTACGCATCTTTCGTGCCACCAAAATAACTACTATGATTTCCAACTTGCAACAAAAGATGGAATTGAAGGGCGAAGAATTTGTATAAAATTAATAACTGTTACGATAACGTTATGTAATTTTGCGGTCACAGAGCAGCGACAGTTCAGGTGTAAAGTTTTGATGATGGTAACTGTGATAGATAAATCTATATAAAGATTTTGTATTTTTAATTTTTCTTAGCTAAAGTTTTTTGTTGCTTTTAAAATAGGCTTTAATGCTTCCATTGAATATAATATTCATGCTACCCTTCTCTTAATGTATTATTATTAATGACCTTTAACAATATCTCAGATGAAATACAATGTCCCTGGTATTTTACAAGCGTGAAAGACTATTTCACCGATGCAGAGAGGGATCTCCAAAGTTTATGGTAATTGATTCAGGAGGAAATCCAAAGATTGGGGCGTATTTGAAAGTAATAACTTCTTTAAGAGATTTTTTTTAAGTTGCTTGTAATCATCTTGAATTCACTGATTAAACTATAATTAAATGATACTTACCTAAGTGAATACGTAATGGCTTATTTGCTGACGCGTTTCGAAACAATCGTTCTTTTTACGAAACAAAGCCTCTACTCCTGTAGACACTTAGTTAAGTATCATTTAGTTATAATTTTCTTTTCAACTATGAATTTATATTTTAGAAAATTTTGTTATAAAAGCAATATATTCAAACCACTCAATTTTTACATTTGCTTGATCATTTGAGAACAACTGGCATGACTGTTGAAAGCAATTATTATTATTTTAATAAGAGAGGTCAGAGTTCACTGACATCGGATGTCAGATGAATCACTGTCGACGCAATCTAACCACCAGTAGAGAAATGATCTTGATTTCTTGAATCGCAGCCAAGAGTAAAGAGTAGTTAATGGGTTCGTATGATAGCAAAAAGAGAGAATCGGCGAGCCTTGTGTGAACTTTTACAATTGTTCCTATCATAAAAAACCGAGTGTATTCAGTTAGAAACGATTATTACCTTTAGGGTAACAATAAATTGGGCCAAATACTATCGAGGTCTCACTACATTTCTTCAAAATTTGGTTAATTGAAAAGATTTCCAGAAAATTACAAGGTAATGTGTTGTATGTAATAAAATTTTAAACCTTTTCTCCCGTTAGTAAGGAACAAAAAATTTATAATATTTTATTTTTTATATTACATTTTAAGACGAAAAACAATCACCGCAGAAAACACAGACTAGTAAAAGTGGTCGAGTACAACACAACGAAACTACATACAAACAAGTAATAACAATTTTTTTTATTAAGTCAATTCCTACTTAGGCCACAAAGACAAATTTAATTTGAGATTCATTTTATTTTGTAATTACAACTAATATAAATAGTTAGCCTATATAGCCTACATATATCAGAATAACAATATTAAGTGGTAAAATAGAAGCAAGTTTTCTTGCAAGTTTCCATTTTTTTTCCTATACAGTATATGTTCTTAAACTTTTTTTTTAATTACTATCTATTCGTTTTCTTTTATTCGTTTCTAATTTCTAAAGCTGATGGTGCTCTGAAATTTCTCATTTAATCTATCTCTTTTAATGCTTCATTATTGTGAAGAACCTCTCTCTTATAATGTCATATATATCTTTGAGTAACTGATTTCTAGTTATGAGGAAGTTGGCTCAGTGCCATAGTGCTGGATTTTAGACATGGAGTAATTTAGTTTGAATCTGACCGAGACATACAATTTTTGTATGGTGTTGGAATATATAATTTTTATTTGTCACTATTTACACTCTTTCTTTTTTTTTGCCCATTATGTTGTAGTTTCTTTTCGCTTTCCTTTCGCATTTGTGAAGCAAGGTAGGATACCGTTAATCCAGTTTGTTTGTTTTTCTTTTCGTGTATTTTTAATCCTTTAGCATAATCCTAGTCAGGGTCAGTAACATCGGGAACTCAGATCTGGTACACAGATGGCTCCAAGTTGGACTTCGGCACTGGAGCGAGGGTGTATTGTAAAAACCCAAGGGTAAAACTAGTTTTTTCCTTGGAGAGGCATACCTCTGTCTTTCAGGCCGAAATATATGCTATAAATGCCTGTCTGGGAGAGATAGCGAGAAGGGGAATACACAGGACCCGGATTGCTATTTTCTCTGACAGTCAGGCAGCAATTAAGGCACTAAATGGACATGTGGTCACCTCGGCCATAGTCAGGGAGTGCCTAAATAACCTAGAAGCCCTGGCAAGGCACAATCAAATCAAGATAGGTTGGGTGCCAGGGCATAGGGGAATATTTGGAAATGAAGCCGCAGATGCAGTGGCCAGGGGTCTTCAACTCCCCTAATTGGACTTGAGCCGGCGGTAGGTATTTCCCAATCCATGGTCAAGATTGCAGTACGAAAGTGGATGGCTGAAAGGCACTGTGAGCACTGGGTCAGGGCTGAAGGAATGAGACACAGTAAGCTAACCCTTAGGAAACCTTCCTTGAGGCTGCAGAAGAGTCTTATCTATCTGTCTAGGCAGGAATTGAGGATAGCCACAGGTCTACTAACGGGACACTGTGGACTAAGGAAACATCTGCATAATACGGGTATCTTCAAAGATGAACCAGTGTGCAGATTATGCGGGCAAGAACTGGAGACCGCCACACACATCATTTATAGATGTGAAGCACTTGCCGAGAGACGCTTCAACCTCTTTGTGATAGCACAGCTCTGGAAGAGGATGCTGAAGGTAAAACACTAGTCAGGAAACTTCTAAACCTGATAAGAGGGAAGGGGCTCTTTGACTAGATCAGGGAGGTAAGTACAATATACCTAAGATAGCGGTGCTTCGGGCAGTTTAAAACCCGCTCCCAATTTCATAAAAAAAAAAACTATAGCATTATTTATGATATTGTCTGCTAACCATGGCAACAATTTAAGGTTGTATAATGGAAGTTTCGACAACAATCAGATAGAAGCAAAAGAAAAATGCATATACTTCTATGAGAAATACATTTCTACCTATGGGAAGTTGCCTCAAAGAATCACTGTCTTTTCAGCTTCATCCACTTTGGCGGCAACATCTGGTCAATTTAAGTAAAAATGTCAGATGTGACATAGACACTGAAAATAATTCATTCTAGATTAGAAAAAAATTTTTTTAAATTATAGAAAAAGGTAAATATTTATAACGTAATTAGTCTTTGCAACGTTTTGTGAAGAAAGGGTAAAAATGCTGGAGTCAAAAGAAGCGAGCTAACTGATGGACTAACATCTGGTTATTTGTAACCCAAACTTTGGCTATTTACTAACATTTCTTCCTTCCACCTCATCCTTCACAAGATAGCTTCTTCTCATACGTTCCCTTCTCTTCTTATTCCCCATACGTTCTATCTTTTTATCAGCTTCTATATTTCTGTTTCTTCAAACAGTTATCATAATTTCTCATATTATTTCTTCTCTCCTTCGTTAAACATGTTCAACTCTATTCCAAACCTGCATTTCAATTGCGTCTTGTTTCTTGAGTGCTTCGTAATTTCATCTTCGACTACATTTTCTGACTCTTGTTTAGTATTTAATATATATATTAAATTCTTCCTTAACCAGTGCTATCTTCATTTTTCTTGACTTGTGTTACGTCCACAATATTGCATCACTAATATTTGACGCTTTTCGTTTTAAATAACTTTATTTATTGTAACTTTTAATTTTTATTGACTTCATCTTTGTAGGCCTATATTTAACTTGAATGATTTTTTTTCAAATTTTTATTTTGGATTTTCGTTTTTACCTTTTTTACCATATTTGCGAAATTTTATTTGTCTTCATTAGTATTTTATTTAGAACCTATTACGTTCTAGTCATAACACCAGAAAGTGTTGCACTCTTTATTTTTTACTTATCACTTATGTTTCTTTCTTCTGCTACTGCTACCCGTTTCAAAGTTCTTCCTAAACTGACCAATTTGACACGAAATAACCCTATAAAAGGAGTACTCTTATTATACATACACTTCCGATTACAATTCATGCATTCATTTTCTTCCATACCTCGATTTAACGGGTGATGTTGAAATGGCCCCACGGTCTGTTAGGGTCGTAAAAACGACAGTTGAATTGCGCCCATGGTCAGTTCGGAGGTTTTGAATTGGGCCCACGGTCAGTTCGGAGGTTTCGAATTGGGTCCACGGTCAGTTCGGAGGTTTCGAATAGGGCCCATGGTCAGTTCAGAGGTTTCGAATTGGGCCCATGGTCAGTTCAGAGGTTTCGAATTGGGCCCACGGTCAGTTTGGAGGTTTCGAATTGGGCCCACGGTCAGTTCGGAGGTTTCGAATTGGGCCCACGGTCAGTTCGGAGGTTTCGATTTGGGCCCACGGTCAGTTCGGAGGCTTCGAATTGGGCCCACGGTCAGTTCAGAGGTTTCGAATTGGGCCCACGGTCAGTTCGGAGGTTTCGAATTGGGCCCATGATCAGCTCGGAGGTTTCGAATTTGGCCCACGGTCAGTTCGGAGGTTTCGAATTAGGTGTATGGTCAGTTCGGAGGTTTCGAATTGGGCCCACGGTCAGTTCGGAGGTTTCGAATTGGGTCCATGGTCAGCTCGGAGGTTTCGAATTGGGCCCATGGTCAGCTCGGAGGTTTCGAATTGGGCCCATGGTCAGTTCGGAGGTTTCGAATTGGGCCCACGGTCAGTAGGGGCATAGTTCGGAGGTTTCGAATTGGGTCCATGGTCAGCTCGGAGGTTTCGAATTGGGCCCACGGTCAGTTCGGAGGTTTCGAATTGTAACACATGAGCCTTTTTTTGCGGGTAAGTATTTATCAGGGCTTTATTAAAAATTTGTGTTAATTACTATATAACAAATTAATTAACCTTACTTACCAGGGGCTCCTAGTTTTCCATTTTCAGCCAGGCATAGTAATGTCTTTCTGTAAACGATCTTCTGATATCTTCGGGAGATAAAACTAGGTTACTTGAAATGAAAATTGAAAGTTTGTTACGTTCTAGTTTACTTGTGAAATAAGAATTTAAATTTTTAAAATACAAAGTCATACAATTTATTAATCAGTGACAAATTACAAAGGAACAAAAGACAGCAATGTGTCGAGTAATTTACTTTTAATTACTGCTAGTTATTCCATACATTTTAATTACTTATTAAACTTTAACATTTATATATATCGAGAGGATAGTAACTTATCTAGATTTCCAATTAAATTTTTAGACAATTTCTACCGTTCATATGTTAACCGTTTATCATTTAAAATTCAACTTAGTTAACATTAAAATACATTTTCTCTATTATTATCTAAAACGTACCTGCTTGTGCACATTACTTATTTTTAAAACACTTTAACACATATTAAACATTGCCCATGGCTTTTGGAATCACTAATCACTTAACACATCGCTCTTGCAAATCAAAGCACTTAAACAAAAATGATATCAACTTTTACTCATTTGAAATACATAAATAATCGCTTCTGACTTCTTCTTTAGCTCGTTAATAAAATTTGGTACCGGCCTTGACATCTTAAAATTTGGAATACTGGAAGCTTATAAATTTCTAGGTTACGTCCGAAAATGCCATCACGTCTGTTCTGTTCAAGAACCTCTGGATGAGTGGGGCTTCTGAAGGGGCACGCCAACGGAAATCCCACCCTTGGTTATTATTTCGAATTTTTCGATTGGTGCATTGGATCTGGCGATATCAGACCATGCTTGCGTCACATGAGGTGATGTCAGTTAATTACCCTGAGTTACTACCTCGTACGATATTTTACATTTTTACCCGCTAGGGGTGCTACTATCTATGTTAGCTTCACAAAGTGCACCAAGAAAACAAAAATTTTCTTTTATATTGGAACGATATAATTATTAAATAAAAATCAAATATATAAATGAATTTATATGTAACACCTTATTTTTAAGAGTGTTACAGAATTGGGTCCACGGTCAGTTCCGAGGTTTCGAATTGCGCTAATACCTCTACAATCGTGACTTACAAAATTGAATGATCCCATCCACCTTTGCTTTAAATACATTCAAACATCTAAAATAGATGTTTGGTTACCGTCCGACGGTGGTCAAGCATCTATTTTAGATAATTTAAACATCTTTTCATAGCAATACAAATAGTCGTGTAATACTATTTTATGTTGTATGTGCACAAAATGATAAAAACCCCTGGCCACACCATTGCCAGGTGCCCATTGGAACGGTTCAGCATGTCACCATTATAGGGTTAACAAAAAAGGACACGTAATGGAATGCTCGCTTGACCTGGCGAGCGCTACGTTACTGAGTAGGATTACTTATAAGTTTAAATAATAATTAAAAGATGAATGTACAGTATTTTTAATGAATTCTATATTTTAGCAAATAGAGTTTTCTTTTTAATTCTATCGTACATTAAAATAAAAACTAATGTCTGATCACTTAACAAAACTAATGTTGCCCAACTGACCAGGGGCCCAATTCAACCCCTTTGAGGGTTGACGGTAATCCGCCTAGGTATGTTTTGACCGTGGGCCCAGTTCGACCGTGTCCAAAGTAACCCGTTTCATACAAATACCACTTTTCAACTCACACTTTCCTTCTAAAGTTGAACATTTCCAAATAATCATTTGTCTAAAAATACACGTAGGGTGTCATTAAAATCGAAACGAACACAACAGCAATTATAATTGGAAAATACGAGATTCATAAATGTATCAATGTAATATTTAAAGAAAACGAGAAAGGTTTTCAACTGTAAAAGGCACGAGATTTATAATTGGTTCTTGAATAAACATAATCAGTTATGTGCAACCAGGAACTCAGGGTTTCGTGTAGGATTACCTCTACGCTGAAAAAACACTAGAACGTGCTACGCATTGAAGTGTGCTGTTTTAAAGGGGTTTAATTAGTTTTTACGTTTGTACCACCATGTCTTTCAATTAAGAATAATATCCTAGTGGATCATATCAAACCATTGAAACAGCTAAACCCTATTTTTTAATATCTAAGTTAAACAAAATATTAAGATAGATTCTTATGTTAATTAATATTCAAGTAGGCCTATTACAAATGTATTGTAATAGCGTGAAGGATTAAAAGCAAATGAAAATTATAGGCCTATAGGCAATGCGGAACGTGATGAATACTAACAATGAGTCAATTGATTAAATACAACTAAATATGTTTAGTGCAAGATTTAGAGCGCTTAATATCACGTTGTTGAAACTAGAGGATTTATTTGTGATCGACACATCGGGAAACCTTAGACATAACATTTTTAAACGCTATATGTTTTAAATAGGGATATGCGCCAGTGTTACGAAAAATGTTTATTAGTTAAAATAGTATTTCCCGCTGTAGACTATCTTGATTCCATCTACGTCCTCACGAACTCTACTCTATCTAATCGAACTACGTACTTATGTATCATATCGTTTAACATGTTCTGTAGTTTAAAATATCTGAGTTCTAAATTAAAACAAGGGAGACCGAGGGTTTCAATGTCTATTTTAAAAACACCTTGTGTTAACAACAAACTGACATTAACATTTTTAGTACGCAATGTGTGCTGGTTAATAGTACAGAATAAAAGCTGCTCTATATTTCTTTAATTTATTGAGACAGCTAACGTTTAATACTGCATCACGTCAAGAGCGTTGACCACTTAATCGACTGAACTTGTCAGATGAAATAAATCTTGCACTTGAGTCTTATCGTTTTGCATTCCCAGATGACACGTTTAGATTACTATTTTCAAAAGCGGTACCTGTGGGAGTACAATGGTCAAAATAAGTGTCCCATGTATGCCTCCCTGGTATTCGGATAAAAAAAAATGAATAAGTATTGATACTTGAATTAAGTGATAAGACTTAGTACTTGAAATTTTTGTTATTATTTATGTAAGAACTTTACAGTAAAACTCTACAGGGAGGACTGACTATAGTGTATAGATGAAGATAGCACGATCCACCTAACATTTCGAATTAATAAATAATTATAGTTATGTAAAGTGCATAAAATAATACAAGTATGGTATGTATAATTTTTTGTCATTGGATTTGTATCGGAATGTTACAATAAGTAGCTACCCTCTGCTTTCTATCTTTCTGGAAAATTTTAGTCTTGCGCCTCCTACAAGAAAATTATAAACTAGTTCTCGCCCTCTATTAAAGGAAGTTCTCCGAAACTCATAGACGTGTAGTATTTATAACACAGCACCCCAGGACTTCCGCCTGAAACCTTTCACAAATATAAGTCCCGAGACACAGCAAGAGATTTGCAAGAGTGACCAAATTGACATTTAGAGTGGTTGGCAGCTCGCAAACCCAGTGTTAGTCGAACCTCGCTGTTTAGGTATCGGTCCGTCACAACCTTTGTGTCTTGTTCTGCAATGTGTCTAGATGGGCGATAGAAGAATCGACATAGTCTGGATTTCCCCTTTCAGCGAACTCTCGTCCTACGCGTCTCATGTCTTTTGCTATACCTCGTGATGTATACGCACTTACGTCTACTCCACCTTGTTTTCAAGTCTTATACTTTCTCAACATCGTCGCTTTTTCATATTTTCCTTTTCTTCATCTCTGTGCTTTTGAAACTACTTATTTATATTTTTACGGCTTTATGAAAACTATAAATTCTGTTGTGACTAATTGATCCAACACTTTGTTACAGATATCAGATAAATTTCTTCAATCTAGAACACTTGATTGTTGGACAAGGCTAGAATGGGGTACAACAGTATTATGATGCTTTCAACTGATGAAATTCAATGATCTGATACTTGGGTAGATATGTTTTACCGGCGAAATCTACAGTAAAACTAGTTACTCTGTCCAGCTTCCGCCTAGATTTCTGTCCGTCCTCATACCTTATTCAGCCCATCCTAATCTAAACATATAACCAATAGATGACTTCCCCCCGTTAATGTTACTCCATACTTGCAACCCCACTCTAACTAAACCCAATATTAACATGTGGCCGAATAACAATTTTATAAATAGACGCTAAATAAACAAGTTGAGTGGAACATGTTCACAAAACGCACTACCTGGCGAAAGGGTTGGTTTCGTAGAATGTTTTTGCATATTCCCAGCGCCTGAGTTTTAATACTATGACCAGATTTTGCACCGAACTGTCAAAGAGCCAATATTTATTGTCTCCTTAAGTGCCTGGTCATTGCATTGTGCAGAAAAGTCGGATATTTTAGTTTGTAAGGATTAATACTTGTTTTTCTTGTCCTGTAACATCCTATTTTTTTATTAATATTATATTCCTACTTACTGATAGTATATTCTACGGAGTTCTTGTTACTATTATCAGCCTCTCCTCGTTTCGTCAGAAACTTCATACTTGATGTGTTTCTGGGTGCTCCCTTCCTCTTGAAATATTTTACGGTCGGCTAGTTATAGAATATTTAAAGTACTGAAAATACCTGAAGTAGATGGGAGCACCCGTATCGCGTTAAGTTATGAAGATGCTCATGAAGGTAAGAATGGCTGTAAATACTACCAAGAAATACTATCAATTTGTCTTCCTGTTCTAAATATTCTCCAAATATTACTTCGTAATTCTCTGTGAGGTATTTTAAGTACTTCTACTTAATTCTCTGTGAGGCAATTTAAGAATTTCTTCGTAATTCTCTGTGAGGTATTTTAAGCAGTTCTACGTAATTCTCTGTGAGGTATTTAAATATTTCTACGTAATTCCCTGTAAGGTATTTTAAGTATTTCTACGTAATTGTCTGTGAGGCATTTCAAGTATTTCTACGTAATTTTCTGTGCGGTATTTTAACTATTTCTACGTAATTCTCTGTGAGGTATTTTAAGTATTTCTACGTAATTCTCTGTGAGGTATTTCAAAATTGTCTACGTAATTCTCTGTGAGGTATTTTGTTCTCTCTTGTGGTGTTTTGTGTGTTTCAAAGCTAAAGGTAAGCAGGCTTACATTCGTTGCTGGTAGGGGTACGTTACGAATGTAGAATCGGTAAGATCAAGTGAAACCCATCTTGGGATTCGAAGAAACATAGAGGAATCATTAATCTACCTCTCTTAATGGCAGACCTGATCTTAAAAGTTGTACGAAGAAAAGGTAAAATCTTAACGAAATTATTTTATCTATCGGGCCTACTCCAAATAATTTCTAGGAAAATACTCTTACATATTGTAAATATCCTAATTATCAATTATTATTAAACCTTACATGAACTTATGTTAAGTTCTTTTTGCAAGTAATGTGGTATATATATATATATATATATATATATATATATATATATATATATATATCACTTTCACTATATGTACTTAAACAAGAATCTTACTTGGTATTTATGCGAGTTAACTTTCAAAGATCGATAGTATCTCCATTATCGGGCATCTCTGACCAGGGGTTGTAGTAGACTGCGAGCTGTGTGGAATTTCCGTTGTCACAAGGTGTGGTGTACCGTTATTGTTCTATTTTCGGATTCACTGCACTGTACGAGTTTTGAAGTTTGTCTTGGGGTTAATTTTGTCTATTAGGTTGAATAATTTATCGTTTTTTTATTTTATTTGTATTTGTTTTTTATGATATTATATTTATGTTTAAAAATTTGTAGTTGTTCCCAGATTTTCATTTTGAGGCCTTTTTGTACTTTTTTTATTAGGTGTACGTTTTCTAATGTGGGGAATGTTTGTTTTTGATGGCGTGTGTAGCTAAGTTTGAGTTATAAGTTTCAGGTTTGATGTATTCATTGAGGTGTTCTTGATATCTGTCTTTTAATTTCTTTTTTGTTTAGTGAATGTATATTTTATTACAGTCTGGGCATTCGATTTTGTATATTCCGTTATTAAGTGAGGGAAACATTTTTTCTTGTTGGTTTATTTTATGGACTATGTTTCCTGTGTTTTTGTAAGCTATGTTAATATTATTATTTTTTAGTGTTTTAGTTATTCCTTTTATGTTGTATCCTGTATATGTGAATGTGGCCCATTTTGTTGTTGTTTGTAGTTCCACACAGCTCGCAGTCTACTACAACCCCGGTCAGATGATAGAGATACTACCAATCTTTGAAAGTTAACTCGCATAAATACCAAGTAAGATTCTTGTTTAAGTACATATATAGAAAGTGATAAGTGAATACAAGAAAACAGTGTTGCAAAACCTAGAAATATATATATATGTCTTACAGAAACAATGTCATCACAATAACATCTTCAAAAACTTTAATTCACAAGGCTAAGAGAAAGAAGCGTTGGTTTGTTATTGTGTTGGCACTGTTTCTCACAAGTGTTCCGAACGTCTGAGATTGGATTGAGTGAAGGCAGATTCACAGCTTATAAATATTGAGCAGTGTTCTCTGGACGGCAATAAATCTTTCTAGTGCCGTCAATTCATTACTAGGCTCTATGGAAATGAAGATACATCTCGGGTAAGGAAGACGCGCACCATAAATCAACCTATCTATTACTCTACAACTTTGTAGCGATAGGCATATACCTTGTCTGAGCGGTTTCGTTTCTCACGCTTGTAGGAAGTAATGAGAATTTGTTTTTCTAGAGTTTTCAGTGAAGATATTGCAAAAACACATCGTTCTATTATAGCGCACGGTGTGAGACTAGTATCGAGGAAAGGGTAAACACCTCGGTGGCACGAAAAATGCGTACAGCGAAATATGCGTACAGAGAAAGATGCGTACAGCGAAATATGCGTACAGAAAAAGATGCGTACAGCGAAAGATGCGTACAAGGGTACAAGAAGAAACTATAGCAATTGAGGAGGGTAAGTCGTAAATTTGACAAGCGAAAAAAGCGTACAAACCAAACTCCAGTTGTCACCCCAGGTCATCTACCCCAAAACTATTTGCTAATCACTTTCAAAGTTTTGGATTTTCCCAGTTTCCCAGAAAGAAGGTTTCCAGTTTGTCAGTGAACACTTTGCTTTTAACTGTCGACGTGATGAAAGAGACTCATCAAAAGAGGCTAAGACTTTGACTCCTATGCACGTGACACTGGAGGAAATAGAAAAAAAACAAAGTATATTAAGTCGGAGAAAACATTTTTTAAAAAAGTACAAAAATACCTAGAAACTGGAAACTGATGTATTGTTTAAGATCTCCGTAAATCCAAAAAAATGGATTAGATTAGACCCAAGAAAGCAGATGGTAAAACCAAATGAATTAGTCAAGTTGTAATACAGATTAAAATTTAAAAATTCTGTAAAATAACACAAATTTTTTTTTTAAATTGAAAATATAAAATAACCACTTAATTACCGAGGCTACAAGCTGATTTTAAACACACTATCTCTATCATTTTTCCAGTTCAAAGACTGGAAATGTGTGATGGAAATCTGGTAGGCGATAATAATAAACTTTTAAAGGATCTCCAGTCCCGAGAAACTAAGCGACACCTATGTTTAGCTCAGAGGTAAACTCAAAGATTTTAAAAAGTTGTACTCAAATTTCGCCTGCCACAAGTGCTAACGTCATAGCTTACCCTCGTCATCTGTCAAAACTTGATCATGTACACATATTTCGCAATATTCCTGGTGTACGCATATTTCTTGTATTCAACACTTCTCATCTCCCCGGTTTAAAGCAGGTGTACTTCAAGTAAGCAACCCTGTCAAGCGAAATATAATTTCCCCTTACTCCAAGTTCCAGGTGTCTTCTCCTTAGCCCTTCAACCCTAAGCCTTTAAAATCTTCCTTAGCCCTTTAACCCATGTCTTTCAACCCTTCCGTATCCTTCTTCTTGCAAAGGGGATTCCTTTTTAAGACCTTGATAGAGTCTGATCAACGTAAGATCATGATCTCCTATATCTTCAACGAGAAGGTTTTATGAACGTACCTTATCTTAGCTATATTCACAATCGCTGCTATCCTTTGTAGGTCATAATAGTTGATGATCATCTTAGACCTAAAAAAACACAAAAAATAAGTACTATCTCTTTTTATGTAGGACACATTTGCTTACATTTGCTTGTCGAAATTTCGAAACTATATTTTATTTTCAAGTGATAATACTATAATACTTTGATAAAGTTTTTTCCGTATATGATTTAATTCTTTGAAGCAGAAATATGTGTTCAGTTTTACTCGTAAGCTTTTTTCTTGAAACCTCGTGGTTACCAAACCGTAAACATTCTTCCTGATGTTTTTTTTTTATTTGTGAGGGTTTTGGAAATCACTTTATAGGAAGAAAATGACTTAAATCTTCTCCTAGATTTGTTAACCAAGACTACTGGCGAGACCTAAACGCTTATACTTTATAAATAACGATTTGCTGAATTGATAATTGGGGTAAATTTATGAAAATTTTGACAATTTTTTTTTAAATACCTGAGTCCAATCAAAAACATTTGTCTCTGTAAGTGTCTCATGAATTTACTTAAATTATAAGTCATTAATAATTTTAAAAGATTCTTAAAGTTTCACCGATACTCCTAAAGGTAATCAGTAGAAAAGGATAACTTTACCCGACTAGACTTTATGCGCGAATAATCTAACCAGAACATATGTTGAATAACTTATGTTAAATAGATTTTTTTAAATGACAAACTTATATTTTGCATAGACTTTGAATTCTTTTTTGGAGAAACACATATCAATGTCTAAAACAAATCTAGTAAAATGTTCTAGAAACTCTTTAGTTGAAAAATAAGCTAAAATGTTTGTTTACTTTGATAACCTAGTAACGGGATTGTATTTATTTTAAAAGTCTCTGCAGAGAACGGATCTTTAATTTCAAACTGACGACCAACAAAGTAAACTCGTTACAGCAAAGGTTTTCATTTCTCACAGAAGGAGTAATATTCTTCTATTAACGTCAAATTAAAAAATAAAATGAATTTTCGTAGGATAAAAAACTACAAATATGAATTATCAGTTCTAAAATATATACAAAAAATTGAAGCAAACAACTACAATTTTAAAGTGTATTAGTTCTTAACTAACCTTTCACGTAGAAGTCCTTTATATTAAAACAAAACGTTGAAAATTACTAAGTACTCTTCATTATTAAGTAAAGGAATAACATTTGAGTGAATCTATTTTCTCGCAATGTTTCTAAAGAATACATACAGTAAATCAAAAACACCCAAGGTTCTTTTAATATTACGAAAATCTCAACAAAGGTCCGCCATTTTTGTAATGTAAACTGCCCAGGTTAAGAAGGTGCTATAGAGGGTATTGTATGTCCAGTGACCGGCAACAATAGGCTCAAAAGAAAAATGGCTTCACGACAATGTTGTACCTGTTTCCAGAGGTAGGGGTCTTGATTTGTTGAAGGGTCTCTATGTTTTGTGTTTGTTAATGCCCGTTACTTTGAATAATGTCCTGAGACAGTTACTTAGACGCGGTGGTAGTAAAGTTGAGGTCGCGAGTAAGGAGCTCCTCTTTTGTATGTACTGAGTGAAACCCAGAAAGGTTTCACCTCGGATTTTTATTACGACTGTTCAAGTAATGTGATGTTAGAGAAAGAGGACTTTCTCCTCGAGGTGGCACAAAAAGTAGGTATAGCGAAAAATGCGTACGTGAGGAAACAAAAGCCATCGAAGAGGGTAAATTTGATAAACGAAATAAGCGTACAATCTAGACTTCAGTTGTCACACTAAACACTTTAGGTCATCTATCCCTAACATATTTTCTAATAGCGTCCAATTGTTTCATCCTTGATTCAGTCCCTGAATGGAACCCTAAAAAAAGCAATGTCGATTTTGCAGCTGCTGCAATATTAGCAATCCAAGAGGTTTTTACTGAATCATAAATCAGTGGCTGTTACTTCTACTTTGATAAATGTTTGTGGCAGAAAATCCAAGAGCTTGGCTAGAGTGATAAGTGTAGAAACGACGATGAAATTCGACTTTCAATCAAGGTGAGAAACTTGGACGTTTTTGATTATTTGGTGGATCAATGTTTGGAGAACCTAGATATCCCATAGTCTCTGTGGGCGTCCCATCAAAGAAGACATCGAACATATTCTAAAAAAAACAATGCATATTCTTTAAAATATTAAACTTTAACAGAATCGACTGAAAAAGAATAAAATTGAAAAAATTTCAAATAATTTCCAAGCTTTAATTGAGAAGTAAACTATTGTGGCTTGACTTTAGACTTTGTGGGGAAGAGGATAAAAAGAATGTGAAGGCAACCAGTAGGTAACCTAACCTAACCTACCGATTGCCGAGTTTAAGGACTTGCTGTGACGACAGTGTCGTCATCCCCAGATCATTTGTTAACGCTTGTTTGAGCTTCTGGATCATATCTTTAGCCCATCGGTAACTCGTACGCCATGATGTTATAGGACCTGTAACTTGTCGCAGCAAACCTATGTTATCTGTGTGGGAGACAGGATTAGCTTCAGTTTTGGTAGAGTAAAGATGCAGTGTAAATGTCGCAATGATAGACTGCTTAGGCTTCTTGAAATTCTTAAAGAATTCAGATTTGACATTGTGAGTACATTTGTAGTGGTAAATCTGATAATTTCTCAATATACTTTCTAACACCACTATCACAAAGTGATACCATATGGACATTGTTAGTATAAAAAAATGTTACTTGTGTAAGATTCCAACAGCTAATATAATAAAGCCTACACAAAGGAATGCAAGAACTAACGAAAGAAAGAACAAAACTAATAATAATAAGTGTATTGGTTGTTTTACAAAATCGTGACAGTCCTCTACTATTTACAATGAACATTTTTAGTTTCTATTTAAGTTCCGTTGTTACTTTTCCTACATTCCTTTGTTCTTTACCTTGCAACGAAATCCCATTCAATCTTCACTCACATTATAACTCTATGGACGTAACAAAATAGTTGACCAGACGATGCGCAGTTGACTTTTTGATATTTAGAATGGTAGAGGAGCCTCAGAGGTAGGGTTAGTCTAATCTTACTGCTATTCGGATGGTTCACCACAACCAGTGTGTATGGTTCGTCATAGTGCCTAGAAGCGAGTGAGAGAGGTAGAAAGCTCCCAGGCCTTCCACTCCCAATATAGTTTGATTTAAAACAGAAAAGGAGTCTACGAAAGTGAAACTGGCCAGAAGGGGGCTGCCGTTGTCTGGGCGAATGGGAAATCCACATCCTGCCGGATCTTTGAGCATTGTTGCCAAATTTGAGTTAAAGAAACGTTCGTAGCTCAGCGTCACAGAGTTCAAACTGACAACACCGCGTCCCTACCCCGCTACAGACTCATTTCTATTCTGCTTTGAATCAAACTATAGTAGACGAACTAACCTCCTCTTCATATCAAGTTTCTTGTTACATCCCTCGTGTATATTCGTTGTTTAGTCAATCCTTAACTCAATAGGAATGAGTCAATCCTACTCATATGACTTGGGAATGTGACTTCGGAAGTGATCAGTTCCGTGAATGATTTTTATTTCTTAAGGAACTGCTTTCTGTATCAATGACGGACTACTTGTTATTTTATGAGATTTGGAAATCATAATTTCAAGGTAATTCGAAATGAAAATATGGGTTTATAACTTTCTGATACAGGGTCCTTTAACTTTCATCCAAGCGCATAAATTATATTTTTTCTTAGTAATTTATCTCTTTATTTATAGTCCCAAATTTATAGTAATATACAAGGTATTTTCAGTACTGTCTGGCAGGTTTTTGTTCAGGAGGCAACAAATAAGCAAAACCGTTCTTATAAACATGTACCCGAAAACGTTTATACATCTAGCTAAGGTTCACTCGTGCCATGCTGAAGTCCCTGTGAGAGGGTTTCGTTACGACATGGGAAAAGGTTGGGGATAAGGGAGTCTTATAGTATATTATCTGAAAATTCAATAAAACCCCCCTTATAGCTATAAAATGAATAATTTTTAAGAAAAATTGTTCAAAACATTCATAATTACACCGAGAACACGGTTTGTTTACATTCGATTTAGAACATTAAACTTGAGCTGCTAGTATACACTTAACGACGTTAAAATTTAAAACAATATATAATTAATGACTTTAATTTGAATTGAAATACAAACCCGTGTCTGATTTAGGACTAATGTTTTATTCAAATTAGGAAATTTTACTTGTATTTCGTAACTTTCAAATACGGTCTGAGCTGACAATGGAACACTTCTTACGACGTTTAACTTAAAGTAAAGTGCTTCTATAGGCAAGTACAGTCGAGCTTGGTTATAAAGTCCTTTGATTATATCATTATGATTCAAGCCAATTTTTTGATTGAATCCCATTTTATTAATAATAAATTCCTTTATGAAAAGCTAGGTTTTTCCATCAAGAAAATTACCCAACGGATGTAGCGTCAAAATATCTATCTTACGTATAATGCAAACTAAAACAGAATACTGAAACTTTCATTAAAGTATTTTCATTGTTCAGATGAGAGTTTCACTACTGTGGGTAATTTTTTTAGAAATGATATTTAAATAATCTAAATTTAACCTTTATTACAAAGGATATATAAAATCAATTTAGGAAAATTTGAGCTGGTAGGATAGGAAGTAGTGGGGGGGGGGAGGTTAACTACCAAAGTAGGAGCATCCCATTATCACGGAATAGAACCTGTGTGTGTAAGCACTGTAATTATCATGAATTCTGCTTCCTGATAATAATGATGTAGTCCTTTGCTTAAGATCTGTAAGTTAGTTTGCTGCCATTGTGATGAATGCGTACTTTATTTTGGGCAGTGAATATTTAGTGTATAAACTATTACAAAAACCTATATTTAAAAATTACTAGTAAAAAACAATGGAGTTATTCTACAGAATATTCTACTTTCTTTTAATTACAGAATTTGGTTATTCTTAGAAATAAAACAAGTACGTAATGTTAGAAAAAATGTTCAAGTTAATTGATACTTAAATCATCATAGAAAAATTTCATTTTAGTTTCTTTTAGTTTTATAATTACAATTAATATAAATATGTATATAGGCCTACATATGTCAACATAACAATATTTAGTGGCAAAATAGAAAACGAATTTCCTTGCAAGTTTTCGTGTTCCTTTTTATTTATGGTGTTGGACTATTATTTTTGTTTGTTACAATTTATAAGGTTTTTTTTTGTTGCTTGTATTTTATTGTAGTTTCTTTTCGCTTACCTTTCGCATTGTCTGTTTGTGAAACAAGGTTCGATTCCGTTAATCCAGTTTGTTAATTTATTTTTCAATCATTTTTAATCATAGAGCATTATTTATGATATTGTCTAGTAACGATGGTAACATTTTGAGGTTGTGCAGAGGAGATTTCGACAACAACCAGATAGTGGGAATAGAAAAATTCATATACATCTTTGAGAAAAACAATTCTAGCTATGGGAAAGTTGGCTCAGTACCACAGCGCTAGATTACAAACATGAAGATATCCAGTTCCAATCCGCCCTGGACCCTCAAATTTTTATAATTTAATTATTTAATAAATATTTGAAAAAATGTATTAACATGAATTGTCATCCTCTATAGATTAAAAGAAATGTATTTGAACGTGATTGGATGAATAAAAACGAATTTTATTAACGATAGAAAATGTGTACAAGATATATATAGGGAGAGTGTGAGCTAATAGAAGGAATTGAATAATGATACAGATAAAGAGCGTGCAGCACAATTAAATGGGCGTTTTAAACAAATAAAATATAATTACAAAATATGTGGTTAGTTAAATTATGAGAAAATGTATCTTATTATCGTTAATTGAAAATAAAATAAATTTAAGAAATTTAATTTATTGCAAAAAAGTACAAAATTATTATATTATGAAAACTTCCATTTAAACTAGTTGTTTAATATGATCGCAATTCTATCACCTTTTCAAATTTAGACTTGAATTCTATAAACAATTCAATTAACCAATAGTTAAACTACTTAGTTAAACAAATAACAATAACCAAGCAACACTACGATTGTGTAACGTGGGTCTCAACATTTACCCACTCTAAGCCGATTCCAACTTGCACTTCTTTAATAAAAAACATTGTAGCCAGAAGTCAGTAATTAGGAGAGCCCAGGGCAAACAGTAAAGTATTGTTAGGTTCCCCCTCGTTTAGATTACTCCGACAAATGTTTGCTGTTTACAAAAGAAAAGCAAAAAGTGGTACGCCAACAACAAACCAAGAAAACAAATTAGTCTATTTGCGTTCTGGATAATTAGTTCATTAACGAAGACTTGTTACCGGAACTAGGCCTATTTCTGTCATTAAGTATCCCAAGCATTAAATGAAATCTATGCACTATAAAAATGTTCATCGTCAAATTTTGGGTTTATTAGAATGTTATTATTGTTTCTTTTACGAGATTCTAAATACAATAATAATCTACTAGTAAACCTGTATGTGCAATTTCTACTAAAAATTGCGTGAGATTTTTCCGTTATAGAAAAAAGTTATAATTCTTGAATTTTGTAGTCCTGGAGACACTGATGAAGATCGGCACATAGCGATCGAAAACGTTCTGTCTCAACAAATTTACTAAATTTAAAGTTCACAAGTCATAAACTATTGTTTAAGTGATTAAAAAGTTATAATATTATATTATGGTTCTTCTCTCTTAAATTCAAAAGCACTCTCTTTAGCCCCAGGGAGTATTATGTGTTCTGTGTAAAATATGTAAGAAGAAAGAAAGATGGTGAAAAAGAGAAGAGTTTGGACTTACAGCACTTATCCTCTTATCTCCAAGCCCTAAAGAAACACTTAGAGATGGATATATTTGGAAGTATCTATTTTCAAGCGTATTAAATCCAAGCCACCACGAATCCAACATCAACGTCATGACTACCACCCGGGTGACTAGCCCCGTGATACCAGTCTGCGAGAATCTTTCGATCTCAATATAAGGCCTGGACTGGTGACCGGCCAGGCCCAACGAGAGGTTCGACCGCTTTTCCAAGGCCCCTCGAACCAGTAGATCCTTCCGAACCTTCCAGTCCTTAAATATCTTGCCCGATTAGGTAGTGCAATCAGACCTTTATCCACTCTGGATTGGCCTTACTTAAAGGCCGGGCCTCCAGACTCGGGACTTGGTCCTAGGCGGTAATAAAATCATTATTTGAGAGCACCCACTCCCAAGGTTAAAGGCGGGATCTTTAACACACTCAGTGTACAGTTACTATACCGGAAGCAGTGAAACTACGACGACAGGAAGCAGTGAAACTACGACGACAGGGAGCAGTGAAACTACAACGACAGGAAGCAGTGAAACTACGACGACAGGAAGCAGTGAAACTACGACGACAAATGCAGTCATCCACCAGCAACGGCGGCGCAGTCATTCACCGAACTTGAAGTATTAGGAAACGAACGCAATGGGTAACTCCCTCTCATTCTGCCTCCCGCCCTCCCGTATTCCTGAGTTTACCATCCCATCTAATTATCAAAATTTTAAAATATAATCTAAAGACCTAGCCAAACGACGTGTTAGTCGGATCGCTTCTCTAAGCTTGGATATTTACATCTTTAAATAAAAACAAAGAATAAAATAGTGAGGGCGAGGTGAGATCCGTCTAGTGAGTCAGGAAATTGTGAGTTTCATCCTCTTCATTCTTGTACTTGTTGCAAGGAAAACTCCAACTGAGAGTACAATCTGGCCTTGGAAACTAAACCTTTCTTGGCGTCCATCGCGGTACATAAAGTACAACAGTCTGCTCAAAAATAAAGACAACACAAACATTAACAAACTACCTTACTCTTCCATATTCTTACAAGTTACCTCTCTTTGCACCCATTAGGTTTGCCCTAGGCTAGATCTTCTTCTTTTGACTCACAATTCTTTTATTTTGCTTTCGATGAGTTCAAGGAAACATTACGCCCCGACATGATCTTTATTGCACCTATAATTATTTCTGCACACACTATAACGCCCATACACATCAATTTACAGTTTAGTTATTCTTATGACACTCTTTCCTACACATGAACTAGTGAATTTCATGTCCTAACCATCTACAGAAAGATTTCCAAACCCTTTTTAGGCCAAATTCGTTTTCTCGTTGCAGTTAAACAAAAAAATGGAAATAAACCTTGGCGTTGGTGTTACAGAAAGTATGAAAGAAATTTAGTGACATCTGTACGTTATAGTTAAGACTGGAAAGAGACTTGATGTCTTCACTGGCGTAACTGAGTCAGTTAAGAAAGAACTAGAAAATATTATATTAAAACAAAAGATGATATAATTTCATCAAAATAAAGTCATTACTTTCTATTTAAGTCAAGAAATACAAGAGGAATTCTTTTAAGGACTGAATCTAGAAGTGAGGAAAAGCTGTTTGCCTTCGTGCCAAGATAGAGAACTTAAGGAGACTCAATTGAATAAGATGTAAGATGTAATCTTTAATAAATCAGTCGTAGAACTTTAAAACAGACCTTACTGTTGACTTTGTCGCGCTTTTTATTTTTACAAAAGTCAACTGTCTAACTTCAGCTCAACTTTCTTCAAACTTCCATCTTCTCATTCTTACGCTTCGTTTCATCCTGACGTCATTTATCATTAACTTGTGCCAGAACGGAACTTGCGTTCACCGTTCCTCACAATCCATTATTTTTATAAAATCAATTTTTATATCATAACCAAATTGAAGAGAGTATAGACTTGCTAGATACTTAATGATACTGGCTAGATACTTGCGCACGCTCGCGCGAGTGTGTGTTTAAGAGAGAGAGGAAAAGAAAGAAGAAAGAGTGAGTGAGGACAGAGATAAAATGTGAAGGAAGGAAGTGCCTTGGATTTTTGTTTAAACAAATTTGAGTTCTGTACCTAAGTACGAGTAGCTTACTTACTACAAATATATCCCCTCCTATGTATTCTCTAATAACATTACCTAAAAGCTTTACAATCTGCAGTAATAAAGTAAGTAATATATTTTCAAGTATTTAATTCACAATGATAATATAGAAGAGGAACAATAATACTTGGCTTAACTGTGGATTAAGAAGGTTTTGATAAAATGTAACAGCTGATCACAATGGTGTTGATAAATGAAACTAGAGTAAGCTTGTTTCAGTTTAGTTAGCATTATAATGAAACGTGTACGAGGAGAAAAATCGTGACAAATGATCGTAGATAGTGATGATTTTATCTCACTAGTAGACTAGATAGCTGTAAATCCGTTTACAATACTTCAAAAGCAAGATACATTTATTTCCAAGTCATATAGCACAAACTGTCACTATAGTAAAATACTTATAGATTTTACACACTAATTCAATTTACTTTAATATTTTATGGCATTAGCAACTTACTTGCGTAGTAGGGGTACAAAGGGAACAGAATGGAGGTACAAGTTAGAAGAAAATCGTAGCTAATATGGGCAGGACCGCTTCCAAGAAGTAGACTCACTTTACTGAGGTCAAATATATCTTAGCTTGGCGTAACACACGCGATGTGGATAAAACTTAGTATAACAAGAAGCTTTCAGTTACTCGGAGAGGAGTCATCATTATAAATAAGCTCTTAAGGTTATATTCAGCAAAAGGTTCTTGCTTTAGTATTATTCAATTCCTTCTATTAGCTCACACTCTCCTAAATATATATAAAGAACATAAGTCAAAATACAAATACAAATTATAAAGTATATTATACTTTCAAGTATAATATCAGAAATTTACCTCCAAAACCTTGACGAATTAATCACACAAACCATACAAACACATGACCCCAACGGACATTGGATACGATATGTTGACGATGGATTATACATCTCACAAAATAAAGCAATAAATAATAACATCATCCTAAATGAAATCAATAACTTACACCCTAACATACAATTCACCATGGAGGAAGAAATAAACAATAAAATAAACTATCTAGACCTAACATTCACCAGAAATACAAATAACATTGAATATTCTATTTATAGGAAACCCACACAAACCATTAATACAATACCAAACCACTCCAACCATCCCCCACAACACAAAATGGCCGCTTACAACTCACTTTTATACAGGATGCTAAAATTGCCTCTAAATAATGAAGAAAAAACCAAAGAAAAACAAATAATATATCAAATAGCCCAAAAAAATGGATACAATAAAAAAAACTATAGATAAGTTAGAATTTAAAATAATAAATAAATTACAACAACCTAAAATCGAACCACAAACAACAAAATGGGCTACATTCACATACACAGGATAAAACATAAAAGGAATAACTAAAACACTAAAAAATAATAATATCAACATAGCCTACAAAAACACAGGAAACATAATCAACAAAATAAACCAACCAGAAAAAATATGTCCCACACTTAATAACTTAATATACAAAGTCGAATGCCCAGACAATAATAAAATATACATAGGCCAAACAAAAAAGAAATTAAAAGACAGATATCAAGAACACCTCAATGCATATATCAAACCTGAAATTTATAACTCAAACTTAGCCACACACGCCATCAAAAACAAACACAAATTCCCCACATTAAAAAACGTACACCTAATAAAAAAGATTCAAAAAGTCCTCAAAATGACAATCTGGAAACAACTAGAAATTTATAAAAATAAAAATAATATCATTAACGAACAAATACAAATAAAATAAAAAAACGATAAATTATTCAATCTAATAGACAATATTAACCCCAAAACAAACTTTAAAAACTCGCACAGTGCAGTGAATCTAAAAATAGAACATAACGGTACACCAAGGTTAACGAGAAATCCACTCAGCTCTCAGTCTACAACAACCTTGTTCAGTATGCCCGAGGATGAAGGCACGACCAGCCATTGAAAGTTAGCTCGCATAAATACCAAGTAAGATTCTTGTTTAAGTAAATAAGTGAAAGTGATATATATATATATATATATATATATATATATATATATATATATATATATATATATATTATAACTAAACTTTTGTTATAAATATAATTATATTTTTAATGTTATTTATTTACCTTACCTATCTAATGTCACACCTTCAGGTTTATAAAGAATTAACAATCTTATAATAAACATCACTTGCATTTATTTCTTTACATATTATACCAAATTTATATTAAATATTTTGCAGTGACAATTTTGCATGTCTGTTGGCTACACTTATATTCAAATAATACTTATTGTTCTGAAGAGTCCCTGGAATCTTGGCCTTTGTTACTTTCTGCACTTACACTTGACACACACAAAAAACTTACTTTATATTTCTAAAAAAAAAACTTTTACGTCACACTTTTTAAAATTTACTTATAAAAAACTCTTTACTTAATTTAACAATTTATTCTTTTTACAACACTCCCATCCTTGTCCCCACCAAACCGACTGCCTTCTTCTCGAGTTTCCTTCCAAAATTTCCTCCCATGTCTCCCGATCATTTAGTTTTTATTGGAATCCCTAATCTCTCCCACTTGTGTTCTTTGTAAGTTCCCACAGTTTCCACAAGTAGCCATCTAACGGTACACGGTTATTTTTACCAGGCTATATCGATTAGTAGATTTTCCCGTCCTTAATAAGTTTGGGCCCTTCTATTGTAAAATTGCCGGCACACAGCTTATAGCTTTCCCGGAAAAGGATAACGGATGGTACCTGCTTTGTCGGCACTTTACAAAACTATTTGTGTCTTTCTTTGCTAATCCTACAGATAATTATTTTAGCAACTAACTGAATTTACTCTAAAGCCTCGTACTTTATGTTATAATGTATATATATATATATATATATATATATATATATATATATATATATATATATATATATAGAGTACAAATTTTCAAATACGTTTTTATTCATCCAATCAAGTTCAAAAACATTTTTTAAACCTATACGAATGACAATTGATGTTAGTACAGTTTTTTTCAAATATTTATTCAACAATTAAATTTTAAAAATGTTTGGGTATAAGGTAGATTCGAACTGACTATTTCCATCTTCGAAGTTGGCACTAAGCAACTTTCCCATAACTAGGATTCTATTTTTAAAAGATGTATACGAATATTTTTTGCCATCATCTGGTTGTCGTAGAAACCTCCATTATACAACCTTAAATTGATGCCATGGTTACCAGATAATATCATAAATAATGCTCTAGGATTAAAAATGAATGAAAAAAATGAAATAAACAAACTGGACTAACGGTATCGAACTTTGGTTCACAAACGGACAATGCGAAACGAAACCGAAAAGAAACTACAACACAATACAAGCGATGAAAAAAAATAAGCGTATAAATAGTAACAATCTAAAATAGTAGGCAACACCATACATAGAAAGAAAAATAAAAAATTGTAAGGAAATTCGCTTTCTATTTTGCCACTTATTATCGTTATTTTGACATATGTAACTTATATAGATATTTATATTAATTGTAATTATAAATTAAAATAAAATTTGTTTGTTGAATTGAGTAGGAATTGACTTTAGAAAAAATTATATTACTTGTTTTTAGAAAGTAAAATTACACTTTGCCGGACTTACCATAAGTATTGTATTTTTTAATATACCTTGTTAAAATAGTTTTCAGTCACATTTTGAGAGCATTGTCAAAATAATAAGTGCTTGTTTTGGTCGTTTGATAATGATCACAAATATGTGGGTGAAAACGTCCAATACAAGATCATTAAAATGACATATTCTTGTCAGTCAGAAAAAGGAAGGGACTTTTTTGTAGCCCCGAGGTTATGGAGCGGCACTGGCTGCGGGTAGGAATGTGGCATTGGATGGATTAATAATATTATTGGTAAGTTAACTAATTAAAAATAAAAGAATACTGGAAACCCACAGTAGGAGGTTTGGGGTTTCTAGGTAGCGTTCGAGTATATCGTTGCTAGTTTTTCAATGTGCCTTTACACGCTACTCACCACCCGCTTCAATATGCCATCATCCATAATTTCATGTAACATAATCTTTTTAAAATGACGTGAGTTCGTTTGAGGTTTTAAGCTTGGGCCTATTATCAACTTACATTTTGATAAAGCACTCCACATATAACAACAAACATAGAACAACTATCTCGCATGGCTGAGAGATGCGCATGGATGACTATAATGGCATGATGCTGTAGAAACCTGATTGGAGGAGCGGACTTTTGAGCCTCCTTGATATACTTCGGCTGCTTTAGACAGAGCATGTATGAATCATTTTTTTACTTATAATTTATCTTAATTATAAAAGAGAAAATTAATCAGTTTGACGATCCAACAGAAATGACTACTTTATTTCAAGAATGTACTTAATAAAAGTTTTAGTAGAATCTAGTTAATGTTAAACGAATTTAACTGAAATCGGTTCTTAAAATGTCTCAGCCACTTTTAAGAAAGTTTTCAAGTATTGGAATGCAATATATAACTCATTATCATTACATTGCATAAATTGTAGTAAGATTTACAAGAATATAAATAAATTATTATCTTTATTTATTAACTTGTAACATTATTTATTAATAACACTTTTTACTCTATAATGTACAATAAATTAAGTAACTTGAACTATTGTTGTACAGCGGTTCACCAACATAACCTACAACATAAAATGAGCAGTTATGTGAAATTATATGTTATTGCTCAATTTAAGTTGTATTATTAAGAACGTCCCGTGATGATATTTCTCCCGCTCAAAACATACAGTAATACCAGGAAAAATAAGTATTCACTTCAAAACGCCCTCTTCCTTCCCTTCTTTCATCTCCCCTCCCTTTTTTTATTCCTTCCTCTTTACTTCGCCTCCTCCCTATCCCTCTCTCTGTCCCTTCTATCTGAATCCTTAAACTACATAAAATTGGTTGCAATTTTTTTATCCTGTGAAATACATAATCGATTCAATACTAATTGATTTAAAGAAATCATTATTATAATCTAAGGAAGTGAATAATTTGTAATTCACAGTAAATGAGAACTATTAAGATATTTGGTAGGAAGAAGGGTGCCCCGAAAATGGAGTTTTTGAAAAACGCTTTCAAGCATATAAAGTAAGGGCGAATGTAAAAGATAAATTCATTCCTTATATATTTTATCTACTTCGTGTTTGAACTTGGAAATCCCGAATGGAGTCCTGATACACCGGGTGTAGACTATGCCCTATACCCAAAATAAGCCCTTATATTAATATGGAGTATAGCTTCAAGATTTGTTTGATTTTTAATGTTTACAATGTCTAAGTCGGATTTATTTTCTGATGGCATGGTACATACTATAAAAAGGCGACACGAGAGACAGAAATACATGAGAGATGCAAACTCTGAGTTTATTGAATTACTACTGAACCGAGCGTCTGTGATTAGGCACCGTGAAAGCTTCGTTACGTGAAAGGCTAGCCTGTAAACTTGCTTCGAATTTAAAGGAAATATTATTTATGAAAGTCTAAAACGAATGTATGAGATATTGCAGTCCAGCTGCGAGCATTCCTAATGACCTATCATTTTGCACCTGATCGCAACCAGTAACACCAAACCTCGCTATCAGCTGTTACCCTGCTTCTCTGTAAAAACTGGATTTTAAATAGAATAATAAATATATTTTTCCGTCACAGAATGAACCTTGTTTGGCGGCTGCTCAGACTGGCGTTTAATTGTTCGAAAAATATCCTTAAAGAATTCCCCCTACAGACGAAGGACGACAATAGGTGAGGGAACTGCAATGCTAGGAGGGTTGCCCAAATCGAATTTGAGGCCTACCTGACAATCTCTGCTGTACAGTTCCTGCTGCATTTGGATCACGTGACTGGAGGGGTGAGGTTTTTGGAAGTGTGTCGGGCACGCAATTGTTGAGCGGAAATAGGAAGTTTTTTTCGTTTGCTAACAGACTTTATGTGCATATTATATTTATCTACAGCATGTGAATTATGGAGTTTAAATTGATTTAACATTATATTTTAACTATTAAGCTAGAAAGATGTGTATAGCATCATCCATCAGGACCACAACGAATGGAATTTCGGAGATTAAAACCCACCAGGATGTTTATAAAGTTTTTAAACATCTTTTACGTGGTAAAAGAACATTTTAAACTGCCGAGTTTTGTAACAAATACCATATTAATTGCAAACTCCCATAAGTAAAACCTCTAAACCACAAGTAACATTTATTTAAACCTTATGTACATTTCGATTGCCCAGCAATCATCTTCAGAGGTATATAAAAAATACAAGTTGTATTTTTTATATACCTCTGAAGATGATTGCTGGGCAATCGAAATGTGCATAAGGTTTAAATAAATGTTACTTGTGGCTTAGAGGTTTTATTTATTTAAAAATAAACATTACGCCACAGTTGCTTTATACAGTTATCCCATAAGTAAGTTCAAATATTATAATTTCAAAATAGTTTTCCTACAAAATCTAACTATTCACGTGTTTACATAAGCTTTTAGTAAATATGCGGATACTACATCCGTAAAAGGCTTCAATGAAGGTAACATTTTGGCGATGGACGCAAATTTGAGAAATAAAGAACGCCTAAATCTATAGTTAAAGTTCATGAGAGGATATCTGTAACAAAGGATATAGATCTTATCGAACTTCCAAAGTCTTACAGACTTCTTTGGTGAATGTGAAAATGAAGATTTAAAATCCGCTTTAAGCACCTTGATATTTAAATTTGATTTTCCACATAAATACTACTTTGTGCACTTAAGATTATTAATAATTAAATATACTACTTTAATTTTGAATTAATATATTATTTTTATTTTTAGTTAGAATTCATTCGATTTATTTTCAGCACTCTGTGTCCATTTTTAAACGTGAGAATGGCTTAAATTGAAGTTTAATTTTTACACTTTCAACTTGTTCATTAAACTGCCTATCCCCCATCAGAATCCTCACCCTCTTCGAAGGAATTTCTGGAATCTACAGTCTTGCACGCTTACCATCAGGGCCAACCATTCAGTTCTATAAAATCATTTGCAATTTTCCAGTCTATATTTCCAGTTCTGAGACTTCCGTTTCGTGACACCTTTATTTAATTATCGTCTACCCTATATCTTCGTCTAATCATTTAACGAACGCTTCTTCCCTTCCTTGTGATATGACCTGTGCTCAGTATCCGTGAGTTTTTCGTGGATAATTTTAATTTAAAAATTTACCACGCTTTATTCAGAGTTTCTTGCGCAAACACATTTCACATTTTAACACTCAAAATCCACTCGAAATCCTTATATTCAGTAGCTTAGCTTCACTTCATAATAGAGCCTAGGTTTTACACAATACCCCATTACAAATATAAAGCCTCATCAGAATCGATTCTATTCCATAGCTGTTTTCCCAAAAGTACAAAATATATATTATGTTTATTAGTGTTTTTATTTTACCCTTTCTTTACTATTTAACTCTTGTGTGTGTGTGTGTGTGTGTGTGTGTGTGTGTGTGTGTGTGTGTGTGTGTGTGTGTGTGTGTGTGTGTGTGTGTGTGTGTGTGTGTGTGTGTGAGTGTGTGTGTGTGTGTGTGTGAGTGTGTGTGTGTGTGTTTGTGAGTGTTTAAGAGAGAGAGGGAAAGAAAGAGAAAGAAGAAGGAGAAAGAGAGAGTGAGGACAGAAATAAAATGTGGTAGGAAGGAAATGTCTAGGATATCGTTTAAACGAATTTGAATTTTGTACCCAAGTACGAGTAGCTTACTTACTACAAATATATCCCCTCCTATTATATTCTACCTAATAATATTAGCTAAAACCTTTACAATCTACAATAATAATGTAAGTAATATATTTTCACGTATTTAATTCACAATGATAATATAGAAGAGGAACAATAATATTTGGCTTAACTGTGGATTATAAAGGCTTTGATAAAATGTGTAACAGCTGATCACAATGTGTTGATAAATGAAACTAGCGTAGGCTCGTTTTAGTTTAGTTAGCATTTTAATGAAACATTGTGTAGGGAGAGAAAAATCATGACAAATGGTCGTAGATAGTGATGATTTTATCTCACTAGTAGACTAGATAACTGTAAATCCGTTTACTTCTGAACTGTAAACCCTTCTGAGCATTCACGACACGTGTAAGTAAATATACCATTTGGGTTGGTAGTCCGTCTATCAGTATAACTGTTATCACCTAAGGGAGTGTTTAGAATAAGGACGGAAATGAACACGATCTGAGATAAAATGAAGGTATGATTGCCGTTTCGCATACTTGAAATAAACCTACTCGTTATGGGATTCATTGGGAGGTGACATAGATACATTGTCTTGTGCAGACTACTCCCTGCGAAGGAAGATGGACGAGAAGGGATAGGAGGAATAGAAGCAGGCAAAAAGGGATATAACGGTCGCCTGGTAGTGAAAACAGTAATAAACTATAATATTGCGATGGCCAGGTCGGTTACTTAGAGTTTGTTACACTCGCCTGGTAGTGAAAACAGTAAAAAACTATAACATAGCGATGGCCAGGTCGGTTACTTAGAATTTGTTACACTCGCCTGGTAGTGAAAACAGTAAAAAACTATAACATAGCGATGGCCAGGTCGGTTACTTAACGTTTGTTACACTCGCCTGGTAGTGAAAACAGTAAAAAACTATAACATTGCAATGGCCAGGTCGGTTACTTAGAGTTTGTTACACTCGCCTGGTAGTGAAAACAGTAAAAAACTATAACATTGCGATGGCTAATTCGGTTACTTAGAGTTTGTTACACTCGCCTGATAGTGAAAACAGTAAAAAACTATAACATCGCGATGGCCAGGTCGGTTACTTAAAGTTTGTTACACTCGCCTGGTAGTGAAAACAGTAAAAAAAACTATAACATCGCGATGGCCAGGTCGGTTACTTAGAGTTTGTTACACCTTCACTATACCTAGAAACTTTAGAATCTTTTTTTTTTTTTTGTAAACATTTTTTTCAAAAGCGCAATATGAACAAATACAAGTTGATGTGACGGAAAGAATTTCAACTGAGTAGAGTTTATGTCATGTACATAGAGTCTGACCTAGATTTACTCGTAGTGGGTGTGGCTTGCTTATTAATAATGAGTGTGCATGATATCGAATCTTCGGTTTTATACACTTTGTTATAACAAGGTTCAACAATAATAAGGATTTGTTGAACGACTTGATACCCTCTTCAACTCTGACGTAATAAGTGTTGTTTCTTCACTTAAGCCTCGCTCATACAAAGCTAATTTGGCACCGTTTCAGTTATTTCCGCCGAACTACTATACCGGCAAAGACCAAAACATAACCTAAAGTACTAACTAGGAGTATCTTATGTTGGTTTTTACCTTGAAAAATATAAGAAAACAAAATACCTACAAAAACGTACATTTTGTGTTAAGAATATTATAGTCTTGAACTCTACATAATATATGCCCCTTAGAATATAACCTTAGCTGTAGGGTCACACCTATATAAAGCAAATTTGGCAGTCTACATAGAGTACCAGAGACACTTTGAACCGCAGAGAGATACCTTTCTACAGAGAGATTGAACCGCAGAACTTCTAAAGCAGTAGAAGACCAACACATAATCTAAAATACTAACTAGGTAACTTATCTTGGTATTTGCCTTAAAGGTTCTAAGAAAGCAACTTATATCAACAACAAAGTAAATGTTTTCAAGAATATAAAACTTGAATACTACGTAATACAGTATGGTCCCTACGATATAAATAACGGCTCAACTCTGTGGTCAGAGATAACAGTCCTCCAGAACAATATCGCCTCGTGTCCATCCCAACCAAAAGACGCAAAGCCACTGCAAAACACCCTTCACAAACATCAGCAAAAATAGTTGTACATACTACTTTTTAAAACTTCTTACGTACTATTTTGTCTGACTAATTATGGAAATTCTTCACTTTTCAATCTCTCCCGTATGGGATATTTGTCCACACTATCAAGAAATGTCCTCCTTAATGCCAATAATCGGTACAGGCCTATAAATATGATGATGTATTTTTAGTGATGATTCATGTTCTTGTCTGTAGATTCTACTGGAAACAAGTGCCTAAATATTGTTAATACTATTCTACGTGATAAATGGAAATGTCTTGTAGTTTTAAGGCGATCATACAGTATGCAATTATCACCTAGGAAGAATAGGAGATTATGGTGAATATAGGAAGGATTAAGGTAGCGGCATAAACTCCTGGTGCAGGATATAGGAGAGATTTCATGACCACTTGAAATGACCTACTCTCTATTGGGGTCACAAAACGTGTTCTATCCGTTACATCTGTTGGAGTCGCTCGGGTCAAGTATTGGTTTTCTTTCTGGATGTACAGTGCGGGAGGCTTTATAGTGTCTTTGACCTTGAGATCGCTAGGATGGACTGGGCTGCAGTGCGAGGTCAAAATCCTACACTTAAGAAAACAACAGTGTCGTGTTTAAAGTGTAAACAACCCTAATTAACTAAATGGTAATACTGTAATATTTCGATGTAGACATGACTTTTAAAAGTGTTGCTCTGCTTCTGCAAAGAAAGAGACGCGATTAAGAAAGAGACTATATATATATATATATATATATATATATATATATATATATATATATATATATATATATATATAAATATAAAATACGTTTTTTTGTTTAATAATTTAAAACAACATAGGTTATTCAAATACAAGAATATTTATTATTTTATATCCAAAGCTTTTCGTTGGCAAACAGTACCAACATCATCAGGAATGAAAATTACAATAATATTATTATTGTATTAATGCTAGAGCAGAACGAGGGAAACCGGTAAACCTCGCGCACTGTAATTAAATCTTCAAGATATTCTTTATCAAGAATGTACATTTTCCTTGATACCACTTAAAGCCCAATTAACGTCAATTTATTACAACTGGAATGTAATAATATATTCAAATAATTAAGATTTAGGTTGTATATTTTGACGAATAACTGGACGCTAATATTTGAAGGGTAAAAGAACTGTGGGTGTCCACACGTCAGAGATAGATTTTTAAGTGAGAAATAAGTATTTAAAACTGTATTAAAACAGCCTTATCCTTTGAATATTTGAGGCAAATTTTCTCTTCTTCAAACAATAAAAAGCAACAGATAATTAGTCTAGCAATTGCTTCACCAAAGCAAAGTTACTCACCCCCGAAAAAAGTCTTCATTACCCCACAATCTTCCCTGAAATATTAACCGTATCCTGTCGCCTTAAAGTACAGTTCTGTACAAACGCGGATCCATACGATGACACAAAACAAATTCATTAATTCATTTCTAGTTTTGAGGTGATAAACCAGAGTAACTGGTACTTCCACCTAGGAAGGATAGTAAAGGATTTCGAAAAAGAGTTATAAAAAATAGCCCTTATTATATTCCTTCTATTACATCACACTCTCCTGATATATATCTTATACAAATTTTCAAACGTTAATAAAATATGTTTTTATTCATCCAATCAAATTCGAATACATTTTTATTAATCTATAGGGCATGGCAATTGCTGTTAATAAAGTTTTTTCAAATATTTATTCAATTATTAAATTTTTAAAATTATGGAGTAAATCGCGATTCGAACTATGAATCTTCATGTTCAAAGTCTATCGCACTTTGGCATTGCGCCAACTTTTCAATACCAAGAAACGAATTTCTCAAAGACATGAATGAATTTTTTCCTCCATCTGGTTGTAGTCGAAACCTCCATTGTACAACCTTAAACTGTTGCCATGGTTACCACAAAATATCACAAAGAGTGCTGTAGGGTTAAAAATGAATGAGACGCATAAAATAAAGAAACAAACTGGAAATAAGCAAATGTCTAATAATGTCTAAATAATTATACAATTTTTCTTTCTTGACCTCAGTAGTAATTTGCTTTAAAAAATTTTTTTAATATTATTTGATTTATGAATTGACTACTTTAAATAGGATATTGAGGCGAATATGGTTTTAAAATAAAGGGGAGGGTTTGAAGCTTTGTTATTACAGTTAGTGGTCATTGCGTTGTGAAGATGGACCTAGTGCTACTATATGGAGTAGAAAACTCAGTTTTGCTCAGTGTGTATAGGAGTAAGATAAAGTATAATACCTTATAGTACAGGATGGAGATATTATAGACTTAAGGATACCCGTATCTTAAGTATACATACACACTATAAATAGCTTTATAACAATTATACTTCATTGTCAGACAAAGAGTATGGAAGAGTAGAAGGAATTGGGTATGAGTAATGAAAGACATAGCGATCCCCTGTTACTGGGAGCAGGAGAAAATTATGTTATCAGTTGGACAGAATCGATCGCCTGTAGAATACTTGCTCTTATTCGTGATGTCTACCTGCTACCAGGACAACTTCTATAACAGCTATTTTTAATAAGAACCAAGTTATTAAACATAGGGCTAAGGGAATACTATCCTGCCCTTGAAAGAATGCCTCATCGTCTTCCCTTTCATGGCTGCAGGTTCACACAGGGAATTTTTCTGGCAGGTGTATCTGGAGTCAATTAAAAAATGTGATTTCTTTATGAAGTTATAGGATCATTTATCATCCACTTATTTAGATTTTTGCAGCTGTCCGACTTTCATTTTGCCGGGGAAACAACTGTCTAGAAGTTAGCTGTAACTTGAATATATCCTGCCAGGCCAAATGCTCGTACAAAACCTGTTTACAACCGTGACATGTAGGCCTAACTGCTTGAACAACTGCTTGAAGCCTGATTAAAGGCAATGTATTAAACTACTTGCTTCAGACATTGCTACATGACAGAGAATGCGTGCTTGTAAATGAGTGCTTTGGAATGGTTTCAGTTTTTTCTCCAAGAAGGAACAGTAATCAATGTGTGTTAGAGCGAGTCACAGCCGAGTTTATAAAACACACATGAGACTGTGAAATAAAAACCGTACTTGTCCGATTTGAGCCGCAGACTGTTTGGAAGTCTTGTCAGACCGCTTTAGACATCAGTAATTCTACTGGTTTTCGATGGTATACTTAATACTTTGTACTTTGGTGTCTAAAAGGAACAACCCTGCTTATATACATTTACACGACGAGTACTAAATCCTGGTAACATATTTTCGGTTGTATTTTCTCTGCATATACAAGATCTTTTAAAGTTAGAGTAGGTTTCCTTGGGAGGAAGTAGATAGGCCTACTTCACACATGCAAGCAATTCTCTTCTTTCCCAATAGATTTATGCCTCTTGTAGCGGTGAGTCCCCTTTCTTAGCCCCAATGCAGAGTAGGTTTACTTGAGGTAAGCGTCTCCAGCGTTTCTGCCTACTCGGTGTCACAATTTCCCCAATTTCCAGTTCGAGCCTCATTAGGTCCTTTACCTAGCCTTATGTAACTCCCTCTACTTTCAATTGTCCTTATGATGAGATGCAAAGAGTAGTCATAAAAAAGGTCTTTTTGGCACAGATTAAAAGTAGGTCTAGTAACAATCTATATGATGTAACCTGTCTTGTGGACCCGGATGTGCTTTATCACTTGCAGTCCCCAGCAGTTTATTTCCAAACGAATCTCGTACTAGCATTACTACCAAGTAAATTAACTTCTTTACCCATATAATAATTTCCAAATTTTGACGTATATTTGATATATATATATATATATATATATATATATATATATATATATATATATATATTACAACTATATTTTAAACGAAATGTTTGGGTAAAAAACAATACTGTAAACGCATAGCCAGCTCATATGCAATCAAAATCATAAATTTAATTAAACAAATTATGTCGTGTTTGGAATCGTTCTTTTATTTTTACTTATTTTTCAAATATGCGAAACTATAATTAGGGTTAAAACCTTAACTTACTTAGTTGGGCTGCTAGTACATGACTCATTAAGTAATTAGCTGTGAATGATAAGGTACATCCGGGGCAGCCCAGTTACTTGAGCAGTCCGTATAAGTGAGACAGGTTATATGAGACCATAGGAAGACGTGGAAATCATGACACCCTCTAAATATCTAGTGCTACCTAGGGGGGCTTATAACCATACCTTAAACCTACCCAAAAACACAATTCTTTCCTATCACTTGCAGACTATATTAGCCATATGGGCGGATGCCCTTAAAACTCTAATAAACAGATCCATATCCCTATGTAACACTTAACTACCTCTGGTCTTGAGTTGGAATAGGTCTGTCTCAGAAAGTCTGTTTTACCGCTTTTGTTCAGTTTTTAATTTTATATAATTTTACGATTAAACTATTGTTAATCATTGTACCATGTTTGTGGAAATGTTCAAGCCTATTAACATTTACTGTAATCTTGACACTTTAAACAAGTGGATAAGAGACTGAAGAGAAGTCGTACTTCAAATTAAACTTTTCCGCTACGAGCCTTCAGATCTAATATCAGAAAGTATTTCGACCATATATTCCGAATGAACTATACGCCAGATGCGATCGTGCGTTATTGTTCTGCGCATGCGCTGCAGACTAGCCAGCCCTACATCAGCTGATGCGTCATCTGTTCCACTTGTACTGCTCTTTTATAACCTCTTCACTATTATTTATGTTGCTTTGTGTTTTCCTTGTTTTGACGTGCATATTTTATAGCTGTTTTGATAAGCCAGGTTTTTGTTTTGGCTAATATTAAATATCTGGTTCTTTAAGCGTATTCACAATCATAAGGCAAGTAGTGTTTAGAGAATTGTGATGCTACTTTAATCAAGTCCTTAGCAATATTTGCAATGCCAAGCATTTGCTACCTGTATTACATTCAGAAATTCAAAAGTAATATTTAAATTAACCTTTGTGTGTAGTTTTAAAGTGATTAACCAGTTTAACCAGACTATTAACGTCTATGAAAGGAAAAATAAGGAAATTAGGAATGTGATTAACTAGGATTAAATAACCTATATAGCTCATACTCCACCCTATCTAGGTAGGTGAATCTTTCCCCACGATTTGCTATTTTATTGTTGCTTGATGCATTCTAATTTTCGCATTAATATTATGATCATTTTTTTAAATCTCAGATATATACCATTTATTTTTTAAGATTATTGACAACTAACAAGAATTTTAACAATATAAAAAGGTTGGTTAGGACCTGGGCTACCCCTTGGGCAGGCACTGGCTGCTCTTAAGCGGGGTGAAAAAAAAAAAGCAAACGCCACCAAGTGTGGATATATGGCCAAATATTTATAGGTCGTTTTAACCTATTTCAAAACGAGGTTGGGAACGTTGAGGCCAGTGGATGGAGTTGGTGTTATCATATAGTAGGCCTACCACTACCCAAGTGCACTGACTTCCTGCGTTGCACGGGCAGACCTCCTTCCAACATTGGTGTTGTCACTACTGAAAGCCCGCAAGCATTTTCACCAAAGTCTCGAGCTCCCTGACAGTCATGGCGTTGTACTTTGGAAAGCCCGCAAGCATTGGCACCAAAGTCTTGAGCTCCCTAACAGTCATGGCGTTGTACTTTGGAAAGTCCGTAAGCATTGGCACCAAAGTCTCGAGCTCCCTAACAGTCATGGCGTTGTACTTTGGAAAGCCCGCAAGCATTGGCACCAAAGTCTCGAGCTCCTTACATACTCACGGCGTTGTACTTTGGAAAGTCCGCAAGCATTGGCACCAAAGTCTCGAGCTCCATGACATTCACCGTGTTGTACTTTGGAAAGTCCGCAAGCATTGGCACCAAAGTCTCGAGCTCCCTGACAGTCACGGCGTTGTACTTTGGAAAGTCCGCAAGTATTGGCACCGACGTCTCGAGCTCCCTGACAGTCACCGCATTGTACTTTGGAAAGTCCGCACGCATTGGCACCAAAGTCTCGAGCTCCATGACAGTCACCGCATTGTACTTTGGAAAGTCCGCAAGCATTGGCACCAAAGTCTCGAGCTCCCTGACAGTCACTGCATTGTACTTTGGAAAGTCCGCAAGCATTGGCACCAAAGTCTCGAGCTCCCTGACAGTCATCGCGTTGTACTTTGGAAAGTCCGTAAGCATTGGGACCAAAGTCTCGAGCTCCTTGACAGTCACCGCGTTGTACTTTGGAAAGTCCGCACGCATTGGCACCAAAGTCTCGAGCTCCATGACAGTCACCGCATTGTACTTTGGAAAGTCCGCAAGCATTGGCGCCAAAGTCTCGAGCTCCCTGACAGTCACCACGTTGTGCTTTGGAAAGTCCGCAAGCATTGGCACCAAAGTCTCGAGCTCTTTACACACTCACGCTGTTGTACTTTGGAAAGTCCGCAAGCATTGGCACCAAAGTCTCGAGCTCCCTGACAGTCGTCGCGTTGTACTTTGGAAAGTCCGCAAGCATTGGCACCAAAGTCTCGAGCTCCTTGACAGTCATCGCGTTGTACTTTGGAAAGTCCGCAAGCATTGGCACTAAAGTCTCGAGCTCCCTGACAGTCATCGCGTTGTACTTTGGAAAGTCCGCAAGCATTGGCACCAAAGTCTCGAGCTCCCTGACAGTCACCGCGTTGTACTTTGGAAAGTCCGCAAGCATTGGCACCAAAGTCTCAAGCTCTTTACACACTCACGGCGTTGTACTTTGGAAAGTCAGCAAGCATTGGCACCAAAGTCTCGAGCTCCCTGACAGTCGTCGCGTTGTACTTTGGAAAGTCCGCAAGCATTGGCACTAAAGTCTCGAGCTCCCTGACAGTCATCGCGTTGTACTTTGGAAAGTCCGCAAGCATTGGCACCAAAGTCTCGAGCTCCCTGACAGTCACCGCGTTGTACTTTGGAAAGTCCGCAAGCATTGGCACCAAAGTCTCGAGCACTTTACACACTCACGGCGTTGTACTTTGGAAAGTCAGCAAGCATTGGCACCAAAGTCTCGAGCTCCCTGACAGTCGTCGCGTTGTACTTTGGAATGTCCGCAAGCATTGGCACCAAAGTCTCGAGCTCCTTGACAGTCATCGCGTTGTACTTTGGAAAGTCCGCAAGCATTGGCACCAAAGTCTCGAGCTCCCTGACATTCACCGCATTGTACTTTGGAAAGTCCGCACGCATTGGCACCAAAGTCTCGAGCTCCATGACAGTCACCGCATTGTACTTTGGAAAGTCCGGAAGCATTGGCACCAAAGTCTCGAGCTCCCTGACAGTCACCGCGTTGTACTTTGGAAAGTTCGCAAGCATTGGCACCAAAGTCTCGAGCTCTTTACACACTCACGGTGTTGTCCTTGGAAAGTCAGCAAGCATTGGCACCAAAGTCTCGAGCTCCCTGACAGTCACCGCATTGTACTTTGGAAAGTCCGCAAGCATTGGCGCCAAAGTCTCGAGCTCCCTGACAGTCACCGCGTTGTACTTTGGAAAGTCAGCAAGCATTGGCACCAAAGTCTCGAGCTCCCTGACAGTCGTCGCGTTGTACTTTGGAAAGTCCGCAAGCATTGGCACCAAAGTCTCGAGCTCCTTGACAGTCATCGCGTTGTACTTTGGAAAGTCCGCAAGCATTGGCACCAAAGTCTCGAGCTCCCTGACATTCACCGCATTGTACTTTGGAAAGTCCGCACGCATTGGCACCAAAGTCTCGAGCTCCATGACAGTCACCGCATTGTACTTTGGAAAGTCCGCAAGCATTGGCACCAAAGTCTCGAGCTCCCTGACAGTCACCGCGTTGTACTTTGGAAAGTTCGCAAGCATTGGCACCAAAGTCTCGAGCTCTTTACACACTCACGGTGTTGTACTTTGGAAAGTCAGCAAGCATTGGCACCAAAGTCTCGAGCTCCCTGACAGTCGTCGCGTTGTACTTTGGAAAGTCCGCAAGCATTGGCACCAAAGTCTCGAGCTCCTTGACAGTCATCGCGTTGTACTTTGGAAAGTCCGCAAGCATTGGCACTAAAGTCTCGAGCTCCCTGACAGTCAACGCGTTGTACTTTGGAAAGTCCGCAAGCATTGGCACCAAAGTCTCGAGCTCCCTGACATTCACCGCGGTGTACTTTAGAATGATATTAAATAATGGGGAAATAGTGTTATTTTGAAATAATTAAACTCCAGACGATCACACAATCTACTACAATCTACATTTACATACAAGCTCATAAATACTATAAAAGCGCCCAATAAAAGCGTTACCAGCAGTAAAACCAAATGTTATATTTAATTAGAGTATTATATTTAAATCTATATTTAAACTATTAAAGTTTTATAATACTATCAAAGAGAGTATCCTACTATTTAAATTTTGAAAATGGAGTTAATCCGAACCGCTTCATCAAAAAAAATATTTTAATGTTAGGAAAGGGAGAAAAATGTACTCAAGTGTATATAAATACAAATGTACTTAAATATGTACGTGGAGATTTACGTGTACGTATTTGAAGATTATGTTGAGAATTTCAAAGTATAAGTATATAAATATTAAGAATATTATCTTATAATTTGAAAGCAATAAAAAAAATGTTTTTTTTAAAGATAAAAATATTTACCTCTGAAATTATTTACTCTATAATTTTGTACGTTGCAATTTAATCTCAAATGAAACATTTCTTTTCTATATCTAGTTGGTGCATTACAATCATCCCACAAATGCAAGGTAATGCATATAATCCAAATAATCCATACAGCAAATTTGAAATGATTTATGTTACAATACGTCTGACCTACTTTTACTGAAATATCAGCTTCAATTTAAACAGATATTTCCAGGAAAACCCACTGTGAGCCATTATAAGTTATTTCATTGTAAATGAAATCATAAAAATATATTTCACTATTGAACAATATATTTATATAACAATATATTTATATTAAATTACTTCGCTATGTTTTCTAAAAAAATTATTTGATTTTTATTAACATTTTGTATTAAAGTTTGAGCTAAATTAGAAATTTAAGCATACAAAAACTTATTGAAACAATATTAATACTAGGGCTGAATTTAAGATAGTTTCTTGCGTAGGAGAATCCCTGTCGACAGAAAACTTGTTTTTGTAAAAAATCGACTGTCCTGTACACCCTTCTTACTTGCTGGACTTTGATTCCTGATGCGGATCCTAGAGCCCAATACGTCTGTCACCTAACAACAAACCCTTGCGTTAATAAAAGAAAAATAAAGAATTCTTCACCGATCGATCCTGCTAGTTGCTCTGGATTGATCAGAATTTAAAACCTAATTATTTCGCGAAGTTTCTAAATTGATAAACGTTTTTCGTGTTGCTTGATTATCCGACCGACGTGTTACTTGATTATCCGACGTGTTGCTTAATTCGTCCGACTGTATCTCAGGTTGAGAACGTAGTTTTCAAATAACTGGAAAAACATTTTTACGTGAAAAGCCTTTCCCGACAGGCGGTTCCAGGAAATATCGTCCTATTTGGTGAGGGAATGCTCTTGCAAGCAACATTTATAAATCCTTTGTTCATTACCTCATGTTTGACATGGGAAACCCCATTGTGGCCGCACTGTGATGACCTCGATATGTCTTTGCCCAACCAGAAGGTAGTCAATCTTCACCAACAAATTTCTGTAATAGTAATCATTTGTCCCAGAAAAATTGTTGGTGATTTAATAAAGCTTCTTGGTCCAGAACGTAGTGTTTAGAGTGTCATTTGTTGCAAATTTATGCTAAAATCTATAATAGTGGTTAGAGATAATTTTAACTAAGCTATGTAGGCCTATATTTAACAACCTAAATTATGTATTCCAAGTTCGAATAATTCGAATTCAGAAAAAAGAGTTTTTATTTACTATAAGGTTTGAGGCTATAGATTTTTTTTAAAATTTCGTCTTATTTAATACATTTTAGAAATATTTGTTATCTTTATTTTAATATAAATTATTTTTTCTGTCAGCAATAATAACATAAATTTATTTATTTATTTATTTAACGAATAATGTTTAAAGAATGTCTCGACTTATAATATGTTATACTTTTTATCGTCTTTGCACTTTAATATGTAATCTACCACACCCATTTATGAATAATCCCTTTGTGTGGTACTCAAACTTGTTATTTGTAGGCCTATGCATTCAAAACTTACACAAATACAATTTTTTTCAAGGAACTGATCATCAAGGCCAGTCACAAAGAGTAAAGAAAACCTATATCTTTAAACTTTACTTAATCCTTTTCTAACGTTCTGCCTAGTATAGTTCAGTAATTGTGATGGTTCAAAGAAATATTTTGTTTGAAGGATTCGTCACGCGATACGGGAGGCTCTTGCTACTTCAGCAAAAATAAATGATAACATATATATAATGTTACACAAGAGCTGATTTTATGTTATAGGTTATGTTTTAGAACAGCTGTTTCAAGACTTAGGTTATGTTACTTTATTAAATCTATTGTACGCTATTGAATTAAAATGTTATTATTAAATATTTTTTCAGTTTATAAATATTTTAATTAATTTATATTTCGGTATAACCTAATATAACTAATTCAATATAACGATAATAAGCTACACATTTTTATTCCAGTTTATTAAATGAAAAATTTTTTAGGCGAGTCTGAGACAATTTAAGAATATTTCAAATAAATTCATTGAATAAAGTTTTTGTTTAGCAAATTTATCAATGTATATTAAAGGGTTTCTATTAACTACATTTCTTTGTTTTTGACTACATGAAATAGGTTCTATTAAGATCTTTATTAGGTATATTCTTATGAATAATTTTAAAAAATAAATTAAGATTTAAAGTTAAAAATAATTTTAAAATAAACTAATTTTTTAAAATATTTATTCGGAAGTTGACATAGTAAACTTTAACAGTTTCAATGTGTATTTGGTGTGTGTGTGTGTGTGTGTGTGTGTGTGTGTGTGTGTGCGTGCGTGCGTGCGTGTGTGTGTGTGTGTGTGTGTGTGTGTGTGTGTGTGTGTGTGTGTGTGTGTGTGTGTGTTTGTGTTGTGCGTGCGTGTGTGTGCGCGCCCACGTTTGTGTACGCTTGTTTTTTAAAAGGTTTTTACAACATATAATTTGTTTTTAAGGGGAACTCTTGGATTGTGCTTCCTTTAAAAATGTAAAAGAAAAACTCCCACTGTAATAGAAATCACAAATCATTGTTTAAAATTTTATATCGAGGATTTTTCTTTCAACAGTTAAAATGTTTACTTATGAAACTAAACCAATTGTTCCTCTGGTTTGTTTTAACACTAAACGTGATTCAAATTCAACAGAAATTTAGAGTAACATGTAATAATTACAGGTTATATTTTAATTTAGATGTTTGGTTTCAGTTAATACAAATGCATTCTGGATTATGTGCCAGATAAATATTTAGTTCTACCATGTTGCCAGTACTGCGATAGGTGAGTAAAGTTGTAACATTACCAATGCCTGGCATTTATTATTCAAACAATCTATGGGCTAATTAATTTAATGGAACTTATAACTTAATTTTCGTAATTAATTATTCATAAATATACTAGGCCTAGGCTAGAACCTATTTATAGTAAACTATCTTGGCGATACGAATTTAATGTAAAGATAATGTAAATTGAATACATTGACTCTTTAATTATTTGTGAGAGAAAGTAAATTCGTTAATAAAACAATTCGCTTTTTCCAATTTTTGAGATTGAATAAATCTAGAAAGAGGTGTTTGTTAGGATAGTTGTAATTAGACTATAAATGCTTTTCGGTATGCTAGTCGGATCCAGTTACTAAGCTATTTCCTAAGTACTAGTGTACTAAATTTTTAAATAGTTTTATTTCGTCTTTCGAAATATGTTTAGTTACATATTTCCACTTTTGTTCAATGTTTAAGAAACTTACAATTCAGGTTTCTTTTCTAACTTGTTTCTAACTTCGGATTTCGTCTCCAATCGCATGTAACTATAATTCTTAAAGCCACAAATTGACTTTTTATACTTTCTATTTCAACAGGATCTAACTTAATTCATTGACTAAGTTTCCGTCAGCGAATACACGCCGACATCGTGCCTTACGAAACTGTATGCTTAAATGTTTATTTATCGTGATAATTTTTATTACTATGTGTCAACTGGATCAGGTTCAGGTCGATAAATATCTTTATGTCTACGAATATCTATTAACTTCAATCCTAGCAGAATTTAAAGTCAAGTTAATGAAGTGAAGTAGCAGAAGTTAATGCGATCTCATAAAGACTCTATTTATATCTGTCTCGTTCCAACTAGATGCAATTGACATGTTTAATATCTTTCTGTCAAGAAAAATATATTTAGCTACACGGCTTAAAAAACTTAAAAGTGAAATTCTTAGTTCATAAACCTCAATTATTATTGTTTTATGTCAAATGGATCCAGTTTACATAAATAGATGAAGACTATCGAGAATCGCAGTAGGAAAATATCTTTTCTCTATGCCTAAAAGAACCGAATGGATTCAATTTTAAGTTCATGAGTTTACATTAATATGCTATGCCAAGTGGATCTAGTTCTCATGGATTAATAATATACTGTTCGAGAATATATATTTAACTTCAAAGATTAAATGTACCTTTTCAACCATATCATATGTCAACAAGATCCTGTTCATATCAATCTATCATTACTGCAAATATCTATTTAACGTCATACATTAAGGAGGAGTATATTGAATTTATATTTAGTAGGTTAAACTTCATTTAAATTGTTGTAAACTGGACCCACTTCATAAGTCGAATATGTTCCTGCCAATATGTATTTTAACATTATACATAACGCACCTCTTCTTTCCGAATCTTAATATGAAAGGAAAAGTGACTAGTTTACAAAGACTTAATTTATTACTAATCTTTGCCACTTGGGTCCAGTTTAAAGTTGAATATATTTTTTAAACAATCTTTCTACTGTTATTGATATACCTGAACGATTTGCTTTGTTCCTATGATCCATTAAAGGTAGACTACTTAAAATGCACAAAACTGTTTGACAGGCCAAAAACATGTGAAGCTTTCCATTCTATAATCTCGTTTCTCTTAAGGCGGAATAATCGCCTTAAATTATTTTATTTTCGAACACTCGCAGTCCATTTAATTGAGATTGTTCGTTTAATAACCTTCTACAGGGTTAGACTTTAATGGAGTGTTGATAAAATTGAAATGAGAAACAATATAATTAAATAACACGTTTTTATAAAACGTAAAGAATCACTGTTGTTATTGAAATTACTCTATAATTGAAATTGGTTATTAAAAGTTAACTCTGCTAGAATTTATGATATCTTGTACTTTGAACTGAACAACAGTCATACGAATTTAACAGTTTCACCAACATAAACAAATCTTATTAATTTTCATTGTTGAGTCGAGAAAATGCATTTTACTCCTCATTAAGTAAACAAAAAAATTAAAGTAGATAAAGCAGAGAAGTTTTTGTTTTGTTTATAAAAGTAACAGTTTTTCTTAATGAACACATAAATCAGCTATACATATGAATCCCTATTCATTTGAAATTTGTATTTAGGCCTATATTTTGCAGATTTTCGGAAAAACTGTAGAAATAGTTTTCGATAAAATCTGCTTGAACAATGACCCCGCAAATATTGATAATTAGTTATTAAAAAACATCTCTCCCACAAATATTTGATAATAACTCTCATTCATGAAAAAACCCAGTACACAGGTTTTGTAATTTATCAAGTGAAAAAAATATCTTTTCAAAGATATTGAAAATTATAGCAATTACCAATATATAAATCGTATAAAAGAGAACATTGGCAAGTAGAAAAGAAAGAAATATTCAGTTGTTGTTGTACGTATTTTTTTGCAAAAGATTATAAATCTACATTTACATAATTTATTTCTAGTTTCTGTCTTATAAATAACAAATTTTAAAATTTTTTAAAAATCCAAATACAATAATTCAAATGAATTTCATGATCAATACAGACACTATATAATTGAAGAGAAAATACACAATGATAAAATTAGTGCACTCAATATAATATTAAATATTTACATTATCTAGTATCAAGTATTTTATAAAATTAATTTCTGAAAAATTAAGATTTTCCATTTCATTGTTTTTATTTTAATTAACCTACAGTTTTCATTGCAGACATCTTTGATTTATTGAAATGAACTGTAATATAAGTTCATGCAATAAAGTATATTATACTGATGGCTGTAAATAAAATAAATTACGTAATATTGCAAGGCTACGAACCGTGATAAATAATGAAATAAAGAACTAGAACATTAATTTAGAAAAGCCTAATTTTTAATTAAATTTGTCCAGCAAAAAATTAATTATCTTTATTTTTATCTAACATTCTATTTTTCATTTATTATTATAAAACTAATTTAAAATATAGTTACTTTCTGTATTGACAGTTTTATGAACAAGAAATGTCAATAAGAAAAATCACAACTAGATTTAATAGAGAGCAGAGCTATTTACATTTGTTAAGTTGGCAGCACTGAATGCACGGTAAACTCTACTGCTATAGCATTGTGTTGTGTGGTTCTGAACTGTACGCGAGTAGGGTTGATGAATGGTATTGACTGTCCGTCTTTTAACGAGTTTAACACATTCCAAAAAATGAAATGTTACAATATATCGTTAGGTAGTGATTGTATTAATATAGTGATGTTAACTTGTAAATGATACGCGTTGCAGTGCCATGGCGTCAGTGGTTTTGAGTGTTGCAAGGCCGGTTGGTTTGTGTGAACCGCGGCCATTTTCTGTACAACCCAGTCGATGCGGCAATGGTGCTTTTTCCGCCATTTGAAACAAAGTGTGTGAGTTTGGTGCTTAAAAAATATTAATTATATTCAGTTTTTTGTGATGGTGTTTATAATTAAGTGTTACGATTATGACTGAGATTGTGTGCTTGTGTTGTGGGTTTTGTGTGTATGTAATACTTAATTATTGAAATGTGTTAAAATGGAAATCGAAGTGAAGCAAAGGACCCAACGAAATAGAAGGCGAGAAAGAGCACAGCGTATGCAAGCTCAAAAACGTGAAAATAAAGCAAAAAATGGAGTTGATAGCGGTGAAGATGAATCCCCAACTAGAGAAAAACCTCAAAGACCGCCGCCGCCAAGCCGAAGAAAAAAAACTAATAAAGAACCGCAATTTGAAGAGGATGTTATTGATGGATTTGCAATTTTGTCTTTTAGGAGCTATGAAGAATTGGAGGTAAGGATTAGTGGTTAAGTTTAAATACAACCATTTATTACAATAATATTTTAAATAAAGAGAAACTGAGTAAAATAAGTATTTTGGAAACACAAAAAGTAAGGTTTGTTATCAAACAAATGAAACCTTTTATTTCTGTTTGGCCTATTTAATGTAGTTTTAAAATCAATAATTCTGAAGTTGATATTCCTATTTATTAAAACATTTTGTTAAAATATTACACCAACAGTGTGTGTTTTTTACTAAATATTTTCAACTTAATAAAGGAAATAAATCTTGTGTTGAACATAGACTTTAAATCTTACAATATGTCAAATTATATTTGTTGTAAAATATCTCAAAACTAAAATTTAACACCATACATTTATACAGAGCTGACATAAGTATCACCTTCTTTGTATAAGTCAGGTTAATTTATTAAAATTTAATCAAGGTAATAAAATGTAATTTAAAATATTCAACTTTACATTCAGCTTTTGATCTAAACTTTGAAACAAAGACGTTTTGTAAAGAAAGGGAGGAACTGCATTAGATATTCTCCATATTAGTGTAATTAAATTAGTCATCATATTTAAACAAAAACATGTTATGCTTCATATAAATTGAAATCAACTAAAAATGTAGTATAATAAGTGCTTCAGTATAAGTGGTTCTTGTGAAGGTGTAGCAAAAAGCTGATATTTTTTTAAGATATAATTTTCTTTACTACAAACTATCATAAACAACAAATCTTATAAAATATTAGAGTGTGTAAATGGTAAATTGTAAAACCTATATACAAATTCAGCTTAGATTATAACTATGATACAAAAATAACTAATGTTCACTAAAAAAAGATCAGTATTAAACCATAGAATCTTCTACAATTTTAAAATTAGAAAAATGACTAACAAAAGCTCAGTTATGCTTTTTTAAAGTACAATGGTAATATATGGTTGACCTTAGCTAGACAGTTTATTTTCAATGTTTTAGAAAGTTCTATTATACTGTATGCATTGTTGAAACCATGTAGGAATATTTGTAGGCATAAATAAACTCACACTTGATATTAAGTAATCATAGCCACAGTAGTTTTATCAAACTCCAAACAATATACTGTAATTGAATTTAATTTAAGTTGACTATAATTTTCACTAATCTGATAATATTTTAAAAGAATTGTAGTCTAGGCTGTACAAATGGATTAAGTTTTGATACTTTAGCCCCATGATTTTTTAAATCTTACCATGTTTTACATTCTTTGTTGATTAATAAAATGAACCATCCCTTTGGTTAGGCAGTAAGTACATTCAGACAAGAAACTGGTTTGTAAAAACTATCACAGTAACAGTTGATACTTGAAAGTATTTGTTTAATGAGGAGAAAGTTAACAATAAATTGTCTTATTACAATGTTAGAATGTTTTGTATCTAGGTATTTAAAATATATTTAAAGATTTTTTAGTAAAGAATATGCTCTAATTTCCTGATCCTAATTAAAAAAGCATGAATGGTAAAAATCTACGTAGTTTATTTTGAAACTTTCATTACTGTATGACAATTTTGTTCCAGTATGACTTTTACATAATATAATTATGGATATTACCAGTAAAACGGCCCCGTTTGTACCAATAACAGAATTTGTTTCGGTTGAAATGCAGTAGTTTCTTAATATTTTTAGATACATTTTTCTTGAAATTAAGTTTCAGTTAAACATTTTGTTATTATGTTTTCAGATAAATATTTTTCAGAAATTATGTATACTTTGTTTAAATAAATATGACAGTTATAATTCCTAAATTTCAATTGGCACTAGAAATTCAATATTTCTTATGGCTGTACTTAAAAGCTAAATATGACTTTAAAAGGTTTGTTCTTTGTTCATTACATAATGGTGGGAGGGGGGAGAAATCGCTTCCAAACTATGCTTTTGTTTGGCAAGAATCGATTCCAGTAGTAGGCTATGCTAGGACTGTAGAGCTCATTCATCACTGTCATTCCACTAATGGATTTCTTACCAGGTTTTTTTACTAAGTTAATAGTAAAGTTTTATGTTGACACGATGTTTTGTTTATGTAAGTGAGGAATTGAATCAATAACAAATTGTTGCTGATAGAACAAAGGACAAACTGTTTTCATCACAATGAATTTTGTAACTAAACAGTTAAAATTGAAATTATACTAATGGTTATTTAACATACAGTATGTTTATTAGCACAAATTAATGATGACAAATTATTCTTGTTTTTAGTTAACTTGTACTCCCAAAAATATTCTATTCTAACATAAGGTCTAAAAAGCAATCACTTTACCTAGCTATGCAATAAAATAACCATCCAATCTTTTATTGGTGTAAAAGCTTTATTTTTTGTTATAAAACTTTCGTTTTTATGCAGTAAAGTCATCTTAATCATAGCATTAATTATTGGAGTAATTTAGAATAGAAAAAAACACTACAAACCAACAATAAAGCTAAAATTAGTTTTGCTTGGCGGTTTACAGTTAGCCTGCAATGATATCAAATTTGTATTCTTTTGATCGTTTATTTTGAAAACTACATTAAAAAAATGTACAGAATATTTTTCTGTTATTAATCGGCAACAAAAAATATTTCAATATACACAATAAAAACCCAATAACCAACATTGGGTGTAATTTTCTGTTTCGTCAATAAGTCTAAATATTTACCAAAATTACAACCAAATCTATCCTGACTGGATATTTCGTAGGTATACTTTAATATAGGTAGATGTAATGTTGAATAAAATTATTACCAAATCTATCCTGATTAAATACTGAGTAGATATATTTTAATATAGGTAGATAGCAATATTGAATAACATTATAACCAAATCTATCCTGACTGGATACTTCGTAGGTATATTTTAGTAATGTTGTAGGCCTATAAAGTTACAAATCTAGACGTAGTGCAGTGTGCTGTAGCTACTGCGCTCTTGGTTCACGCTAAAGGCCTACATGCCTTTACAACCTAACATTTAAAATGTAAAAAAGGAACTTTCCTTATTTTCCGCGGAAAAAAAGTTGATATTCATGTTCTACACATTAAAATGAGTAATTTAAAAACAAAAACATTTAAAAAAAACATCATTAAGACTATATTTTTACCATATTCAATTAGTTTATATTTACAGTTGACAAGATAATAAATAAAAAATATTTTTTAATCAATAACTTTATTATATTTATAACTTTCAAAAATGTAGATAGATTAGGCTAATATTGTTATCCTTTAAAAAAACATTTTTCCAACTAATTTTACAAACTTAAATAATTCAGATAAATTTATTATTGTTGTAGTTTTGGCCATAATTCTTTAACACTTGTTAGAAAGACTTGTTTTTATAGTTTTCTTTTCTACATTAGGGTTTTCTCAAAATTGAACAAATTCAAACATAACATCAATTTACAAACAGAAGCCAGAAGGCGTTTATGACTATTTCTAACACAAAGAGATCATTATTTTAAACCATATTAAATTGGTGTTTAGTTATTTTACAGTATAGCAACAAACTATGCTATTCGATATTTTTATTAAAAAAAAAAACTTACTCCATACTTTTTACCTATGTTGTACAATAGTATGGAAATCCCTGAAGCATTGATAAACTAGTGTGGTTATTGATAAAATGAGGTTATGTTTGTTTGGCGATAATTAATGTACTCTTTAACTACAATTTATGGTTAGCGACATTTAAAATAATGTTTTTCTTTTTTTGTAATGTGTTTGTAAGTAGCGCACTTGCATATGAAAAAAGCTCAATTTTTAACTACTATGATATCTATATTAAATAAAAACAACCTCTTACCACAAATAAACAAAAAAATTTATTTTAACCTAATGTACATTTCGATTACAAAGTAATTAGTTATCTTCAGAGGTATTTTACAAATCAGTCATTTGTAAAATACCTCTGAAGATGATTACTTTGTAATCGAAATGTACATTAGGTTAAAATAAAAATTGTTGTTTATTTGTGGTAAGGGGTTGTTTTTATTTAATATAAACATTTACGCCACAGTTGCTTCAAGTTGTTACTATGATATCATTAAGTACAACTATTCTACTTTATAGTTAATAGTTAAACTATTGGACCTTAGTGCAATATTCAACTACTGCCAATATAAAGTAGTCCTGCATTTAAATAAACTAATATTTACAACTAACATACACTAAGATATTAGAAAATACAATTAAATTTCAAAAGACAGCGTTGCCTAAATTAATATATGTTAATTGTTGAGCTGTAAATAGTATTGCAGAGATGTGGTACAACAGATGGATAATTAAAGGATTATTGTTGGGGGTCAACATTTATTTACAGTGGAATTATGAATACTTCCTTATTTATTTGAATAAATTATTGTGTCTGTGGAAATATTGTATAATAGCCATCATTTCAACTTATAATGTTTGCCATTATATCGCGTCTTAATGACTTTATGCAATGCAATGACTCATACCAGGTTGTAAAATGTTAATGGCCTGACCCACTAGTCTAACGTGACATTCAGCTAAACATAGTATGTGCTTGTGTCGAACGCATTCATTTTTTATTTCGTTTTCACGAAAAACATAAATCTGTTAAACGTAAATGTTGATCAAAGTGGACTGTGAATGTTAAAATCATTCTATTATAACACTTAACAAATAATAATGTTTTTACACATATGTTTCTTATACACACATTCTAAGCAAGGAAAACACATTTTAAATGTAGTTAACCATTAATAGCGGTTAAAATAAATAAAAGAATAAATATGTTACGACTCACAATTATAAAAACTTTATTATCATACGCGTTTCAATGACAATATGTCATCAGTGATGCAACACAATTTGAATTTAACTGAAAAAACTAAACATAACCTATAAAGTTTTAACAAAAGTAAGAACCGGATCTAACAAGCCAGCTCGAATATTGTTTATAGTGGTTCAAATGTTTAATAAATAAATACACACCTCTTGCTTACTAAACATTCGAAACTATATAAACACAAAGTTTCTAAATAAAACAACATCTTATTATACATACAACATTACTATACCATCTATATTACAATATAACTACAGAGTATCCGGCTAGGACAGCCTTAGTTAAAACAAATAATTACATTTTACCAACAATTTTGTTTTAATATACTTATGTTCTTGCTAAATCAGGGGAAATGAAGGCCACTCATACAATGCCTAAATCTGTTAGGTTACGCAGGAAATGTAGTTTCTTTTTGTAGTTTCTCACTTGATACTTTCTAGCTACTTTAATATAACTTTTAGAGTAATGTAGTTCTTAAAGAATTGCTTGTTACATAGAAGAGCGTGTTAAAGAGTGAAATTGTGTTTGTATGGCAATAATTAATAAAAATGAACCAGTATTCATGAATTACAGCATTTGAACAGATTTTCTTGTTTAGAATGGAATTTTATACAACATATGTAAAAACGAAAAAAACGGGGTTGATCCAATCTTTGTAAAATAATAACCGTACTAACTGCAAACGCTTGTGTAGGCCTAAATAGGCTTCTAAAGTTTTAATGTATTAATACTAAATGAAAGTATGTTACTTGAAAGTTTTCAAAATCAGTACTTGTACTGGCCCAATAGAATTTTCTTTACTTATGACTTTTACAACTAATTTTATCGCCCTGTTAGTTCCATTGTTGAAGATATAGGACGATAAAGTAATTTTACACGTCTATTGCAAAATCTACATGCTTAATATTTACATTTAATAAATCAATGTAAATGTGTACGATTATATACAATGCTTGTCTGCAAAGGCAACTAATGCTTACTATGCATCGACTTGTAAATTTTTGCTACAAACTGCAATTTTTACATTTTTTTGTTGCGAACCTAAATTATATGACTTTATTTCACGGACGGACGTTTAAATCAAAATTAACTTATTTATATTTTGATGCATTCAGGTTTCTTCATTTGATTCGGTTTATTTATGAACGCTTTCATTAGTTTTCACAGCAAAATGCAAATAATATGAAAAATATTTGTTAAACGCCAGATATGAAAAGAAACGAGTTTTTCTATCTTTCTCAGCGTTTATTAAAAACTGACGAAGCGTAGGCACTGGGTGAATTAGCTGATGATAAATGAAAGAAATCTAGGTATTGGCAGAAGCTTTCAAGTTTATTAAAAATTTGTTTTTAATAATTTCCCATATTTATTTCTGTATTCCACAAATTAAAATAATTTATTAAAAACAAAATGGTAGCTCTTTTCTAATAATAGATTGGGGTGTCGCAAGATAGCTAGAAAGGAATAGTGTAATTAATTTTTATATGGGTTGAGCACGCGCGCGCGCGCGCGCGCGCACACACACACACACACACACACACACACACACACACACACAACGGATATGTTACAGCTGTCCCCAATTTCTCCTGTCACACGTTAATGTAAGGTCTCTTCCAGGCTTCTAGCAGTCACTGTTTCGTCGATGCCATCAAGCCAACCTCTTCGTGGCCCTCCTCTCTTTTACTTTCTCTGTGTGGATCCACTCTGGTACCTTCAGGGGTCATATGTCTTCTGCCTTCCTCTTTAAATGTCCAAACCATTCTAATTGGCTTTTCTCTATCTCCTCTCGCATACTCTTATCCATTTTCATTTCGTTGCAAAAATTTGTTCATTTCTAACCCTTCCCAATCACGGTTTACCGCAGCTTCGTAAATTGTTCGTTTCCATTGACACAATACATAAGATATATATTAGTGTATCTATATTTGTCTACGCTTGTTTTTCATGCATTTGTCAGATTTTGTGGTTCTTTTGGGGATCCTCACCAAGGCTATGCCCCTGAACTGGTAAACTCTAATACCTCGCCTGTAATTGTCTGTTTAATTTTCCTTTGTTTGTGTCTAGTTGTAAAAAAACATAAGTCGCACTTGTAGACTGTGAATTAATTTGGTGGAATTTAAAGTGGTGGTCTTACGTTTTCCTCGATGTCATGCCACACATTCATTGGTTGAACACTCTCGTACATTAATTGGTGTCACATTCTCACACATTCATTGGTTGCACACTCTCACACATTCATTGGTTGCATACTCTCGCACATTCATTGGTTGAACACTCACATATCCATTGGTTGCATACTCTCACACATTCATTGGTTGCATACTCTCACACATTCATTGATTGCACACTCTCGCACAATCATTGGTGTCACAATCTCACACATTTATTGGTTGCATACTCTCATACGTTCATTGGTTGCACACTCTCACACATTCATTGGTGTCACATTCTCACATATTCATTGGTTGCATACTCTCACACATTCATTGGTTGCAAACTCAAACACATTTATTGGTTGCATACTCTGGCACATTCATTGGTTGCACACTCACACATTCATTGGTTGCATACTCTCGAATATTCATTGGTCGCACACTCTCACACATTCATTGATTAGAAATTGAAATCGAATATTTTCTAGGCTGATTGAAAATCAGCTGTTTGCTTCCATTGTAATGTATATATTTTTGTATACTGTTTTGTATAATTGTTATTCTACAACAAACCAAAGCCAATTTTGTTCCGTAATAACAAAGGGACACATCTGTTAAAACAATTGACTCAATTTACAGATAAATTTTAACAAACCTTGTTTCATTTCACGGATGCCGTAAACATTTTTAATCTAAGCTTGTTAGCGATTAATAGTAATTTATGTTGACCGTTAATATTCTTAACCTATTTAATTACTAATGTACACAAAATAAAAATAATTATTTACTGTAACTTAAAAAGATAACGTGTATGCATAACGGGCAATAAACTGTTAGTGCTCAGATAGACAAAGCTTTTTCGCATACATTACAGTGCGTTAAATGCCTGTGTGTTGGAAAAATATAGGTCGCGCTATCTGAAAGAATTCCTTTCGTTATCAGAAACAGCAATACCTCTTCCACTTGTTTGTTAAAATATACAACTTTTGTGGTTTCATTATCTTGTAAGTGGCTAAGTAGCCTAACTGGAAGAATTTTTTCATTATATCTATTTTGAGTTGTGTGTTACAATTTCACCTACGGACACTGAATGGAAGGTTTGCAAAATCGACTTCTAATTCGATATATTATCTTGATAAATGTTTACATTTTACATGTTATCGATATTGGCAAAAAAAATTATACGTAGCGATGCAGTGAGGCTTCAGGAACATGGAAAAAAATTGTGAAAAGTTATGTGGACGCCCAGAAAATCGAATAATTTTAGTACGTTTTTGTATAAACATAACTTCACAATTTACATAAAAATGTTAGAATTTACAGTTTTTTTTTATAAAACAGTACTATGTACAAATAGGATAGATTTTGTTTTTTAAAAAAATAATTTATAGTAATTCACGAGGTAAGCAGCGTTAAAAGTAAAACAAGACGTAATTGTTCCGTTGCAAAAACTTATACCAACAAGGAGGCGATCTAACTTGTCGACAAGTTGGATTCTTAGCAGGCTTTATTTGGGTTGTTTTATAATAAACTGTCTCCCAACGACAGTTAATAGCTCTAGTAATAGAATTTTATAGCTATACATTAATTTATATAACATTGTGCTCTGTTTAATAGAAGCCAGTGATTTAAAATTTTGCGCGGGTACTTAAAGGGATAATAGTTTTCAAAATCGTTTGGTTTTGGTGTGTTTACATTTTAGTATTTTTTCCATATTAATGAAGATTTTCTGTATCGCCATATATTGTTTTGCCATTGTCGATCAACTAGTAAAATATAAAATAGCCTGAGTACGTTTTTTTTTTACCCTAGCTCAACCTTTATCTCAGTTCCCTTTGTTAGTTCCTATCATAAACGTTCTGCATTATCTGGCTTTATCAGTAGCGTTATTTGCCCGTTAACTGATTAAATGCACTGTCTGGACTTTACTCTCAGAGCTATGACGAAAAAAAACTTTAGGGAATACTGTTTTTATCCTTTCAAACCGTCTAGAACAATGATTTCAGTCTCAGTGTAGGTGATGCTTAATTGGACGGACCCGGCCTTGATGATTTAATTTCGTCCCAGACTGTACTTGATTTGGTGTCTAGCGAATTCCCCATCCTTACATGTCCCCCTCCCACCACTTTTTTGTATCAACCGTTATAGTCTTAATTTAAGTTGGAAAATTTTCGTTAGGTTCTTTTATATTCGGTTAGTTTAGGTTTGGAATTTGAGTTTTGGTATGTCACGTTAGTCCCTGTGCACGTGATGCCACCGTTTTGGACATGCGTGAAAGGAAGGTGTAAAGTATTTTTTGGCAAAATGTATATGTTAAAACGGCGTATTATACATTTTCCTATAGATACTAGTGAGCAAATAGTTTGGGTAGAACAAACAACTATATTTGATACTTGCCAATTTATAGTGGGAAAGTGGTTTGGATTGAACAAACAACTACTATTGATACTTGCGAATTTATAGTGGGAAAGTGGTTTGGGTAGAACAAACAACTATATTTCATACTTTTCCAATTTATAGTGGGAAAGTGGTTTGGATTGAACAAACAACTACTATTAATACTTGCCATTTTATAGTGGGAAAATGGTTTGATTAGAACAAACAACTATATTTGATACTTGCCAATTTATAGTGGGAAAGTGGTTTGGGTTGAACAAACAACTACATTTGATACTTCCCTATTTATAGTGGGAAAGTGGTTTGGATTGAACAAACAACTATATTTGATACTTCCCAATTTATAGTGGGAAAGTGGTTTGGATTGAACAAACAACTACATTTGATACTTCCCTATTTATAGTGGGAAAGTGGTTTGGATTGAACAAACAACTGTTTTTAATTGTTGGCATTTTTTAGTGGGAAAGTGGTGAAATCGTCTTAATGATAAATACCAGGGAGAATTGGATATCAGGATATAAGAAGTTTACTGGGTATTACGACACATATTAACCTTGTAGGACTCTCTTTTGTGAGTATATGAGTAGGTCGAGTTAGCTTTAGTTGTCTTGGTTGTATCTGACCTGTTTCGTTCAGATTTGTAATCTTTCTTAGAGGTTTGCATTCGTAAGTTCTAGTTCTTCGTGGGAGACATAGAGCTTCCTGACAAATAACTGGGAAACAGTGCTGAAGCATTACGCTTTCTCAGTACGAGAAACAGGATGCTTCAACAATGCAGCTCTAATTCTTGTTAATATTTTCCATAATAAACACATTAGTAGCTAATAAGCCAGAGGGTAGATACTCTTCACCCTAGTCTAGAGCAGGACTACTTCAGCTAAGCGACCTTATCCACTAGATGCCGTCTAGGGATGGCACTATTGTATCATTTTCTTAACTCTACTCTTAGTCTTGTAACTCTTGTCTATAAGACCCCTATAGGGATTTGGTAGCATTATTTTATGTTACGTTTCTACCTTAATTACAGCTACTGTCACCGGTGCACGAGAAAAGGCCTGGTGTAGAAATGAGTCACGCTCGGTTTTCAGTTCTGCGCATTTGCGGTCGATGTATTCCTGACTTACAAACATAACCTAACCGTACGGTAGTTTTTTATTAGTTATATTTTATTAAGTAATATAAGTATTTACAGATAGGCAAACCTCCTAATTTTATTTAGAATGGGTGCACAAAATAAATTATTTATGATCCTTGTTCTGCATTGTAATTTTCTGTAAATTTGACGTTTGATGTTAGATATGTTTTTGGGAATGACCTTACCGTTTTGACCTGCCTTGGACCAGGGCTCTTCTCATGCGCGGGTGACAGTATATTCATATCGCTTTTTTATCCTTTATAGGCGATATTAATCTAGCTTAGCGCTTAAATAGAATAATAATAATTAATTAGTTGGATTAATAAATTTGCTATGCAAAGTTCTAGAATAATAATAAATAAATGATAATAGGATATGTTAGTATGGAAGGTTTGTTGGTTTTTATTTCTAAAACTTAAAAGGACAAACATATTCCTTAATTAATTAAAGTTACAAATATTTTAATTTCAAATTTACTAAGTGAAGATAAAGGGGTTAATAACTTTAAAAAATTTATTTTGTTTTGTTTTGTCTCAGTGATACAGTTTGTATAAATATCTAAAGTAAAATAAAACCTGGACTGAATTTGTAGTAAATTAGTTGTAAACAAGACATTTCTTTGGGCTTTTAAATAGACAGTTTATTACCTTTTTAAATGAAAGTGTATAAATAATTATTTTCAATGCTAACCCATTATAAAATTTTCATATGCAATTTTTCCAAGTTAAGCGGGTCGAATAATCGTGAAATTTTAAATTATGATCACTATTGTTTGACTAATAAAATTATAACGCGTTACTAGGCACAGATAATAAAATGCGCGGTAGTAAAGTTGTATTGTTGGTAGTGTAGGCAATTTGTGCGGGGACATAATTTCGCGGCAGTGTGCAGAGTGCCGTTTTACTGAATGTAGGTTATGTCTCTTATCAGATTCGTTATCAGCACATTGTGCAGCGTTTAACTGTCGGTTGGTTTGGGTTAATAACTTGGGTGGGCCTTATTGTTTTGTTTAATACGCAAGCTCCCTTTGTAAAAGCCTGCTTCAATGGTTATGGTTCTCTATCTTTCAATGGAACTTTTTATTTACTACAGAGTTAGACCCATTTTATTCTAAGTCTCTCTGAGAGCACATATTTCGAGGAAACGACCATGCCAATTAATCTCCTCGCCCATTAATCTTTACTTTAATCTTATTTGTATTTCTCTATTCCGTCGACGCCACTACCTCGATACGAGGATTTATCTGGATAGTGAGTAAATATCAGGAAAGTGATTTTACTCAGTTCAGTGTGGCTCTACCCCCCCCCCCCAGTACCACGAAGCTTCTTATCCCTACTTAGTCCTAAGTGAATATATCTATTCCTTCCTTCCGCATGCCTTGACGGATCTTTGAAAACTGTAATGTGTATATAGCACCAGGAATACGATCATGGCACTGACTTATTCGCTACTCACATAAGTGGAGGTTCACTGCTCACGATATTCGTCTGAACAGAAATGTGCTTCTACTCTTCGACCCCATAGAGACGTCGGCTAACAATACGTCTTCCAGCTTCCTGCCATAGTTCTTCCTAATCACCCCAGTTCATTATTCGTTCTTTGCTGTAAGAAATAAATTCACACGTTTTATAAAAGTCAAATTCCATTGGAACAATGTACAATGTAGAAGGGAGTTACAAGCAGAACTGAAAAACATTGATAGAGAAGTCTGCTAACAATAAATCTTCCTGTCAAATTCCATTAGAACAATGTACAATGTAGAAGGGAGTTACAAACAGAACTGAAAAACATTGATAGAGAAGTCTGCTAACAATAAATCTTCCTGTCAAATTCCATTAGAACAATGTACAATGTAGAAGGGAGTTACAAACAGAACTGAAAAACATTGATAGAGAAGTCTGTTAACAAGAAATCTTCCAACTTCCTGTCAAATTCCATTGGAACAATGTACATTGTAGAAGGCAGTTACAAACAGAACTGAAAAACATTGATGGAGAAGTCTGCTAACAATAAATCTTCCAGCTTCCTGTCAAATTCCATTGGAACAATGTATAATGTAGAAGGGAGTTACAAACAGAACTGAAAAACATTGATAGAGAAGTCTGCTAACAATAAATCTTCCAGCTTCCTGTCAAATTCCATTGGAACAATGTATAATGTAGAAGGGAGTTACAAACAGAACTGAAAAACATTGATAGAGAAGTCTGTTAACAAGAAATCTTCCAACTTCCTGTCAAATTCCATTGGAACAATGTACATTGTAGAAGGCAGTTACAAACAGAACTGAAAAACATTGATGGAGAAGTCTGCTAACAATAAATCTTCCAGCTTCCTGTCAAATTCCATTGGAACAATGTATAATGTAGAAGGGAGTTACAAACAGAACTGAAAAACATTGATAGAGAAGTCTGCTAACAATAAATCTTCCAGCTTCCTGTCAAATTCCATTGGAACAATGTATAATGTAGAAGGGAGTTACAAACAGAACTGAAAAACATTGATAGATAAGTCTGTTAACAAGAAATCTTCCAACTTCCTGTCAAATTCCATTGGAACAATGTACATTGTAGAAGGCAGTTACAAACAGAACTGAAAAACATTGATGGAGAAGTCTGCTAACAATAAATCTTCCAGCTTCCTGTCAAATTCCATTGGAACAATGTATAATGTAGAAGGGAGTTACAAACAGAACTGAAAAACATTGATAGAGAAGTCTGCTAACAATAAATCTTCCAGCTTCCTGTCAAATTCCATTGGAACAATGTACATTGTAGAAGGCAGTTACAAACAGAACTGAAAAACATTGATGGAGAAGTCTGACAACAATAAATCTTCCAGCTTCCTGTCAAATTCCATTGGAACAATGTACAATGTAGAAGGGAGTTACAAACAGAACTGAAAAACATTGATGGAGAAGTCTGCTAACAATAAATCTTCCAGCTTCCTGTCAAATTCCATTGGAACAATGTACAATGTAGAAGGGAGTTACAAACAGAACTGAAAAACATTGATAGAGAAGTCTGCTAACAATAAATCTTCCAACTTCCTGTCAAATGTAGAAGGGAGTTACAATGTAAAATGTAGATGAGAGTTACAAACAGAACTTAAAGACATTGTAGTCCTTAACAGTTCTTGTCATTATGGATTTTTTATCTTATAAATGCTCAGTAAGTTATTGCGAGTATAAAGACCCATTTTGATATTGTTTGATACAAATTACCACTTATGACCGACGGTGCCGTAACTCAGCCAGCATCGGCCAGTCAACATCCTCGGCGGAACTCGATTTATTATTTCCAAGGCTGTCCGCAAAATGAGATAAGAATCTCGCAGTAGAACATGACTGGCTGAGAATAATTACGAAGCACAACTGAAGTAATTAGCTAATAAGTTTAATTACAGTCTGGGAGTATGTATGGACGTGTTCATAACACAACTATCAAATGCAGCTACTGGAGTTTTCTTTAAAATTACTATAATGATGTGTGAATCAAGTTGTTTGCAAATGCTATCGGCGTTGCACGTTTTCAAATCTAATAGTAATAAATGTCTTATTATTAACAGAGTAAAATTAGAATTATTAAATCTGATAGAACCGAATGGGAGTAAAAAGTTGACGTTACCTTCAATTTCATCTACATATACATTATACAATATATACAATATCAAGAGCACAGTGGTGCAATATATTACAATGAAAATATTGGAAAGAACCCCAATACTACAAAAATAATAAAAAATAACAAATAAAACAAGTTACTTAAGATTAAACCCTTATGTACTTTTCGATGACCATGTCATCATCATCAGAGGATCTTATTACAAAACTACAATCTAGCAAACAAGAAGTTATAAACTAGAGTGATGAGTAAAAAACTACATCACTCTAGTTTGTAACTTCTTGTTTGCTAGATGGAAATTTTGTAATAAGACCATCAGATGATGATGACATGGTCATCGAAATGCACATAAGGGTTTAATCTTAAGTAACTTGTTTCATTTGTTATTTTTGATTATTTTTGTGGTGTTGGGGTTCTTTCCAATATTTTCATTGTAATACATATGCATTATTAATTATTGATTTACCTGTTTCTCTAATTTCATGTCTACACTTGCCGGCGTCTTTAATATGTTGTCAGTGAAAATTCCTACAATGATTGTATTTGGTTTCACGTTGTTTTGCGATAACTACCTGCAAAATACATTTTGTAAAAGTTGTACAAAGAGAATAGAAACATAACACTTGGATCAGGGAAAGGTTTTAAAAGTAAAAATGCTTAGGAAAAGTAGATTGCGTAAATAAAATATCCGTTACTTGAAGTAATGTGACGGTTAAATGCTGGAAGTTATGCGTGGCCGAGGACGTCGGTCCTCTCCCCTCATGCGAGAATAAAGTTCAGTTAAATCAGTAGGCCTTGTTACAGTAACTGGACGTGCGCTTAAATAGTTTAGCAATATTTGTTCAATAAATTTACTTACATTTGTGTGCAGACTGTAGGTCGAGCTAGATTTAAGTACAGGTAAATATGACGATGGAATTGTTTGAGTAGTAGATTAAATTTAATAATCCATATTGGAAACCTTGCGTTTTAATAATCCAACTTCGAGCCACTATAATGTAACAGTCCATTATGCTTAGCATTATAATTTTACAGCACGATCCTATCTTCCGTACATATTTTATTTCTACGATTTGTCTGAAAACTTTAGCTTATATTTTTGTTTCGGAAGTGGATACGCTCAAGTGTTTTTAGTCACTCAATAGATTAACAGGCTCTTGATAATGCTAACAGTAAAGGTTGGCCAAAGGCTTAGAGGAGTTTTACGTTTAACAATTATTTCTGTTTGAAAGGTTTATAGTGATAAATATACAGCATGACTTCACTATTTATAGCTCCGTTCACCTTCTTTCACCGCCTTCCTTCACTCAACTCTCTGTTTTATTTACTACATCCCTCAGTTAAGATCAAGCTCTTTTCCTTATAACCGGTCTTCTACAAAGTGGCCAATGCTTTTCTTAATCCGCTTCTCTACATTTGATTTTCTCACAACTTAGTAACATCTCAACTTTTTATTTAGTACAATAAACGTCGCTGGCTTTTATCTTTCAGCTATTTGTTTTTTTTCTATTGTTGTTATTTTACAGTATTTTTTTAACATTCTGTATCCGTCGTTTTGACATTTCCTGTATTTGTCTTGTTTTTCATTTAAATTTCCGCCCCGTAAATCATAATGCTATGTATAGGTATTTGGTAAATTGTGTAAAGGCATAAATATACGTTTGTACGAAAGCATAGAATTTATTCTGATTATTACTTCTCGTGTTGACTTTGTCGTTGTATTTTCGTGTTTAAACATCTCAAATTTTGTAAAGGCATAAATATGCGTTTGTACGAAAGCATAGAATTTATTCTGATTATTACTTCTCGTATTGACTTTGTCGTTGTATTTTCGTGTTTAAACATCTCAAATTTTGTAAAGGCATAAATATACTTTTGTACGAAAGCATAGAATTTATTCTGATTAATACTTCTCGTGTTGACTTTGTCGTTGTATTTTCGTGTTTAAACATCTCAAATTTTGTAAAGGCATAAATATGCGTTTGTACGAAAGCATAGAATTTATTCTGAATATTACTTCTCGTGTCGACTTTGTCGTTGTATTTTCGTGTTTAAACATCTCAAATTTTGTAAAGGCATAAATATGCGTTTGTACGAAAGCATAGAATTTATTCTGATTATTACTTCTCGTGTCGACTTTGTCGTTGTATGTTCGTGTTTAAACATCTCAAATTTTGTAAAGGCATAAATATGCGTTTGTACGAAAGCATAGAATTTATTCTGAATATTACTTCTCGTGTCGACTTTGTCGTTGTATGTTCGTGTTTAAACATCTCAAATTTTGTAAAGGCATAAATATGCGTTTGTACGAAAGCATAGAATTTATTCTGAATATTACTTCTCGTGTCGACTTTGTCGTTGTATGTTCGTGTTTAAACATCTCAAATTTTGTAAAGGCATAAATATGCGTTTGTACGAAAGCATAGAATTTATTCTGAATATTACTTCTCGTGTCGACTTTGTCGTTGTATTTTCGTGTTTAAACATCTCAAATTTTGTAAAGGCTTAAATATGCGTTTGTACGAAAGCATAGAATTTATTCTGATTATTACTTCTCGTGTTGACTTTGTCGTTGTATGTTCGTGTTTAAACATCTCAAATTTTGTAAAGGCATAAATATGCGTTTGTACGAAAGCATAGAATTTATTCTGATTATTACTTCTCGTGTTGACTTTGTCGTTGTATTTTCGTGTTTAAACATCTCAAATTTTGATTTCCCCCGGGATGCGTTTCAGCTCTTTTGTTTTACCTTCATGTAATTTCAAGTAGTTATATAAATATTTATTTGGAATGACTACCTTTAAACGATTTATTCTGAATGTGTGAGGTACTATATGTGATTAGAAAACAAATTTGGCCGAAAGCAGCGAACATATTGTCCAGTTTTTAAATTCTACTGGACATGTTTCACTTCAATGACTTGTTGAGACTTATAAATCCCTCGAGTCAAAACAAAACACCGCTCTTGGGTTTGCGCGACACCTACGCGCAGTGTATTTGGCGTCTGCGTTAAATCTTACAAGCTGCAAATAAAAAAAAAAGAATTCTAACGTATTTAGAAGATAAAACGAGATTAAAGACTTTTATATGACCCTTATAAAAGAATTTAGATTATTACTAGATTCCGAATACATGCTATGACGTTATACAGGTTGTTTCTAACCCACTCAATCTGATTATTTTGATGCCCTGTACAGGCATATCTGGGTTTGTAACTGGGTTTTCCTTTAAAATTAAATACCATTTAGTATGGTCTCATTAGGGAACGATCTTGCCAACATAAACCATGAATGCCACTAACTCTTATGATTAGAAGAGCATGCCAAGTACTTTAACTCATTCAATATGCCCATATCCTTTCTTATCACTATTCCTGATGTTCAAGGATTAGAATCCGTACACAAGAAGCATCATTCTTACCGTTACGTTTTATATATATTTTAATGAAGTTTAAAATAAAGTTATTGGTAATACATAAATAAGTAAATGTAGACAAACTCACAATTATAAACTCTTTATTATCTTTCGCGTTTCGGTGACTTCATCATTATCAGTGGTTATTACAATCACAACTGAAACTTAGCAACTGGTGTACAATTATTCAAGATTAATAACCTTGCCTTGATCACAAGCCAGTTCTGATATTTGCTAAAGCTATTGGTATGTATTTGGTTTTCGGGCATAAATAATATATAAGTTACATATATAACTATACTTGGCAGTGTAGAAAGTCTTGCAAAACAAGGGAAAAGTTTTAAAAAAAAACTATCTACAATTCTTCAAAAATTAAGAATTTTGAACACTATAACTACAAGACATAGAAAACCTTGTCAGATTCTTTTATAAAACAAATGAGTCTATACTATACTTTAATACTATATTATACTATAATATAATGTAGCTACAGTATATCTAGGATAGATTTGTTTAAAAGAACAAGACACCAAATACATTTACTAAAGTAAGCTTGATGGATTAATGAAGAGCCTCAATTTTTGATATAGGCCTACGTTATTGCGTTACTGCACGCAACTATAAGCCTTGTTTTAACTTCACGCAAGAACTCTACTCTTTGCGTTAGGAAACTTTATTTAAAAAATTCAAATCCTAATCATATACAGTACTTTGTAGCTAATTGTAATATAGTTATATTGTAATGTATAAGTTAGTTGTTTAAAAAAAACCCTAGATTTTATGGTTTCTTGTAAATTATAAGTGTTGTTAGATGTGTATTGTTTTAAAATTACATAGGGTCTTATGGTACGCTACCGACAAGTTTTATTATATTTTTCTGTTTTCCCTGCATCTTTCTACATCGCCAAGAATAATTGTTTTTGCAATATCATTTAGGTTTTAAAATTACATAGGACCTTATGGTACGCTACCGACAAGTTTTATTATATTTTTCTGTTTTCCCTGCATCTTTCTACATCGCCAAGAATAATTGTTTTTGCAATATCATTTAGGTTTTAAAATTACATAGGGTCTTATGGTACGCTACCGACAAGTTTTATTATATTTTTCTGTTTTCCCTGCATCTTTCTACATCGCCAAGAATAATTGTTTTTGCAATATCATTTAGGTTTTAAAATTACATAGGGTCTTATGGTACGCTACCGACAAGTTTTATTATATTTTTCTGTTTTCCCTGCATCTTTCTACATCGCCAAGAATAATTGTTTTTGCAATATCATTTAGGTTTTAAAATTACATAGGGTCTTATGGTACGCTACCGACAAGTTTTATTATATTTTTCTGTTTTCCCTGCATCTTTCTAAATCGCCAAAAATAATTGTTTTTGCAATATCATTTAGGTTTTAAAATTACATAGGGTCTTATGGTACGCTACCGACAAGTTTTATTATATTTTTCTGTTTTCCCTGCATCTTTCTACATCGCCAAGAATAATTGTTTTTGCAATATCATCTAGGTTTTAAAATTACATAGGGTCTTATGGTACGCTACCGACAAGTTTTATTATATTTTTCTGTTTTCCCTGCATCTTTCTACATCGCCAAGAATAATTGTTTTTGCAATATCATTTAGGTTTTAAAATTACATAGGGTCTTATGGTACGCTACCGACAAGTTTTATTATATTTTTCTGTTTTCCCTGCATCTTTCTACATCGTCAAGAATAATTGTTTTTGCAATATCATTTAGGTTTTAAAATTACATAGGACCTTATGGTACGCTACCGACAAGTTTTATTATATTTTTCTGTTTTCCCTGCATCTTTCTACATCGCCAAGAATAATTGTTTTTGCAATATCATTTAGGTTTTAAAATTACATAGGGTCTTATGGTACGCTACCGACAAGTTTTATTATATTTTTCTGTTTTCCCTGCATCTTTCTACATCGCCAAGAATAATTGTTTTTGCAATATCATTTAGGTTTTAAAATTACATAGGGTCTTATGGTACGCTACCGACAAGTTTTATTATATTTTTCTGTTTTCCCTGCATCTTTCTACATCGCCAAGAATAATTGTTTTTGCAATATCATTTAGGTTTTAAAATTACATAGAGTCTTATGGTACGCTACCGACAAGTTTTATTATATTTTTCTGTTTTCCCTGCATCTTTCTACATCGCCAAGAATAATTGTTTTTGCAATATCATTTAGGTTTTAAAATTACATAGGGTCTTATGGTACGCTACCGACAAGTTTTATTATATTTTTCTGTTTTCCCTGCATCTTTCTACATCGCCAAGAATAATTGTTTTTGCAATATCATTTAGGTTTTAAAATTACATAGGGTCTTATGGTACGCTACCGACAAGTTTTATTATATTTTTCTGTTTTCCCTTCATCTTTCTACATCGCCAAGAATAATTGTTTTTGCAATATCATTTAGGTTTTAAAATTACATAGGGTCTTATGGTACGCTACCGACAAGTTTTATTATATTTTTCTGTTTTCCCTGCATCTTTCTACATCGCCAAGAATAATTGTTTTTGCAATATCATTTAGGTTTTAAAATTACATAGGGTCTTATGGTACGCTACCGACAAGTTTTATTATATTTTTCTGTTTTCCCTGCATCTTTCTACATCGCCAAGAATAATTGTTTTTGCAATATCATTTAGGTTTTAAAATTACATAGGACCTTATGGTACGCTACCGACAAGTTTTATTATATTTTTCTGTTTTCCATGCATCTTTCTACATCGCCAAGAATAATTGTTTTTGCAATATAATTTAGGTTTTAAAATTACTTAGGGTCTTATGGTACGCTACCGACAAGTTTTATTATATTTTTCTGTTTTCCCTGCGTCTTTCTACATCGCCAAGAATAATTGTTTTTGCAATATCATTTAGGTTTTAAAATTACATAGGACCTTATGGTACGCTACCGACAAGTTTTATTATATTTTTCTGTTTTCCCTGCATCTTTCTACATCGCCAAGAATAATTGTTTTTGCAATATCATTTAGGTTTTAAAATTACATAGGGTCTTATGGTACGCTACCGACAAGTTTTATTATATTTTTCTGTTTTCCCTGCGTCTTTCTACATCGCCAAGAATAATTGTTTTTGCAATATCATTTAGGTTTTAAAATTACATAGGACCTTATGGTACGCTACCGACAAGTTTTATTATATTTTTCTGTTTTCCCTGCATCTTTCTACATCGCCAAGAATAATTGTTTTTGCAATATCATTTAGGTTTTAAAATTACATAGGGTCTTATGGTACGCTACCGACAAGTTTTATTATATTTTTCTGTTTTCCCTGCATCTTTCTACATCGCCAAGAATAATTGTTTTTGCAATATCATTTAGGTTTTAAAATTACATAGGACCTTATGGTACGCTACCGACAAGTTTTATTATATTTTTCTGTTTTCCATGCATCTTTCTACATCGCCAAGAATAATTGTTTTTGCAATATAATTTAGGTTTTAAAATTACTTAGGGTCTTATGGTACGCTACCGACAAGTTTTATTATATTTTTCTGTTTTCCCTGCGTCTTTCTACATCGCCAAGAATAATTGTTTTTGCAATATCATTTAGGTTTTAAAATTACATAGGACCTTATGGTACGCTACCGACAAGTTTTATTATATTTTTCTGTTTTCCCTGCATCTTTCTACATCGCCAAGAATAATTGTTTTTGCAATATCATTTAGGTTTTAAAATTACATAGGGTCTTATGGTACGCTACCGACAAGTTTTATTATATTTTTCTGTTTTCCCTGCATCTTTCTACATCGCCAAGAATAATTGTTTTTGCAATATCATTTAGGTTTTAAAATTACATAGGACCTTATGGTACGCTACCGACAAGTTTTATTATATTTTTCTGTTTTCCATGCATCTTTCTACATCGCCAAGAATAATTGTTTTTGCAATATAATTTAGGTTTTAAAATTACTTAGGGTCTTATGGTACGCTACCGACAAGTTTTATTATATTTTTCTGTTTTCCATGCATCTTTCTACATCGCCAAGAATAATTGTTTTTGCAATATAATTTAGGTTTTAAAATTACTTAGGGTCTTATGGTACGCTACCGACAAGTTTTATTATATTTTTCTGTTTTCCCTGCGTCTTCCTACATCGCCAAGCATAATAGTTTTTACAATATCATTTAGGTCCGTACACTAAATAAACACAGTTATTTTTAGTTCAGTGTTAATACGTTGTTTATGAGTGCATTACATTTCACCTTATACTACTTATCGTTTTGCTCATCGGATTTTTAATTTTCGTTTTTATATTGTGAAAAGATTACGTAGGCTGTACACAGTACATGAATAGTATTTGCCAACTTTTAGGTTAATGTTAGCGTTCTAAATCTCAAATGTGAAAGTTTTAAATCGTAAAATTGACGTTTATTCATTTGTTGCGACATTTACCAACCGCAGTGCATAGCATAGGCTTATCTCCGCTGGTGATTCTAGGAACAGCTGATATAATTGCAATTGGAAATATCAAAATAAATTCTCGAAATGTAACGTTGAAATCACACAACGAGTAAAACAAATAAATAAAATTGCTCAGCTAGGATAATCAATTTTTTTAAACCATGCCTGCAATAGAAGTTTATATTAAATAAATGACTTGAAATATTTAATATTTCTACAGCTATAAATACTGTATACAAACAATCTCGCCATATTGGTCTGGGTACGGCTTATCTCCGCTGGTGATTCTACGAACAGCTGATATAATTGCAATTGGAAATATCAAAATAAAGGCTCGTAATGTAACGTTGAAATCACAAAACGAGTAAAACAAATAAATAAAATTGCTCAGCTAGGATAATCAATTTGTTTAAACCATGCCTGCAATAGAAGTATATATTAAATAAAGGCCTTAAAATTATTTAATATTTCTACAGCTATAAATACTGTATACAAACAATCTCGCCATATTGGCCTGTGTACAGCGTACAGAACGAGGATAACACTGTATGTGCTTACAAATGTTATGTCTGTAACCCCGGGGTCATTGGGTTATATAATACTATACGCCTATATATTCCATAACTTACTCACCTCGGAGCTATTTCAAAGTTTATTACTTCACTGACCTGAACTAACAAAGCTAGTGATTATATTCGTTGTGATTATATTCGCTGGTGTCGATATAAATTGAGAACGGCAAATATTGTAAATAGGCATAGGCTTCACGGCTGTCTTTAGAATTGAAATTGAGTCGGTTCTGGACAGAAGGTCAACACATCTACGCTATGTGATTTCCATACAGAGCAGGTCTGCTTCGGGTAAGCGAGCCTGACAACGGACGCAACACCGTAGCTTTCCACTTTTCCCGTAACAAGATCAGTATGTTCCTTTTAGTCCTACCATAATTTCTAATACGGTTACTCTTCATTGAAGGTAATGTCATGAATATACTGTTTTATGAGCCTGGCAGAAAGTATGTCTACTTCAGGTACGTAACCCCGTATCGTTATATTTCCTACGTTTTATAACAGATAAAACGTTCTGCCCCTACCGTAATTATACTTAAGTTTATTATTCTCCTTGCAAGGAAATGTTATGGATATAGCATTTTAAGACCCCCGACAGGAAGTAGGCCTACTCATAATTAGTAGGGTTCATAATTATATAAAATCGTGGATTCAAATTGTAAAATGATGAAACAAAATTAAATTAAATTAGGCTACTGTGTGTGCGTGTGTGTGTGTGTATATATATATATATATATATATATATATATATATATATATATATATATATATATAAAGAAATAAGACAAAATACAAATACAAGAATAATTATTGAATTTACAAATCAAAGCTTTCCGTTGGCAAACAGTACCAACATCATCACGAATATTAAAGAATTCTATTCCTGATGATGTTGGTACTGTTTGCCAACGGAAAGCTTTGAATTGTAAATTCAATAATTATTCTTGTATTTGTATTTTGTCTTATTGCTTTATTAGTACACAAGAATACATTTTGCGATATATATATATATATATATATATATATATATATTTTTTTTAAAAAGTCTAAAAAAACTTAGACTAGTGTTGTAATATAAAAGCAAGGATCAAACGTTCTTAAATTATGTAATTGTAATATGTAATCTGTTAGTGGGATTGGTACAGATTTTAAAATTTAATATTATCCATGATTATATATAGTCTACATTATTCCATAATTAAACATTTCTTATAATTTTACCTCGAGTTCAAAAGAAAGGAAAATTCTAAAATGTTATCTGTGAGATAAGAATCCTCATATCTAACCTAAAATGTTATTCTTGACTTAGTTAGAACATAGGCTACTAAAGAAGATTGTGGAGTTCCGCTCATTGTAAAAATAAGCTCATCTCGTACTCCAATATTTCCTGAAAGAATTAACAAAAATAAGCGCGTGGTAGAGATAGAAAAATTGGCGTCGTACAATGGCGTCGGAATGAACAATTCCTATCATTGTACAGTAGATGAGAATTTAACAACTTCTGTACTTATCTTAACTTGGCACATTTTTAAATATTCCACGGAATATCTTATGCAGTGGTCGTCAGGGTGGGAGAGCTGCATCGACTCTCTCGCTGGCTTTGTTGTAGTTTACAGTGCGCATGAAACCAACCACAGGAAAATAACACCTGTTTAGCCAATTTGCCATGGAAACTGCGTCCTTCTGATTGGGCGAACGCATTTACTAAATAGATAGGTTATTCTAAATCGAGCTCAACACATACCTTTCTAATTTTAAAGGAATAGGTTGATTTTCAACTTCACTTTTGCGAAATCTAGATTCATTCTTGCTTAGAACTCTTTATACAAAATCTTTAAATTGCCTTGTTAAAACTATCGCCTGATTAGCAATTGTATTTAGAAAAGCAGCATTACATTACACTTAATCGGGCCACGCGATTCGTTCCGCTCTGTGCGTAACGTTTGTCGATTATAGTCGATGGAAATATATTATCGGTAAAGAGCTTTTGTCTGGTCGGTATAAATGGAAACTAACTAAACCAGCTAAGTAAATACACCGACTCTGCCTATTTGTCAGTTAGTGTTTTGCGTCAACGCGAAATATGTTTGTTTTTCAAATTAAAATACGATGATAATATTATATTTAATACAATTGACAATAACGGCAATTCAAAAATAATACTAATTTAATATCGAAATCCTGTTGCTGTTCAAACATGCAAAACTGTGGAAAATAACATGAGCATCCTCCACACATACAACAAATTCCATAAATTAAACACACTAGAACAGTATGAAATATATAGACATAGCAACACACATAAAAATGACATCTTAAATGAACAAACACGGCACAGATCACACATACTCTTCGATCACATCACTTCTAACTTTAAAAAAAAATGGTAAAGAGGAAGCTCAACTGCAGCATTCCTAGCGACAAAAATACGAGGCTGAAGAAGTCGTAAGACGAAAACGTTTCCTCCAAGTGTAAGTTAACAATTTAACAACTTTTAGTTAACAAAAAGTCTGGTCGCAAGTAAAAGCAAAAGTTTAATAAATAATTTAATGTCTAATTCACATTGATCCTTTATATATATATATATATATATATATATATATATATATATATATATATATATTGCAACGAAATTTTTAAATAGATTATTTATAGTCAATTATTTAATTATATATATATATATTTTTTTTCTCCATTGGTCCTAATCAATTGGGTGTAAATGGTTTTCGGTATGAACAAGAATGGATCCGGATAGAAGTGTATTTTATGCATACATTTTGAAAACAAATTATATCAGTAAAATTTGAAAAGTTCGTTCCAATATAAATTTTATGAAATCAATTACGTTGGAGAGAAAAATAAAGAATTCAAACTATCTTTCAATTGCAGATAGAACGCTTTCTTATTTATCACCCAGACTCAGGAGTAACAATTTCTTTGAATGTGCTCCAAACAAGTAACTCGCTTAAAGAATATTTAATCAAAGTCAAAAACTTTTATAAAAAGGCAGACCGTATAAACGTAAGTGGAAAGTTGTTTTGTGTTTTTTTAATCGACTCAACAAGGAAGGTTGAAACAAAGTTTTAAATAGAATAAGTTTCTCTTATAAAACGCCGGCAACCGGGAGGCTCGAGAAATGCAGTGCGTTTGTTTATTTAGACCCGCGAAACGTACTTTGGCCGGCTAATATCTCTGCTTTTATATTTTCAGACGGTTCCTTGCCGAGAAAACGGATGACTTTTTACTTTCTCGCTTTTACGATTTGTCGGGGAAAGTGAGATTCATGAACCAGGGTCGATTTATTTACTTTTTATGTGTAGGGCGTACTATGTTATTGTAAGTCCACGCTCTTTTCTTAGGATTATCTTGGTGTACATTTCATTAACGCAGGTTGAATGTGTACTAAATGTAGATTAAATTGTTAAAGCAAATTGTTTGAATTCCACCACGGCATCCACTCTTAGCATGCACCGTTACTTGGCCTGGTTAAGGGCGAAGCGGAACTAATAATTAACAAAACTATACAAATAATTTTACATAATATTTATGGTAAAAAATATTGTCTTTTAACTTACAATATGGTTGACAAGTTTGCACACAGGCATTTAATGTAACGCACTATTATAAGTTACTATTCTAAATAGAAATGTACTGAATACTAATATACATTAAACGTAAAAAAGTTGAAACAAATATTCTCGATTAGTCTCTATCAAGACAGTTAATAAGCTCGATGTTTTATTTTCTTGTTTGATCTTGGACGTTTGTCATTCTGTACAAACGCTTTCCGTGTGTTCACTCTTTTCTATTCTTCGCTCTATTGTACTTTTGCTGCCTCTTTTCGTCTGTGAAATATTTGTTCGAATTTGTGCTTATGGCATTTCTGATTTTTCACTTATCATTTATATCATTTTCAGGTCTTTTTTTATCCATTTACACAAACACTCGCTGTTGTATATTGTAATCTCAAATCAATGATCTGTATAAAGCTAATCTGCGCCTGTGGGCGATTGCGGTAAAGGTGGGGGTTAGGTTTTACTGATATGAGGCTACATGTAGCCTATCTGGAGAACGGGGAAGGTAAGTAACATTCGTGGGCTCCAAGAAAAGCATTCTTCCATACCCTTTTCAGGCATCCCTTTAGGTACTTTTTTCATCGAATGTCCAGATCAGATTGTGTTCAAGTGTCTGTCACCGCCTGCAAATCTTACCATCTCTTCTGTCAATAAATGAGATAAACTATGGAAACCCAGTATGAAACTAACTGTTCCGACGAAAACTACCCAATATTAAAACCTTGGAACCGTTAAGCTAGCTAACCCAATCTGGTTAGTTCATTTTAGATATGTGCTGAACAGACCTGTTTTCACCCAGGGTGGACTTACCTAAGGGCCCTAGGACGTCTATTATATCTGAGACAGGTTCAATCTGACCTCTAACTCTTGGCTGCAATGGGCAGGGTTTAATCCCTCAGGAAGGTAATTGTCGATAACAGTAGTAGGACGCCGTCTATCTGGTTTAACCTCTTTCCAAATAGGGATAAGGGTGCAAGGAATATAGACATTAATAAGACTCGAATCCTAAAGACTCTTACATATTGGGAGTGGAGTAGAATTATAGGTGGCATGGGCATCGTCGAACCTTTCTTGATGTTATTCTTCCCTCTTTCTCGCTCACATCATCTATCACTCTACGTCACTCTTTCCCATTTACATCTCCCTCCTCCTCCTTCTACCCCTCCTTTTTGCTCTCTATATTCCTTCTCTCTCTACCTCCCCTCTCTTTCATTTCTATCTCCCTCCCCTCTCCCCATCTCTCTTTCTCATTTCCACTCGCTTCTTTATAATAAATTTCATTAGTTTTTTAACTCTTCATTTTCTTGCTTAATACTCTACGAATTGTTTGCTTCAAATGCTTGCGATTGTTTTATTTCAAACGTTTGGATCTCAGCCTTATACATTAAAGCCCTTCATTAAAGCCTTCTCAGCCCTTCATTATGCACTAAGCCCTTCGCTAGTATCTGACTTGAGTCGTTTTTTTGAACCGCCAGAGAAAATATTTCTCCCCTTTATGAAATCCGTCTATATCGTTGTTCATCACATTTTCCACACATGGGCACAAATTATGTGAATACTCGCATTACGTAAACTTTATTTCTCCCCTAATAAAACTGATCTTTGTCTTTTCATATATTGATTGATTACTCATGCATTGAGCTTCATCAGCGTGATGTTTATGACCTCATTTATTTCTAATAATAGAATGACGTAATCAAGTCCTATCGTTGATTTTGCTTGCTGCTTTAAATATACTTTGCCTTGGTATGGTGGACGGCAGATAGTGTGATGTACTACACAGTACAATTGCAACAAAATGGTCTGAAAAATACACTCATATGGAGTAACAAGCCCTTCCCGGCTGATTGAAAAATAACAGACAAAATGGAATCGATACACGAGAAACAAGGTGTAGCACAAAGGGGGTAGTTCGGCTCTTCTATGGTGTTTCATTGTAAAAAATCTTCGTCAGTTTAAATATTGACTCTAAGTCCTAGCCAGAAGTTTCTGTTCTCGCAACAGTTCTTCACAAAAAAATCGTACTATTAGTATTTATATATGTCTGAATAATATCCTAAATTGTTTTTAAATTATTAAAATTATCTGATATGAAAACTTTAACGCCTTTTGGATTTAAATTTTTGTTTTAATACGGGAAAACTTTCTCCGCACAGTTTTATAGAAACACAAAACTGTTGAAACTTTTTCGTGTGAAAGGCCGTGTGGTACAGTTAGATCGTTTGGTGACATTTCCCATTGTGATCAGTTCCTTTGGCATTTTATCCGCTTCCCGTTAAGTGCTAGCCAGAATTTTCTGTTCTCGCAACAGTTCTTCAAAATAAATCGTGCTATTAGTATTTATATATGTCTTAATGATATCATAAACTATTTTAAATTCTAAAAATTATCTGATCTGAAAACCTTAACGTGTTTTGGCTTAAATTTGTTTGTGCGGGAAAATTTTCTATTGTGATCAGTTCCTTTGGCATTTTATCCGCTTCCCGTTAAGTGCTAGCCAGAATTTTCTGTTCTCGCAACAGTTCTTCAAAATAAATCGTGCTATTAGTATTTATATATGTCTTAATGATATCATAAACTATTTTAAATTCTAAAAATTATCTGATCTGAAAACCTTAACGTGTTTTGGCTTAAATTTGTTTGTGCGGGAAAATTTTCTCCACACAGTTTTATAGAAACATAAAACTGTTGAAACGTTTTCGTTTGAGAAGTCCTTTAAGACAGTAAGAACGTCTGGTGACATTTCCCATTGTGATCAGTTCCTTTGGCATTTTATCCGCTTTCGCGTTACGGTTTCTCCATCAATCATCCATAAAAAATCTTCGTCAGTTTAAATATTGACTTTAAGTACTAGCCAGAATTTTGTGTTCTCGCAACAGTTCTTCACAAAAAAATCGTACTATTAATATTTATATATGTCTGAATGATATCCTAAACGGTTTTAAATTCTAAAAATTATCTAATCTGAAAACTTTAACGTCTTTTGGCTTGAACTTTTTGTTTTATACGGGAAAATTTTCTCCACACAGTTTTATAGAAACACAAAACTGTTGAAACAGTTGCGATTGAAAGGTCTCGTGGGACAGTTAGATTTCCTAGACGGTTCCTTCATCAATCATCCATCAAACTCTATCTCCAACTGTGTTATGTACTTGATATGTTGGACTATATAGTATCTACAAGTACTATATAGTTACTGAGCAATACTACTAGGGCACTTAGCCTGTAAGAACTGTGGATACTTACTCAACCCGGTTGAATAAGCTATCCTGCCTACGTAACCCATAATTTCGCCTTATCGCCCATACCAGATAATTATGTACACTCCTGACCTGCCTAAATGTGTTATCTTACTTACCTATCATCTTTCAAGGGCTTGTATCGGGTAGACAGATTTGATGACCCCGACGAAGAGTAGGTCTATTTAAGGACCAAGCGTATATGATGTCATGGTCTAGCCTGTAGCCTATCGTCTATTTCAAAAACCACGAGTGTATAGTTCCTCCAATCATCAAAAAGGTGCGAACGCTATTTTGTTACAGTAGAAATGTTTAACAGCTCTGAAGTATGTTAGACTAAATGGTGATGATTGGATCGCGTTTGTACAAACGTCTCTGTCACCTTGTCTGATATAGGTAAATTCAGATTCGCAGATTAATAAAGCAAAATATTTGCTCGTAATTTACCTCAGTCTGATCACGTCACATCGTCGTGCACCTCAAGTAACGTGATGTGACGTAACGCGTTAATTGAATGTTGAATTACTTCACAAAGTGAGTTACGTCTAAAGTGCCTTATCCTCCAGGAAAATCTAACTGCTTTGCTCTTGTGTTCCGCAACTAATTACATTTGTATCAGCTATTAACTGTGTACGTTAATGTATAAGCATGTACTTGACGTTGATTTAAACTTTACCATTCCGCACGGCATATAAATATTAATGATAAATAATTGAATTTTGATTTGCCGCCAAATATTTGTAATCGATTTTGTATCAGGATAAACAAGACATGGAAAAATACTATTGGAAAACATTAACTTTTTGTTAATATTGTCACAAACAAAATTATATATTTTAATCTTAGAAACAATGTATTCTAGTATTCTCTTATCACTTTCACTTTAATGTACTAAACAAGAATCTTACTTGGTATATTTGCGATTTAGGAGACTCTTCTAAAAGAGTGTAAGTGTTAAAAGTTATACATGTACAAACAAATAAAAGAGAAAGTTATATTGATCCAGTTTGTGTGGATAGTAAAGCCACACTGAAAAACATGGGAACAATGTCGAAGAACCCCGAATACCCGAGTACCACTGTCACTTATAGATAATCTTCGAATTTTGATTCGAGTATAAAATATTAATGATTTCACATTTGTTATTTTCTGGATTGAGTTGTAATTAAGAAAGTTATGTTTAGATTCGTTTAGACAGCTGACTGACTATACGTTGGATTAAATAAGAGTGAATCTCTAAGTTAAATGTAAAATCATAAGCACCCTCCCACAGCCTATCCATACGATTTCATTAAAAGTGTATCCGCAGTTTGAAAGGATGAATATTTTATGTGCTGGAATATTAGAGAATTGTTATTGTGCAATGGGCTATTCATGATTCATCTTGTATTAGTTATGTTGTGCTTAATAATAGTGGGCAGGTACTACGATGGTTTTGTTTATTTTGTGAACTACTTCAGCTTGTATACATATAAGACGTTCTCTGGAAACACGCCTCTTCAATCGCTGATATTTGTAAAACAATAACTAGGATTTTGACCGGACAAAACAAAAACCTTAAGAATTAATAGGCGTAGATAAAAAAGGTTAATATTCAAGTCAAACTGATAGGATTTCTGTTATAAATAGCTCTAGAGATAATGTATTTTAATTGGAAGGTTCAAGTTGTTCTTCGAACCGACTGTACTCGGTGTGTCTACGTGACATTGCCGTGCGGTGGTATGGCCAACGTTTCTTTACGACTGTACATCAAAATGAATTACATTTACTGGTTTGACGGTGATATTTTATTTAAAACTAGGTAATTTTGAACGAATTCTCCAATAAAAATTCTGGATCTTAGTATGTTTTTTGTTTGTTTTTTTTTTTTAGCATGCTAATATCGCAGGCGTGAGCTTTAAAAAGTAAATATTAAATGTGTAATTTAAAAAGAGATTCAGAAAAAAGAAGAGCATTTTTAGATTAATTTTAAGTAAAATTTAATTCTAATTCCCTTTGTGTATTCTCTTGGATGTTTCGTTCTTTAGAGTTTTATATAACGTTCATTTCATGGATACAAAATTTAATCTTATTTTTATCTATGAATATTATACAAAGTATTCAATTATGTTACGTTCATTTTTCTATCCTATGACTTTAATTTTAAAACTTGCAGTGTTTTTGTAGTACATCTTGAGGTTTTTTTATACAGTCCAAATCAAACTTCGCCATTCATATACACACATACACCCAATATAAACACTGATCTAAAACTCCTTCAGTACATTAAAAAAACAATAAACCAAAAATAACAGAAACCTACGAGAATACAAACACCACAAAAACCACCCACATTACATACTAAATGACAAAAGAAACTCATCTAATATTATATCTGAACAGATAATTAACAACTACTATATGAAGAATAACACGCCACAGAACACCAACACACCACAGACTACACTAATACAACATACCTGAGCAACAGTCTTGTCCGTGATCCGTAGTATTGAACAATGGACTGACCTAGTGCGAAACGCGTCTGCTAAAAAATATCAGTAAGTGGTGTTTTTCTCAAGTTTTACCGATATTAGTAACTTTTATTTTATTTAACAACGTACTAAAGGAGTAGAAGAACTCAGTATAGTACTCTTAAAGATTCTTAAAACCTAATCAAACTGCTTTATCCTTAAGTCCTCTAAACCGTCACCAGGCAAATTCATGCCCCGTAGGCTATAATATGCACATTAGCGTATGTATATATATATATATATATATATATATATATATATATATATATATATATATATATATATATATATATATATATACATACATATATTCACTTTTGTACTTAAACAAGAATCTTACTTGGTATTTATGCGAGTTAATTTTTAAAGATTGGTAGTATCTCCATCATCAAGCATCACTGACCGGGGGTTGTAGTAGACTCTACAGTCAGCGACACTGAGTCTACTACAACCCCCGGTCAGTGATGCTTGATGATGGAGATACTACCAATCTTTAAAAATTAACTCGCATAAATACCAAGTAAGATTCTTGTTTAAGTACATAAGTGAAAGTGATAATGAATATAATAATACAGTGTTGCAAAAGCTATATATATATATATATATATATATATATATATATATATATATATATATATATATATATATATATATATATATATATCATAACATAAAGTACGAGGCTTTAGATTAAATTCAGTTAGTTGCTAAAATAATCATCTGTAGAATTAAGCAAGGAAAGACACAAATAGTTTTTCTAGTGCGGACAAAGCAGGTACTATGTCATTATCCTTTCCAGGAAAGCTATAAGTTGAGTCCGGCAACCATAGACAATAGAGAAGGGTCCATAGTGGTTAAGACGGGAAATCCAGCGGCCGATATAGCCTGGGAAAATAACCGTGTAGCGTTAGGTTTAGCTAATTGTAGAACTGTGGGAAACTTACAAAGAACGTATTGGTGGTAGTGGGAGAGATTAGATTTTTAATAAAAACTAAATGATCGGAAGAAGTTTGAGGAGAGTCTCAGAGAGAGGAAGACAGGTTGGTGGGGACAAGGATGGAAGTGTTGTAAAGGGAGAATTTTGTAAATTAAGTAAAGAGTTTTTTTTATAAGTAAAATTTAGAAAAGTGCGACATAAAGTTTTTTTTTATAAATATAAAAGTAAGTTTTTTTGTCAAGTGTAAACGCTGAAGTGAACAAAGCCATGATTCCAGGGACTCTTCAGAACAATAAGTATTATTTGAATATAAGTGTAGCCAACAGACATCTATCTTTTAGTTCAGAACAAATTTTAATTTCATCAAAATTTATAAAAATTATTCTAGTTTCACCATTTCTAATTTAAAAGCAAACTTCTTGTAATAGCGACCCGAGAGCAAGAATAAAATTTTAATACTGTTTTTTTTTTGTTATGTTATTTTATTAGAAATCTAAAGCCTCAGAAGTCCACCTTTTATCATTGTAATATTAGTTAAGATATCAATCCTGTCACTGCAAAGTATTAATATAAATTTGGAATAATATGTATAGGTAATTGAAGAGAATAAATGTAAGTGATGTTTAAAAATTGATAAGATTGTTAATTCTTTATAAACATGAAGGTGTAATATTAATAGGTAAGGTAAATAAATAACATTTAAATATAAATTTAATTATAACAAAAGTTAAGTTATAATATATATATATATATATATATATATATATATATATATATATATATATATATATATATATATATATACATACACACATGATGATGAATATTTGTTATCAGGAGTACATCCGTTCATTCTGCAGTGCATAAAATCGCAGTTTCGACGTTTTGCTAGAATCTCATCTCCTGATAATAACTATTCATCACATTTTTCCATCCGTGAAGGAATAAGTATCAACACACACACACACACACACACCGCGCGCGCGCGCGCGCGCACGCACGCACTTTAAAATAAACTGACTTCCTACAATTTATTCTGGCTTTTGACTAGCTTAGTAGCAAAAGTAAATTTTCAAATACTTAGGGTTTTTTAGAATCAGCTTGAAAGCATCGAGAGTTTTATTTTTGGACCTTTTAAAATTTTATTAAATATTGCCAACTCAAGTTTTAGTCCACTTACTCAATTTTTTAAAGGTAAAATGTTAATTTCAAGTATGTCTCATTGGACGTACCTCAACAGAATATTTAAACGGAGGTGATACGGATTTTTGTTTGGGGTCTATTATTTTCGTATATTCACCTTCATGATCATATTACAAAATGGATGTAATAAGAACAAATTTAAACCGTTTAATTTAACGTAGTCATTTATTTCCAGATTAAAATGGTAGGGAAAAAAGTTTGTAGAGTTGTTTAATTTAATTTACTCAGAATCTAAATTACCGAAAGAAATTGTTAACCGGTTTTAGCGGCATTGAAATGTTACCGTCAAGTTTTCTAATATAGGTACATTGATTAATTATTTATACTTAAGATATCAAAATATATGTTGATAAAGATTTCAAGCCAGAATTATTAATTTTAACGATTTTTTTAAAACAGAAGGCTCACTTTGAGTTCGACAGTACTAGGTATTTCTGAAAACTAAGACTTATTTTTGAATAATATTAACTTTTCCCACAGCGTGATTTTTAGTTTAGAAAGTACTAATATCTTTGTTGTTGGGTATATTTTATAACAATTTTAGGGCATTTTACTCTGCTGTACTCGTTTTTGAACCCTCAATCATGTATTGTCACCTGAGAAGACAGTTTTACCAACTCATAATCTACTTGTTATGATTTGGCTACGAAAAATTAATCTTACAAGTAAACATCTACATTTATTAGTCAAGATATTTACATTTAGTGCCTTCGCATTCACATACAGTTGCTGAGCGAAGCTTCGTTAGGGTTTTATTTGCAACATAATTTCAGATTAAGCTATCTCTGGCGGCTCTCCAACCATGGTCGCGTGTGGTCTGCACTATTTATGCACCGTTTTTAAATATTGACAAAGAAGAAATACTCGCTTTGTATTTTGCAACAAAGTGTGACGTCATAAAACCCTTTCATTTCAGAGAACCCGCGCTGCATAAATTTCGCCGCCTTGGGAAACGCGTTTTGTTTTTTAATTTCGCATTACGTTTTCTTTTATAACCGCCTGTTTGAATCTGGGCAAAGCCGGAGTGTTTTGGGTGATTAGAGGACGAGCGTAGGAATAAATTACCCTTTTAGCGTTATCAGAGAGATCGTTGGAACCGGAAATGAAACTCCGAGGCGCATCGATCACAGGTAGTGCGTCTGAAATTATTGTTCATTGTCGTACGAGTGCATTGAAACTGTTTTTGTTTTACAAATAAAGTCAATTGTAAAAATCAAGAGTCTGATAACACAAAATGTTTCATAAGTCGTTTACTGTAACCTCAATTTAATTTATTCATTTTAGTAACGGCTTGTATAAAAAATACAATTTTTCAAAATATTTAATGAAATTATTCACATCTTTTGTGATGTATGTTTACGTTAACACAAACTAGTTTAAACCAATATATGTAATCTATTTCCAAATTCTCTATTAAATTATATCGTCTATTTTTAAAACAACTAAAAGACATACACAAGACTCACAAATTATCTATTTATTGACTCATACGCGTTTCAATGACAAAGTCATAATCATCATTGAGTGTTGCTACTACAAACTCTTACAACTCCAGTTAGTTACTTACAAAGAGTTATAAGTTAGAGTTTATAGTAGCAACTGTTACTGATGATGATGATGACTGTCATTGAAACGCGTATGTGTAAATAAGTGATTAATTTGTGAGTCTTGTGTATGTCTTTTATTTGTTTTAACATAACCTCACAAGCTAAGCTTAAAGAATCGTTGTATCGTTTATTTTTGTTTTTATTGTTTCGACGTCTGCAAACATTAACCGTACGGGTGGCAAATTTGTCACTGTGGAATACAAAAAGATTTTTACCCTTGCAGAGTCTTTTATCTCTCTAGATACAATGACAATCATAAAAATAGACCCAAGCCTGATACGTTTTTTATCATTATTTTCAGAACAAACTGTATTTTATAAAATATATGAAACATTACTAATCAATATCTTTCATTTTGACAAAAGAAATGAAAAATCTTGTCGTAACCTCACCTCACTTCATGTAAATGGTTTGATTACTTCTTCAAATTGAGCTCTTAAATATTTAGGGGTGTTAATATAGCCTATATTTATTACGCAATAAAATTTTTTAAGTGTTTAAGAAAACACAATAAACTTATGCAAAAATTATTACATATAAAACGTTCTATATTTATCGATTAAAAAATGTTAACACAAAATATGAAAATACGAGGGGGTGTCGGCGGAAAATACTTATATTTGGTGTGGAATGATCGATAAATATAAGTGGCAATTCATAATTTGTAAACATATATGTAAACAAGTGGTAACTCAGAATCCAAAATACAGCCTTCAAATCGATGATGAATATCAGGTTACTCTTTCCCGAGAGGCGGCAAAATCCAAAATTCGGGTCCACTTTCCAGTTAATTTTCTTCATGTTAAAAAATATCGTCGGGAATTTCCCAATCGCGCACAGAAATATTTCCAAACGCACTAAAAGCTTCCTTACACAGTATTATTTTCGTTTTTCAGGGCTAGATCGTTTTCTAACTAATCTGGCGCTGACAATAAACCCCTGTTATATAACGTCACGTAGAACACGATCTGTGTTTATTTCAGCCAGTAAATACAAGCCAATAGGCAAAAGTTTTCTGAGCCGACTGGTGTAGCAGTATTACTGTACGAGCTTTTGTTCGTAAACAAAATCGACATTTGTATTGCATCGAAATGTGTAATCGATATGTGTGATGCGGTATTATTAGTGACAATGTGCAGCTTTTGCTACTATAAGCGTTTAAGTAACATAGCATTCGATATCCCGTTGTGAACCTACTAGAACATAACCTAAAGGAGCTGGTCCATTGCTTACAAGTTTTATTTAAAATAGAGTAGTAGAGAATGAATACAGTATCAATGAACTCTTTGTGAAGAATTGAAAAATTATAACCAATGTATATTAAAGAATCTTGTACGTATTAATGAATACAAGTAATATAGAAAACAAATTTTAAAGTCAATTCCTACTGAGGGTGAGAGAGAAAAATTATATTTGAGTTACTTTTCATTTTATAATTACAAATAATATAAATATGTATATAAATATTACAGAATCACAATATTGAGTGGCAAAATAGAAAGCGAATTTCCTTGTAATTTTCCAAGTTCCGCTTTATACAGTAGCCTATATGGTGTTGCACAATTATTTTTGTTTGTTACTATTTATTCTCTTTCTTTTTCTCGTTTCTAATTTATGAACCTGATGGTGGTCTATAACTTCACATTCTATGCTCCTCTTGTAATGCTTCAATATTAGAAGGAACCTTTCTCTTATAGTTTCATTTACATCTTTAAGTAATTGATTTCTAGCTATGGGAAAGTTGGCTCAGTGCCAAAGTGCTCGATTTCAAATAGTTCCTCAGTTCGATCCGATCAGAATATCAAGTTTTTTAAAATTTAAATTAATGAATAAGTATTTGAAAAAATATTAACATAAATTGTCATCTACTATAGGTTAACAAACAATATTTGAACTTGATTGGGGGAATAAAAACGTATTTTATTAACGATTGAAAATTTGTACAAGATAAGTAGGCCTATAAGGAGAGTGTGAGCTAATACACGACAACAAACGCGATGAACGAAGTCAAGCCTGAAACAGACTGATCTGGCCGGGTAGGTTTTGGGCGTTCCCTATTGTTCTTGCCGTACGTGTAAAAAACCTTGTCTGGGAGGTAGCAGACGTTTTAACTCAAACCTGGCAGTTTACATTGGCATATTTTTCATTTAAATAACCAGCCCTGTTCACAAGCGGACGCGGCGAATGGCCGTCTAGCGTACTATTACTGAAAACTAATATTGTGTTTTTATTTTATGTAGTTATCATACTAGTTTGGTGTACTTTGGTCATTGGTAAAGGTATGTTGTTTTGAAATATATGCGAGCGTTGAATTTAAACGGCAATTTCTATAAAATGTATAACAAACTGTCATTACTGTGTAATGGGCTGGTGTTGCAAACAGAAAGTACTGTTAGGTTTGATACGCTGCAGGTTATTTAAACATTTTGTGATGTAAATAGGACTTTGAGTGTCTCCCCTGTATTTTGACTTCTCAGGCCAAATACCCAGCCTCCCATTGGTGACGTCTCGGTAACCTTGCATCCGTATTCTCTCAGTGACGATAGTTCACACGCCATTGACGGGTAGTATTCTTCCATTGTCGAAATTGGCCAGTTTCTGTTAAAGATTCAACTATTTTGGAGGAAGTTAATCTACCTAAAAATATCATAAATAGCGTCACTGGGTTATAAATAAAGAGCAAGTGGAGAATTGGATACTTTGTATTAACATTTTAGTGATGACGGAATTTTCATCTATGACTATTTCCGTAAAAAAATGTTTGTTTCATTCTTGTTGAGTAAAGTGGTAAACCATTTAAACACAAGGCAGGGTTTTGCCACTGTTAATATCCTACTCATATGTTCATGTATTTCGAGCAGGACAACGTCTTGAAGGACACCATTTCCTAACTCTACAATTAGCTGTTCGACTGTGCCGACGAGCAATATATAATAAGAGAGCAAATATTACATCACAACAAAAATAACTCCATGGAAAACTAAAACATAACGTGTGCTCGTTATTCAATACTACTGCAATGATACAGGACGGAGATTGGCCGTGTATAGTCCCCGTCTTACCAGAAACTTATATTTGTACTGAAACTGAATTTCTAGCCCGTTTGGGAATTGCGTGTGTGACGTTTAGGTAAGTCAATGTTAGTGGGGATTTTTATTACTTTTAGATTAGTTTGTTTTTACATAAAATACACTACAACGTGGGCGTAAGTTTTAGTACATTCTCGCTTAATAACAACCGATGTTTTATACTCGCGAGACGTGTTTTGATTTATTCTTCTTTAGCGTAAAATGTCGCCATCATGGGACTGCCCGACAGAAGTGAAAAGTTGATCGAAGAATGTAAACAATAGAAGTTTCAATAGAATCTAATAATTATAGTTTATAGAAATTATCTATGTATTAAAGAATTTACTGAGTACAAGTTTTATTTAAGAAATTTAATTAAAGTTGTTTTTTTTTAAATTTGTCAATTGCGTATAAGAAAATTTTCATTTCTAAACTATGTTATAAAACTATACATTAGAATCATTATTTTGAAATAGTTATAATAATATTTATTAAAATATATCTTAATATATTTATCACCGATATAAAATCAGGAATAAAAACATTTTTCCTTATAATGTATGTTAAATAAAATAACACAACCTATGTATTTTTCAATATATGTATGACATTATATGTTGGTATTTAATTTACTTTGATGACACAAAATAAAGCAATTTTTCTTTATGTAAAACGTATCGGGCGCACCTAAAGCACATAGAAAAGCGAAAATAGCTTTCTCCTGTCTAGAGAAAATTTAAAATTGCGTCGAAACGTCAAACTATTCAGAAACAAATTACTTTGAAGGGGAAATTCGTAGAATTAATCACGTCTAAATATAACGCGTTGAGCATTCACTTGTCTAGAGAAAATTTAAAATTGCGTAGAAAGGTCAAACTATTCAGAAAAACAAATTACTTTGAAGGGGAAATTCGTAGAATTAATCACGTCTAAATATAACGCGTTGTAAAAATCAAACGTCAAAATCAATAGTTTTACAGGGTTTAAAAGTCAGATGCCAGTCTTTCTTATGGATAGACTTTGGGTGTTTGGAAATAAAACTTTTAGAAAAAAATGTGTGGCCTGAAGAGATATGAGAAGGGGAAAAGCGGTGAAAACTCACGCTGAAGTATTACATCAATTATAAAAAAATCACCCCAAGCCTCTATTAGTCCACCCCAAATCATCCCTAACCCCCTTAGGGTTGGTAAAAAGCCGACCGGGCAGTAAATTATTAAATCATTTCGTTTTAACCTTATATTAATTATAAATTCATAAACAGAATGTTTTCTTGGTGTTTTTTTTTTAAATTTATAGTTTTTAAATCTATAGAAGTATGCTGCTAGAAAATGAATGCAGCAAAGTCCTCGAGAAGGAAAAGCTAAATTCTATGTGACGTCAAAAAAGCATAAGAAATTGGCGTGTAAGAATTATTTCTGAATGAATCCTGTGGGGAAAAATAAATAAGGCGACCGAGTCATAGATGAAGATGAAATAATTAGAGGAAGAGATGAGTGGAGGTTGGTAGAACAGAGCAGTCTTGAGAGTGTTTAAAAGAAAGGAATCATATATATATATATATATATATATATATATATATATATATATATATATATATATATATATAACGTTGCAACACTGTTTTTTTTTGTATTCCCTTATCATATACAGTTTAATGTTCTTAAACAAGAATCTTACTTGGTATATATCAGAGTCGACTTTCGAGAACTATTAATTACGTGTTCTTATTTTCGAGCCTATTCTGAGACGTATAAGCAAGCTGAGCATTAGCAAGCTGTTTCTGATATACATAATCGCATTGCGAAAGTTTTTTCCATATTTTGTCACAAGAATATTATATACCTCTTTATCTTTAAAACGAGCCCTATCCAGTTAACTTGAATGAATTTAGGCCTACTAATAGAACATAACCCATTGTCGAATGGAGTCAGAGTTACCAACATAGCGGGTAGAAATGAATGACTAGTAAGGTTGGCACTGCTTGATTGAAAGCTTTCATTAATACATCACCTACTTGCGAGAGGTTAGAAAGGTGGACTTGACGTCCCACATTCAGGTTGCTTATGCAGAAACCGCACTTGACTTGAAAGTACTTCTTGAAATTAAAATTCCTTTAGTTTTGAGTTATAAAATATTTCGTATAATGGAGAAGGGATGATCTAGGTCCATTAATGGGCATTTGGTATAAACTTTAAATTTCCAAAAGGGAAGATGGCTCCTTACACTTTTTGTTTTTAGATTTAGTATTTAAAGCCCTGACATTCGCCAGTGTACAAATAGCTAAATTGTACAACATATTTTTTTGGTGTATAGTACATTAAAACTAAGAGATCTTGAAAATTTAAATATAAGCATCAGCTTTGACCAACAATTTGTATTTTGAAAAAAATTACATTGGTTTGTTTCCTACAAATGAAAGAATTTATCACCCGACAAGTGGTATTCATCATGAACCAACAACAGCAAGATATCGCAACGTAACGCAAATGTTACGTTACATAATGTTTACCGGCCGCTGTCATGTATTTATTTATAGGTGGCTGTTAGTTTATTTTTGGCAAAGTAACAGTATTGTTTTGATTTCAATTACCCAATCACGCCTAATACCGCATTAATAAATATTATGTTTACGTTTAATTTTAACCAATTTTTAGTTTTTTTCGATTAAAAAAAATCGATTGTCGTATTACTAAAAAAATATAAACTCCATCATTACAGTATGATATTTTTAATTTTAAATAAATAAAACCTTAACCACAAAAAACGTTTTATTTGTTTCCGTATGAAGATTTCGATTGAGAAATCATCATCTTCAGAGGAAATTATTACAAGAATAACTTATATTTGTTGATTCTATCTTCACGTGAGCTACTAGTTTCCACTAAAACACTTGTAAATGTTTCAAAAACTTGCCTATAGTAACACTTACTTAAATTTGTTGAGGACGGCCGTTTCGGGGAATGTGTCCCATTGTCAACTCAGACCTTGTTATTTGGAGTGTTTTAGCAAGAATAACTAATTAATATTGTAATAATTTCCCCTGATAATAATTTCTTCGCAATCGAATTGTAGATTAGGATTTTAATAAAAAAAGTGTTTGTGGTTTAGGTTTTATTTATTTAAAATAATACAAAAAATTCACATTAGTTGTTCCAAGTTGTTAAATCGTAATAAATTAAAACTACATCAGAAAAACGCAAAAATATTCAAAGGTAATATTGTAGAATCTGTAACAATTTGAAGGTAAAGGAATAAATAACAATTCACTCCAGGAGTGAATATTCAATTTATTTTACAAAAGTTTGAACTCTTGAAGCAGTACAAAAATTAAAATATTTGATAAAGCAATTTTTGCAATAAAATTACAATATTTAAAAGCGAAAATAGATCTGTAATAGAATAATAAATAAATAGTATACCTACACCGATTGCCATTCTTTTGTTATTAAACCTGTTTCAGTGACAAAGACGTCATCATCAGTGGGTATTGCATTTTAGATGATGACTATGCTAAAGTATTTATACTCCCTAATAATGATAATGGGTCGTTGTTAAATTACATTTGCCCATAAGCTAAGCGTGTATGCGGTCCTAATCACGGATGTGGTACAGTGTTTGAAACCAACTTCTTCCAACACAACACCTTAACGGTATCTTTATAACAATGCACTGTCTACCCGAAGTGACTAATGCGACAGTGGTCAAGAATTCAGGCACTTGCGTGCTAATTAATATAAAGGTCTTGGATGCAATTTCCGGTAGTGCGAAAGAATCTCTAGGCACTTTCAGTTCACCCCATATTGACTCAAACTGTGAAAATCATTATTTCATGATTATTATATTATTCACATCTGAGGTAACAATGGGCGTGAGTAGAGCGAACAAATAATGACAATTTTAAGGACATTAAATATGAAAGGTTTCCACAAATAACGTGTTTATAAATTTTACCTTAGACGTTTGTGGATTTAAAACTGTTGTGATTAAATTGATAACTTTATCAGGCGAAATTGATACTAAGAGAGGTAACAAAGGGGTTTTAACTAAGATTCTAGGGACGAAAAAATAACAGCAAGCGAAGAGCAATGAGAGGTGGCTTGAAATTTAAAAATTTCACAGCAATGAAAAAACCAATCGGTTTATTACTTCCGTTATGGACAGGTTCTATTAAAAAAGTAACAAGAAAAATAGTTGTGATTAAACTAATGATCGGGGAAAAATTCAAATACTGGTAGGTGAGCAATTGATAATGAATTTCTGTGATATAAACAATGTACACGAAGAGAGCGACAATCTATGAGAGTAGTGTAAAATTTGAAAGAATTACAACTATTAGAAAACAGATAGGAATTCATTATATTGTAAAAAATAGCAAAAAAGTGATGAATAAGGAAACAACTCGTAAATAAGGAAAGTCGTAAATCTCTTTGTATAGGAAAGTTTATCTTTTGGACGATAAGAAAGAAATTTGTTGATTAAAGATTTCACCGATAGTGCACAAGTAAAGTAGGCTTCCATGTTCATTCTTTGACAGAATCGTCTGTTGAGAATACTTCTGATAGACATGTTTAAAAAAAATAACGTGGGAAATTCAAAGCTTTATAAATAGATACTAAAAGCTATCGATATAAGTACACAAAAAATCGCTTCTACAAAAAATGTCTTTCCAAAAATTGAAATTTATGTTTTAATTTTTCAGTTTTTATTAGTGTAAGTGACAAGTTGAATGCCGTAACGTGACGATAAAATTATAAAATATTTCGTGTTTATAAATATTTCGTTTGTTTTGACACTACTGTATTAGGTTTATCATATGAAATCGATTAATCATTATGTGAAATCTTAGCAGTGAAGGTTGAATGCCGTAACGTGACGATAAAATTATAAAATATTTAGAATTTATAAATATTTCGTTTGTTTTAACACTACTGTATTAGGTTTATCAGATGAAATCGATTAATCATTATGTGAAATCTTAGCAGTGAAGGTTGAATGCCGTAACGTGACGATAAAATTATAAAATATTTCGTTTGTTTTAACACTACTGTATTAGGTTTATCAGATGAAATCGATTAATCATTATGTGAAATCTTAGCAGTGAAGGTTGAATGCCGTAACGTGACGATAAAATTATAAAATATTTCGTGTTTATAAATATTTCGTTTGTTTTAACACTACTGTATTAGGTTTATCAGATGAAATCGATTAATCATTATGTGAAATCTTAGCAGTGAAGGTTGAATGCCGTAACGTGACGATAAAATTATATAATATTTCGTGTTTATAAATATTTCGTTTGTTTTGACACTACTGTATTAGGTTTATCAGATGAAATCGATTAATCATTATGTGAAATCTTAGCAGTGAAGGTTGAATGCCGTAACGTGACGATAAAATTATAAAATATTTCGTGTTTATAAATATTTCGTTTGTTTTAACACTACTGTATTAGGTTTATCAGATGAAATAGATTAATCATTATGTGAAATCTTAGCAGTGAAGGTTGAATGCCGTAACGTGACGATAAAATTATAAAATATTTCGTTTGTTTTAACACTACTGTATTAGGCTTATCAGATGGAATCGATTAATCATTATGTGAAATCTTAGCAGTGAAGGTTGAATGCCGTAACGTGACGATAAAATTATAAAATATTTCGTTTGTTTTAACACTACTGTATTAGGTTTATCAGATGAAATCGATTAATCAATATGTGAAATCTTAGCAGTGAAGGTTGAATGCCGTAACGTGACGATAAAATTATAAAATATTTCGTGTTTATAAATATTTCGTTTGTTTTAACACTACTGTATTAGGTTTATCAGATGAAATCGATTAATCATTATGTGAAATCTTAGCAGTGAAGGTTGAATGCCGTAACGTGACGATAAAATTATAAAATATTTCGTGTTTATAAATATTTCGTTTGTTTTAACACTACTGTATTAGGTTTATCAGATGAAATCGATTAATCATTATGTGAAATCTTAGCAGTGAAGGTTGAATGCCGTAACGTGACGATAAAATTATAAAATATTTCGTGTCTATAAATATTTCGTTTGTTTTAACACTACTGTATTAGGTTTATCAGATGAAATCGATTAATCATTATGTGAAATCTTAGCAGTGAAGGTTGAATGCCGTAACGTGACGATAAAATTATAAAATATTTCGTGTCTATAAATATTTCGTTTGTTTTAACACTACTGTATTAGGTTTATCAGATGAAATCGATTAATCATTATGTGAAATCTTAGCAGTGAAGGTTGAATCGTTTGTCACAGTAAACAGACGGCATTGCGTGGAATTTCGTGTTGATCGCGCTAAATAAACAAGGCGATAAGCCGTGGCTGGCCGAGCACCGCACGCTATGTTGACAAAGAAATGGCGCCTGTTGTTTTAGCTTTAACTGAACAAATAATCTCTATTCTAACCGTTAATCACTAAGCCGATTCATATGAACTCACGTCTTAGGAAGAGTTGTTCGGTTCGCCTTTACAACACAAGTTCCATCACATTTCGGGTTAGTCTATTTAATTATTAATGTTATCCAAACGTGAACATTATGTAAATTACAATTATGTAGTGAAATCTTTGAGGTAGAAAACTGTCATGTTTTAAAACGTCAAATTCTCCGATTAGATGTTTTGACAGTTCGTCTAACGAATAATTTCATCTACAGCTGTTTTTCTTCTTTTTGAGGTTATGTTTAAAACATTACGTGTACACTTTGATTCAGCTACGTAAATTCTAACACCATATATTAATTAAATTTATATGTTCAATTTGAAAATGTAATTAATATTAAAAAATATATTAATATATTCATTAATTTTAATAATTTTTTGCTTTAGTTGTGGACAAAATCAAAGAAATATCAAGATGCAAAATTTATATTTTATTAAAACTAATTTTATTTTTAAATGATTGTCATCATTGTTATTTATGATTTCTTTTTTTTCTTATGTAATTACTGTACAAATATTACAAATTTTTGTATTCATTTCAAGTAAATCTTTAGACAAAGCTTACGGTTTATGGTAGCAGAAATAATTATTTTTTTCATTAAATTCATTTCCGACGTGAGATCTTAAACATTCCAAATATTTATCTAGCTTTCTGGTAACTTATGCTGAGCAGGCTGTTTAACCATTATCGTCAACGAAGTGAAAGGAAGGATGAATATTGGTTGGGACATCCTCCAGAAGTTAGGACAGGGTTGCTTTCCTGAATTATACATACTCTATCTAAATGTCATAAAGCATGTCTATCCCAAGGGATAAGAAAGGTAGATGTAATTAGGATTAAAGGAATGACAAAATTATTACCTAGTGTTGAGAATAGGGTAAAATTGTGATTTCTCATGGGCAGAATAGCTTACGTTATCGCTTACGTAACCTCTTTCATAATCATAAAAAAGTGTCTATTCGATAGTAAGAAGAAGGATAAAGAAGGACAGGGGGGGGGGGGAATTAGGTAAGACTAAGGGAAGAACAGAATGGAAATAGTGAAAAATCTTGGAGTCGCGTGGGCAGTATCTCTCTCGGAACGAAGAGGATGTCTACCCGCTACCCGGGTTTTCCCTGTTCTACTCACCACTCGTACTCTATCCATTGTATCTGCACTGTTCCTATTGCATCACACTGTAAACCGTTACGTAGAGTCTCTCATCATGAATGGTGAGCAGCCCTGGGAAGGTTTAGACGGATTCTAAGTAGAGGCGTTGGTATATTTAAGAGAATAATGTGTTGTTAAGAATCTATTGTACCTCAAATAGGTTTTATTTAGCTTTATTCGTGAATTTAATAAATAAATCACGACGTACACTAGTATTAATACGTTGAAAATACATTTTAAGAGGTTAAAATGTGTGTTTGATTAAGTGAATACATATGACTTTTTAATTAAATCTTTAATACTTTAAAAAACAAGCTCGAATCGTATAAGTTATTTTATTTCCAGTGTCTGGCAATAATTTGTCGTTAAAGTATTTGATTGATGTGGGCTTAATTAAGTATAAAAGATTTTAGAAAGGCAAATGTTGTATCGTCACTTGTGATTAAGTGATATTATTTTTTTACATCGGTTTTTCGTCTCTTCAGGTTATGGTACATCGGGGGAAGTGAGAAACTAGAAATGTTACGATTTTACTTTGTAGTCAATTAGCTTTCAAAGTCTCACGGGTTAGGTTTATGTTCACCTAGGACCAAGTTTGGCTTTTAGGTATGCCAACCGAGAGTGGAGGTCCGATTACACTACATGGACCGAACTAATCAGACTGGGTATAGAGGTCGGAAGGTTCTACTAGTGTAACACATTTATTTTAAACTTTAATCCCTGAGGAATTAAGGCTGATGTTAAATATTGCAGTGATTGCTACATAATGAGATGATGTCCTGCAAAGTCAAATTTAATTGAAATGCAAGAGTTATGTGTTCGTTAAATAATTCAACGCACAAATCTTTAATTCAAACAAATCAAGCGTTACGTTATTAAGAAAAATGTATTAAATCACAAACAAAACATTTTAGATGAAGACTACGCTAGTTACAGATTTCATAAATTTAACGTATTACTTTTTTATTCTGAGCTTTACTGTCTACACATCTAAGGCTGAGAAATGACCCTTTTTTCGAATTTGCTTTGCGAATTCATTTCATATTTAATTTTGTAATTTCGACTTATAAAAATCTACCACATGATGCCAAGAAAAGTACATTTACTACATTATTAATAGAAAGAAACACAGCATTGAACGTTTAAAGTTTTAAATTTTGAATTATCACTGTTTAATTAGTTAAATTTACCATTTGTTCACTAAACTTCTTAATTTTTTACAACTTAGCTGTTTGTCACAACCGGTGAAGTCATGCATTGCTCGTTAGATGAATTTGTTAGAGTATCAGCTCGCTCGTAATTATGAATTTGGTCCCGGCATGTACCGTAACGCAGCATTCCATCTACTAAACAAAAAGAATATATAAAAAACTGTTACATCTTTAAAAAAAATTAAACTTCTCGCTCTGCTATCTTAATGCCCGTGCTGTTGCCTACATGGTTTGGACGAGACAGAGAGAGAGAGCTGTGGGCACTTCCCACGCACCTTAATTACCGCACACAGATCTGCGCAATTTTAGTTTCAAACTTTTTTAGAGGTCAGTCTCACCCACAGATTTACTTTACAAATTCACAATTTTTTATTTATTTATTGTTACATTTTGGAATTAATTCATGTTTGTTTTCTGAATCTGATTTAATATGTAACACACCTAAAATGTATTACACTAGTCTCGAGTACTTGTGGAAGAACGGTCGAACCGCTGAGCCAGGCTGGAGTTCGTCTCGTCCCAGGGGGGTGCGCCGGTGAAGTTTGATTCGTTGGGTAAAGAGGTTTCATAAGTCTAGATAGGAGATATTTCCACATAATGATCTATATTTCGAAAAATAGGTATTCCTCGTCACTATTCTCTTTTTTCACAGTTTTTTTTCTTCTACACTTCTCCGCATAACGCTTTTCCCCATTGCCAAATGTGAAGTCAATGAAGTTCTCGTAGCAAACGAAATTCTCACAAATGTCAAAAACCCTGATTAAAGATGAAAGTAGAATTTAGATATTTTCAATGAAGGATTATATTTAATAGTTAAGATTTGTTTGGTACGCTGTAATGGGAGAGTAAATACATTGTAAATGATTGAATTATATTACAACCTTGGAGCGTTTGACTTCTGATAAGGAATTACATTGTGATAACAGATAAGAAATGCATTTATGTTATTTGGTGAGGTAAATTCGAGAAGCCTTGTAACAAAATTCCATTAGGCTTATGGTACATAAATCCTACATTAGGGCTATTTAATGCTCTTGAGAAATCCCTATGGATTAACAACAGCATTTATATTTCTCACTGATATTTATATTAAAAGTTTGCGCTATAAATGGGTAGTTTTGAGATTTTATGAAACAAAGATAACATGTTTCGTGTCATTCAACCCACTCCCCTTAAGCGACCAGGCTCTCCTTTGTGTTCGGAAGTTTAGTGACGTCAGAGTTTAACTGATTTTCATGCTAAAAGATAACGTTTTAATATTTACTAAAATAAAATTATCGTCTTTGAACTTCGTATACTCTGAAATGAACCCGACAATTGTCGTCAATAGAACAACATTACGTTTGTTAGATATTCTTGGTTGGCAGTACTGAGGTCTTTTATTAATGTTCGTATTCAATTAGCATTGTTACCAACTTGTGCGGACCAAATTACTCTGTTACGCGCTGGCGAATTCCATTTATCAAAGTGAAACGGCTATACAGTTCAATAAGAAAACCATCTTGCTTCGAACAGTAGTCAGTATAAACAACCCCTGGCGATTCCAGTTTCCCCTAAATAAGACAAATCCGAGAGGGAAAGAAAGCGTACACTGTTGTCAAAACTCTGAGCGACTTGGCAACGTAGCACACACCTAGCTTGCACTTGGGAAATAGAAGCAACAGAAGTGATTACATTGTTTGCTGTAAAACTTCGGGGAAATTACCAATTTTACGTTTTATAGAATTTATTCAATTTAATATTGTTTAACGCAATTTCTTTTAAATTATAGGAATAAATTTGATTATACCAAACAAAATGAATGTATATGTATTTTATTTTTTTAATTTATTTAATGTACTGAAACGACCGGCAAAGAACCAATAGAGTATTTTCGCCAGACTGTAGCACTTTCTTTTCTTCATTACACTTGTTGCTAATGAGTTTTTTGTCTACGAAACAATATAAACAAAGAAAATAAAAAAAACATTGCTATAAAATATTTATTCTTTTTTTTTCTCAGTCCGGCTGTAACCTTCTGATGATGGTAATTGTGTTAAAGGATTAGGAAACTGTTATTACTCTATCTGTAACTGGGGGGGGGGGGGGGGTTACTGGTTTGTATTACAATTCGCTAGAGTTGTAGGCCTGTGTTTAGTATTGTATCCACCAAAAATGATTCTTTCGTTGATGCTTTTCAACAGTTTTTGTCGTAGCTGTTTTTCCTTTCCGGGTTTCTCTGATTTGTTTGACGTAGCCTGACAAACCATCCATATTGCACGATTTCTTAAAAGTTTACGATTATTCTGAAAGGGATTTTCGCCGCAGGCCCGTAAAATTTAGTCTTTTCTAGATTTTGTAGTATTTCATAGGTTTCAAGCGAGTAATTTTTTGCTTGTTTGAAAAATTTTCAACCATTAGTCCGTCAATGATGTCAACTCTGTGAATATAAACGTTTTAAACTCGAATAAACACAAATTACATGTATAATATTGCAGACGTTGAGTTCAAAAATAAATCAATTCACTAAAATTTAAACGTATAAAGTTTTAAAAATCAGGTTCTTCGCCTTTGATTGTCCCGCGACTTACAGGGGCGGGCAGTCGCTATTTAATGTACCAGGTAAAGGGAAAGCCTAGTTGAGGTAAACGGGCTACTACTTTCCCCCGTCACCAGAATCTGAATCATTAGTGCTACTCCACCACACACATTGGTGTAAGGGGTAAGCACCCCATCCCCCGATTTCTCCAGGTATGCCCATTCAAACCGTAATCTTTCCCTATATTTTGGGTCAAAGGGGTTTGATACCCTTACTTTATTATTATGTATAAATCAAAGGGCCCAAAAATACTCTTTTGTTCATTTATCTGTCGTTACATACATTTTAAATATTAAACCTCAGCGACCATGATGACGGATGGACGTATCGTACATCCCGGGACCGTTGTCGTTCCCCTTTTGGATACGATATTTGCTTTAGAACCTCACAAGAATAATTTGTGTCTATATAATCACATACATTTTAAACTTTTACACATAGGAATTTTTTTAATACATTTAAGGACCTTCGTGCGATGGACAATGATGGCTGCACTTCGTATGTCGAAGATCTAAAATGTTAAACAATTTGTTTGTACGTTTTTCGCTGAAAAGTCAGTGAACTTTGACATTTTTAATCAGTTATAGCTTTTGAACTAAATGCAACTAAAAAGCAGTACTTAATCGATTGTCTCTTAAAAATTGAAAATTTCGCATTGCATAGGCGGGATATTTTTTTACATTTAGTAAATAAAGTTGTGAAGGGAGTCAAGTCGTGTCAATGTAAAAGTTTCAGGCATAAAATGAAAATGATTTGAATTATTCATAATTTTAAGGCTATAGGTTAATTCGACTATCATCGGCTTATGAAGTATAAGGAGACAGTGAATGTAAAACCTAAGTAAGAGACAAGGATTGCCTCTAGTTTTTTATTGTTTTAAAAGGCGCACAATATATTATTCTCGAAGCAATGACAAACATCGACACCACTGTCCTTTAGGCTAGTCAGAAAATGTACCGTAAAATCCTCTGGATAAAGATATTGTGTGTTCAATACACAGGTTGAAAAATGCCTGTATTGAAAAATCAAGATTCAAAAGTGTCATTTTGAGCGTTTCTGAGCACTGCGGAATACTCAGAAACATTAGCGAACGAAGCTGCCTACTAAATGAAAGGAACTATATTAGCCTTTAATTATTTTATTTTAGTTGCATACTGTAATAACAATTTGCAACTGTCTATTATCTTTGCAACATTTCCAGTAAAGCTGGGGACGTGTAGGTGATATATTGTTAAGGTTTAGGTGAGTATAGCTTCATATATTATGATTTTCAAGGTCGCTAATAGTAGACTTTCTCTATAGCATAGCTGTTCACTCGCAAGCTGGCGCGTGATCAATCGATAGAAAACAAAAAGCTAGCCTTATTCAAAAACATTTGTTTTTGTAGTGCGTGTTGCATCCAAGGCTATCGCTAAGAAATTGTAGGCGTTGCGGTCGTTTATAATACTGATATAAGTAAATTAGTTCAGAACTTTATGTTAATGATCTGGTTAATATGACAAATCAAATACTTATTTTTAGTGGCCTTTCAGTCTTGTTAAATCTACATTATTGTAATATAAATACTATACCTCATATTACAATGTCTGACGAACGGTCTTTTACTTCTCTACCCTTCCCATCGCCTATCTCGCCCTTCGAGGTCGCGCGCCAGCTTACGTGTGTCTAGCTATACCCAGTCGCTACCCAATATCTATACGAACATGAAAAGTAGAATCCGAAGTAAACCATATTGCTTATCGCTAAGTTAGACTTTTTGGACTACATCAGTTACTGTAACGAGCGTAAATAGGATTGCAGATTGTGGGCCAATGTATGGAAATTGGCTTGAGACGGTTCAAGAGAAAATCCGTGCAGAACAAAGGGTCTTGCGCGACGGAGTTGACGAAGAGGATTTATTCTCTTTCATCTCGTATCGTCTCGCGCGTTCACTTATTATTTTATATCTTCTGAATTCATCCGATGCCGTAGTTTTTGCAGCTCTTTAAAGAGGGAGTTTATTAAAACTTTTCAGGGCTTTGTCGGTTATTGTAGTTGCCTTCATTGCTTCTTTCATAACGCTGGGGCTTACACAATCCTTGAAGACGTAAAATTCTATGCTGCGACGGTTGTTTCCATACGGACGTCTTTTTCTAAAGTTAGAATAGTCACATTGTCTTCGGCATACCGCCCTCGTTAATAAATTCGTCTTTGCTTCAACGAATCAACATTTCGTACCCTTATTCGAAATGTGTATGAAATAGGAAAACTTTGAATGGTTACAGGGCAACCATGCAAAGGGCTTTTCCTTCATTTATATGGCGTGATAACTAACATGATTTATATCGTGCTTTAATTGTGTTGTGGAACATTAGTAAAGATCTAATGCAATAAATTGTCCAACAGATAACGAAATGATGTTTCTATGCCTGCAAGCTACTTAGGCATTAACATATTTGTTGGCGCATTGATTAGCTTTCTGTGGGTTTGACGACTTCATTCTTGCCGACAAGATAAAGAAGTCGTGGGTTTGTTTCTTCCACGTGGGTTTCCAAGTTGGATTTAAATGTGGAACAGAGATCAAGATACGGACCGGAGCTGGTCGTAGCTTAACCAAACCGGGCGAGCGTTTTAAGCGTGTTATATAATTGTGAGTTATTTTGTCTAATATATTGTGTCGACTTATTTGTGTTGACTTATGTTTTTTTAGTGTTTCAGTAGTAGGCGTTGGTCTTTTATTTTAAACAAATCAAAGTCTTATAGTCGAATACTATAAGTTGTGATTATAAGATGGGTTTTACTAACGAGTGTAATTTTAAATGAGCATTTTCTATTAAAGTTTTATTTAAATTATTTTTTTTTTAAATTGTTGATAAAATATTCATTTGCGTTATTTAGCGTAGAGTGACAATCATTCTAGCCTACACAGGCAGGCGGAGTTGGAGTAGGCATGAGGCCTGTTACTCAGAGAGTAGTAGAATCATAGATCGAGTAGATTAAATATTTCTTGAAACCTTTGGATAGCTCACAAATTTGTAATAAGTTTTCGCGTTGTTACCTAACTAATACAGACGGTCTTGAGGATCTCCGATAAGACTATTGTCGCCTACGAAGGGCATGAAAGGGTTGTGAATATAGGATTAAGGGGAAGAGATATTCCCCCTCCACATGTGTAAGGTCGTGTGTCAGAAATAGCAGACCTACTCTCTGTCGGGTCATACAGCTGTATCTAACTGTTAACGATGGTTGGGAAATGTAAAAGGCTAGATAGAATTAGTTATTAGTATGATGAGAATAGAATTATCTCCTAGTAGGGGATTAGGAGAAAATATGAGTAGGGTCGTTTACCTGAAGCACAGCGGCTCTGGACCAGGGTGAAGAGAGGTTTATTGTAACAAATCGATCAAGAAAAGTTTATGACTATGTAGAAGGGCGTTTTGTGGTTTCGGGAACACGACTACCTCTGCCACATTCCAGTAACTTGTATAATGTTCCAACTTCTATGCTGAATTATAGTATCAATCATAGTACTTCTTCTCTGCAACATTAAGATATCACCAGTAATTTAATCGCAAAATTGGTGCTGTATATGGACTAAAGTTGTTTTTCATTTCCTCGGGTACTCCTTTCCATGTCACGTGCGCAAGACGTCTGATTTACTATTATCTGTTGCGGCAGAACTAGTTCTCTCCTGCATCTAATTACATCTGCTCTCTAGGTAAACCATAGTGAGGTGTCTAAGTGTTACTAGATACAATAGACTAGACAGAAAGGTCAAGATGCAGAGTTCTGCCAACAAGAATGTCTGGGCATTCTTCCAGAAAGATTACTGTCGTGGATACAGGTCTAAGCCTCCCGCCATTGTCCATATATCTATTTTAATATGATTTGTGTTAGAGAAGGGTTATTCCCTTATTTAATATAAATCCAGATTAAAAGATTGTTTGAGTTTTGATGCGAAAGGGCGTTTAAGCTACCATGTAAACCCCTTAAGCTTGAAAACCCTCTTTCCTTTCTCTAGGCTATTATCTATCCTCTTTCCTTAGTTATTAATAAAGGCATTGACCATATTATTTTTAAATGTTTCTATATTTACTGAAAATGTAAATATATAGGGTTTTGAAAATGTAAATATATAGGGTTTAATATTTTGTTTAAAGGTTATTTAGCCAGAATAATAGTCCGGAATTGTTACAGCAACTTTTTCACACGAACCCATAGGATCGGACGTAATGGTCCTTGTTGGAAATGTCACAAGGCACATTCTGATTTCAATTTTTGTGTTCACAAGGGAGTAGGTTATATTTTGTAAAGGGTCTGTAGAAGTGCAAATTGGTTACATAAAATATTACTATAAACAAATTTCATAACACAACCTTCTACAATTCGATTATTCCCATGCATATTAAAAAAATTGCCCTTATTTATTTTGTTTTTAAATAATTATATAATAAACAATTTTTCTGTTTGTTGATTCTATCTTCGTGTGAGCTACTAGTTTTTAACTAAAAACACTTGTAAATATGTCGCACTTGCCTATAGTAGCACTTACTTTTATAATTGTTGAGGACGGCCGTTTCGGAAGATGTGTTCCATTATCAACTCATATCGTAATTAAACTCAAGGTTTCTGTAGGTCAGGGTATACTCAAGTATAGGGTATCAACTCAAGTACACTTTCGACATACTTACCAAAATACACCTACACGCTAATTCTACATACCCACGCTAATATCCCACCCCCACCTTAACCTATAAAAACCTTTAGGTCAGTTACGGTCTGAGTTAACAATGAGACACATCTCCCAAAACAGTTATAAAAGTAAGTACTACTATAGGCAAGAGGGACATATTTACAAATGTTTTTAGTTAATTTTTCGGTCTAACTAAACAAAATTAGGAAAAATAACTTGTTGTCCCTAAATAAACTCTTTTTTAAAACGATCCTTTTTAGTTTAAAATATCGATCATTCGTCTTTAGTTATTTTTAAGGACGTTATCCTGTTACGCATTTTTAAACGTTATATTATTTATTGAAAATGTAAATATATCGAGCTTAGTGTTTTTTAACGTTTAATCACAATAATACTCCGATTGTTATAGCAACTTATTCATACAAATCCATAAGAAAGGTTGTAAATGCTCTTTCTTAAAAATCTCACAAAGTCACATTCTGATTTCAATATTTGTGTTCACAAGGGAGTAGGTAATATTTTTAAAATGTAAAGAGTCTGCAGGACGATAAATTGCTTACATAAAATATCACTAGGAAGAAACTTCATCATACAACATTCTAGAAATCGATCATATCTATGCATTGGTTTCATTTAAAAAAAAAGTTATAAAATTTCTGTAAACATAATTTTTTCATTTACCATTATTTAATAGATAATTTCTCTGTTTAAATAGAAATAATTATAAAACGTGTAATTTTTTATTTAATAGCTCTTTTTTTAGGTTTTAGTTTGAATTGCTGTATTTTTTTTACTTTACGAAGTCCAGTTTATGATATTTTCATCCATTTAGGGTGAGGAAAAGATGTGTGTAGTAGACAGGATTAAGATGTGGTATACAGGTAATGGTCATGGATTATGTGAGCCTTGTTAAACCCGAGCAGCAGAGCTTAGAGCCTGAGATATTGAAGCCTACAGGACTATCTGAGGTTATTAGGATATGTCTACCAGAGTTTCCCATTTAGGACTAGGAATAATTAGAGGCACGATAGGTGTAATAGAGACCCTCAAATTAAGGCTACTCTTTGTCGAGGTCGTAGAGTTGTCTACACGTTATCCGTCCCTAACACTAAATGTATGAATAAATGTTGAAGTGGATGCACTGAGTGCACAGTAGCTAATGCCTGTCAAAAATATGTTGTAATTATTGATATTAATAAGTTATTAAAATGCATGTATACTTCTTTTAAAATAATGTAGGCCTAAGTGGTTAAAAAATGTTAGTAGAACATAACCTCCAAATTAATTCGTTTTAGCATATAATGTCAATAATACTATTTACATGTGTTATTATTATTTATATCACTTTGTTATACTTTGTTTTGATTTTATATATTTTTTTGCAGGTAAGACGAAATGCTATGTAGGCAAGTGATCTGGATGCGTGAGTTGAAACTATATTATAATAGTCTTGTGAACTGATGTATGTTTCGATTGTACGACTATAACATATTATTGGCGTCGTAGAGTGGGGAGTTATGGTCTAAGTATGGCCAATAGTTATGAAAAGAGCAACATGCAGACCACACACTATACATACATTATTATTGTTATTCATAACTATTATTTTATTTTTTAATTAATTTATCTAGCGAAAAACCAATAATAGTATTAATGTAATAGGCTACACAAAACGTTAAACCTACATGTATAATTAGGAATTTCTGAAAGCTTGACAAGAATATCGGATAGAATTATTGATTTATTTAAAGTTACAAATATGAACTTCAGTCATAATTACAATATAACTTCAGTAATAGCCAATTCGTTTGTATAACTGGAGAAATTGGAAGTAATTTTTGTTTTGTTTTGGATTGACATCTATAAAGCGGTGGCAGCAATACTTGGGGGAGAGAGAGAGAGAGCCCCGCCCGAATGAGACAGCAGAGCGAGATGAGCTGTGGCAAACAAACAGACCAGAAATACTTCTGATCGTCTTTGTTGTTGCGTCATAAATAATAATATTTTCTTTATCGCAAATCGGGATTTATTTTAATCGTTTAATTCATTCAAAGTAACTAAAAACATAAATAAGACATAATTAATTGCGTTTTCAATAAATTACACCCTATTCGTATTTATTTAACAGTTAAAACACAATAATAGCAATTGTCACTCTAATTAATGAAGAATCGAGTATCGACAATTTCTCGATTTAATTAGAATTAACGATTCTAATTATCCCGAGAATCGGATTCGGTCCATCCCTAATATATCATATTAAATTATTTAAAACAATTTACGACATAAATGTAATAAAATATGATACTTATAGTGAAACCACCAATTGTCTGTAATCGTTCTACACATATTTCTACCACCTATACAATATCATAGATTGCATATAGAGCTATAGTAGTCAATGAAATTATGTGAACATATAATATAGGCATATACTTAAAAGTCATTAGTGATAATGCGCAGTGACTTTTAAAGTCTGTCTACATGTATTGTAAACAAGATATCTTTACAATACTGGCGTATTGTAAGATATCAGTATATTTGTATCGTTGGTAATGAGCTTGTTTAAATGCTTAAAGGGAGTTTCAGAAAATAAAGTTTTTATAATAAGGCCTACATCCAACATCAGTTATCTCTATTATTTCCCAATTAATCTGATGGTTTAAATCTTTGCTATTTCTAGCTAATTCTGATTTTTTTTTATATGTATATCTTTTATCTTCAATTATTCTAGTTTGTAGTTCACATTTTGTTTGCCGTATATATTTAATATTACAATTTAAACAATCTACTTGATAAACTATATTTTTAACAACAAATAAAAACATACACAAAACTCACAAATTATTCATTTATTTACTCATACGCGTTTCAATGACCAAGTCATCATCATCAGTGAGTGTTACTACTACAAACTCTAACTTACAACTACAAATAAAAACATACACAAAACTCACAAATTATTCATTTATTTACTTATACGCGTTTCAATGACCAAGTATCATCATCAGTGAGTGTTACTACTACAAACTCTAACTTACAACTACAAATAAAAACATACACAAAACTCACAAATTATTCATTTTACAAATAAAAACATACACAAAACTCACAAATTATTCATTTTTGTGAACATTATTATTATTTCATTCAAGTAACACTCACTGATGATGATGACTTGGTCATTGGAACGCGTATGAGTAAATAAATGAATAATTTGTGAGTTTTGTGTATGTTTTTATTTGTTTTTAACATAACCTCACAAGCTAAGCTCAAAGAATATTTATTTTTTTTATATTTTCAACATTGAGATTCCTAATTTAACAAAATTTATTTTATTTTTAAAACGAAATAATATTAGCACTGTTTGGACTGAAATAAATATATTTGATACGATAGGAATGATTTTTAAAATAACTTTTCACACTATGATATTACTTGCGACCAGACTTTTTGTTAACTAAAGGTTGTTAAATTGTTAACTTACACTTGGAGTTAGCAAAAAGTCTGGTCGCAAGTAATATCAGAGTGTAATAAGTAATTAACAATCTGCTCGTACATGGCGTGAACAGCGACAAGATTTCGATACTTTAAAATAAGATAAACTTATCGAATGGAACTATCTTTTGACAATTGTCTTTATTATTAATATGAATAATACGTAGTTTTTCTTAAATATATTTATGTATACAGATATTAGGATACTCATTTACATAATAAATTTTCATTATTTCCATCAATAAATAATGTGAGATAAGGGATGTGGGATGTGACAACTTGATCGCTCTATCAACTAACATGTAAACATTACCCATGTTTTGGTTTCACGAATGGGGTGGAAATTAATTAATGTAACATCCAGTTAAAGTCTTTTACCTAAACCAATTCGTATTAAAATTATTATCATATTCATCTCTAATAAGTAGTGTTTCTAAAAAAACTAATAGTTCTTTTTCTATTTCAATTATAAACTGTATAAATTTGTCAACACTTTTGACAAGATTATGTATATTAACTGTGTTTATTTGAAACTATAGTGAAAATATGATCAACAAATCTGAGAACATATGGATCAAAAAAGAATTCGGGACCTTACACACACGACTCCTTGATCTTGTATATTTCATACTAAATAGTTTCATAACTCTAATCTATATATTACTCATTGCCCTTTCTTACTCTTTCTAATGTGCTTCGTAGGGTTTAAAACGATGATTAATAAATTTTTTTAATAAAAAAAGATTCTCTTAAAATTTATTTTTACTTTTTCTTAATTACATTTCTATACAAGTTGGGGCAAACGGAGCTCCCGAAGGAGCTACAACATAGGGGTGTACTTCATCATTATCTTTGTATAAGCAATAATACACAATGAATCCCTGCATGTCAGATGTGATACGCATACTTAGCGATTGTATTCAAATACACTATTAAGATTTTAATAAAGTAAAATCCTATTGTGAATAAATTACTATTGTACGGGTTGATCCATTTTGTACCATACGATATAACATCTGACCCATCGCTCTTAGTGTTTCGCTATTCATTATAAAAATATTCATATGCTTACGTCACAGTTAACAGACACTAACTGTAGTATAAAGTTTTATTTCGATTAAAATGGAATTTCATTCTTATAAAATGTGGCATTTTAATTTGTTCTAAAAAGGTATGCCAACACCTTTACAGCTTCCAGTATAACATACAGAAGTATTTAGATTGGTTTAGATAAAGGACAAATGGGGACCAAGAAGTAAATACAGTAGAGTCTCGAAATTCCGAGTCCCGATAATTCTAGGGTCCGTTAAATTCGAGCTTATTTCTGTTTGGGCCTTTTTTTATCTATTTGTAGAAAAATGATGATTCGAGCTTCCAAAAAAGGTTTGTAGCCATATGGTATGCAAAGGAAAAGAGTCAGGCTTTAAAAAATATTGTTATCAGTACGGTATGGTATGCAAAGGAAATGAGTCGGGCTTCAAATAAATGTTCATATCAGTACTGTATGTAAAGAAAATGGGTCGGACTTCAAAGAAATGTCCATATCAGTAGACTACTGTTTGCAAAGGAAATGAGTCAAGCTTCAAAGATATGTTCATATCAGTACGGTATGCAAAGGAAGTGAGTTGGGCTTCCAATAAATGTTTATATTAACACGGTATGCAAAGAATAATAAGTCGGGCTTTCAATAAATGTCCACGTGTAGTTCTATAAAATGATTTTGTGCAGTTTTAATTATAGTGTACTGTATTACGGTTTATTAAAACACCCATTTTCTCTAATTCAGAGGAACGTATTTCAGTGTAATCCGAGTTTTCGGCAATCTGAGGAGGTTTCGGTGACCTCCTTTATTATCGAGACTACGGTATGTAAATAGGCTCCAGTTGTAAACGTTTAGAGGATATAGTGTAAACAAACATTATAACATGGAATACCATACTCATTGACAATGAACGTGATCTCGTTGGTGGGAATGTATTGGATGAAATGATGTTCGCCATGCTAAAGAATCATTCACACCTGGCAACATGAAATTTACACACACCCCGTGTGACGCCATGTGACGAGAGAGTGTCAGCCTTAAGAGGGAATCGCAGTAACGCGGCGCGCGTAACACCTACGCTGTTCCTAAATCTTGCAGTACTCAGGAGCATATTAATAATGAATGTTCTGAGTGCTGCGCATCAACAAACGCCGTACGAATGTGAACAAGACATAAAACGGTCCGCGTAGTTTTGAATATCATTGGTTAATTGTAAAGTAAATAAAAGTATTTTCTTACCTCTATCATAGAAGAAGTATGGTAACAAATTAAAAGAGACGAGATCCAACTCGGAGAAACGCATTTAAAACTATTTCCACGTGTACTCGCTCGTAAGGCAAATTATAATATGTATTAGTAACATTATAATAATAGGGGTCTTAGGGTACAAATTAACAAACTCAGCTCAAATGTATAACAGCTTTGTAACCAGAATCGAGGCATTTAGGGGTCGCTGTCTTTGTAATTTATATTCAAGACTTTGTATAGGCCTATTATTTTCGGAGATTTGCCTTCGCGAGGATTTAAGGGATGTAAGAAAAAGGTTGGGAGAGTTTGAACGGTTACCATACGTAACCTACTAGCCTTAATCTATGATAGGTTAATGCATTTACTTCGTGCAGAAATATGATTATAATTTATATTATACTTGTGTCCCTTTTTGTACTCAGCCTGGTTTTATCTAGAGATAAACGTTTTTATATAATAGTAAAACGATATTTTATTTATTGTTAATTTATTGAATGATGAATTTATATAATTTTTTGAAACCCATCGCCCACTTGTAAACTTGTATTATTGTATACGACAAGTTTCACATATAATTCCATCGTTAACTTACATGTAAAAATATTTCCCTTTTCAATTATTTACATTTAAAATATAACTACACACGCTTAATACATTTGTTGTAAAAGTGTTTCGGTCTGTATTCTGTCCAGTCCCCACAAGTGGTAAAACATAAGTGGTACCACAAGTGGTATCTTAGTAATAAAAGCAAGAAATTTTGTTTCATTCACCATTTTTTTTCCTTCGTCAATATTTTCGTGGCTTTGTATCAGACAGGTCGGCCGTTGAGCCTTTATCTGACATATCCTCTGATTGGCGATGTTATGACATCTTAATCCTCGAACTAAGTAACGACATCTACTCTGGGCGTAGTTGAGTTTTTATAAAGGACTGTATTTTTATTATTAACTGGTTTTTCTAAATCTGTTCTTCTGATATTTTTTGAAAAAATAGTAGCTTAATGAGGGTGAGAAAATAGTGTAATTCAGTGAGCTATGATCTTAATTACAATAAAATTTATATTTTAGACATAATTTTGTAAATAAATTAAAAAGAAAACGTATACTATAAGGTGTTTCTCTGATGACGTTATTTGTATTGACAAAAGAGGTTATATATTGATTTGTTGGTAGTTTTAAAAATGTTTTCTTGGCTGGCTTGAAATTGAGTGCGACTACAGTATCGGCATACTTTGGCGTCGATCGAATTTCAAGGTTTAAAATTTCTATCACAAAAGATGTTTTTTTATTAAATTTAAGCAACTTCGTCAGTTTTGTGATATTTTTGTACTTTAAAGCGATTACATATTATGATTAATACCGCCTGCGAAGAATAGGAAAGAATTATGAACATAAGTATATTTAAATCAACATGATAGGGCCATGAAACCCTCTGGTAGAGATCATAAGGGTCGCGTATCTGAAGTGGACACACTCTCGAGCGGGGTCATTAACAGTTTTGTCTTCTTGTTACACCAAAACACATACCCTGTATATGTATAAGTTACATATTGTATGTGAGTGCGTGCACGATCGTGTTTTGTTTATCACTATGATTGTTGAAATTTTAAGAAATTTTAATATTTTTAATGAATATAGTACAGACCGCGTAACCGTGCACTTGACCTCGAGAGAACCCACGAGATAATTGGTGTACTATCATTTCTTAAAACACGTCACATATTTAGAATGTTATGTACATCAACAGCATCCGATATATCGACACATATTTCAAGATTGTTTATTTCATACCGAAGCTAATTTATCATTGAATTATCCAATATCGACCGTCTCATGCAAGTCAGTGTTATGCAGTCCTTATCATGATTGTAGGTAAGTACTGTATTTATACTGACCCTTTACTTCCGTCGTACCTACTGCGATCTCTCAAAGGCAAGTGCACCGTTACGTGGTCCGCACTATACGTTTAAATTACAAAACAGTCCTTATCCTGTTTGTAGGAAAGTACTGTATTTATACTGACCCTTTACCTCCCGTCGTACTTACAACAATCTCTCAAGGGCAAGTGCACGGATACGTGGTCCACACTATACGTTTAAATTACAAAACAGTCCTTATCATGATTGTAGGAAAGTACTGTATTTATACTGACCCTTTACCTCCCGTCGTACCTACTGCGATCTCTCAAGGGCAAGTGCACGGATACGTGGTCCACGCTATACGTTTAAATTACAAAACAGTCCTTATCATGTTTGTAGGAAAGTATTGTATTTATATTGACCCCATTACCTCCCGTCGTACCTACCGCGATCTCTCAAAGGCAAGCGCACCGTTACGTGGTCCACACTATACGTTTAAATTACAAAACAGCCCTTATCATGATTGTAGGAAAGTACTGTATTTATACTGACCCTTTACCTCCCGTCGTACCTACTGCGATCTCTCAAGGGCAAGTGCACGGATACGTGGTCCACGCTATACGTTTAAATTACAAAACAGTTCTTATCATGTTTGTAGGAAAGTATTGTATTTATATTGTCCCCATTACCTCCCGTCGTACCTACCGCGATCTCTCAAAGGCAAGCGCACCGTTACGTGGTCCACACTATACGTTTAAATTACAAAACAGCCCTTATCATGATTGTAGGAAAGTACTGTATTTATACTGACCCTTTACCTCCCGTCGTACCTACTGCGATCTCTCAAGGGCAAGTGCACGGATGCGTGGTCCACACTATACGTTTAAATTACAAAACAGTCCTTATCCTGTTTGTAGGAAAGTACTGTATTTATACTGACCCTTTACCTCCCGTCGTACTTACAGTGATCTCTCAAGGGCAAGTGCACCGTTATGTGGTCCGCACTATACGTTTAAATTACAAAACAGTCCTTATCATGTTTGTAGGAAAGTACTGTATTTATACTGACCCTTTACCTCCCGCCGTACTTACAACGATCTCTCAAGGGCAAGTGCACGGATACGTGGTCCACACTATACGTTTAAATTACAAAACAGTCCTTATCATGATTGTAGGAAAGTACTGTATTTATACTGACCCTTTACCTCCCGTCGTACCTACTGCGATCTCTCAAGGGCAAGTGCACGGATACGTGGTCCACACTATACGTTTAAATTACAAAACAGTCCTTATCATGATTGTAGGAAAGTACTGTATTTATACTGACCCTTTACCTCCCGTCGTACTTACAGTGATCTCTCAAGGGCAAGTGCACCGTTATGTGGTCCGCACTATACGTTTAAATTACAAAATTCATACAGCAGTGGTCGGGAAAAGAAACCAAAATTCTTGGAAAATAAACAAATATAATAATGAAATATATAGATTCATATCAGTACTCATGAAATAGAAATACTTCGTATCGTAAACAATTCCGCCTAGGAAGGTAACATACAGTGAACGCTTCTGGCAATGAATGGGTTTAGATGAGCGTAAGGTAAAAGTAGGTCGAAAATAAGCTTATTGGTAAAGCCAGATAAACTGAAAGATTTTAAATAATAATAAAGGTTGATATGTTTTTTCGCTTGAAGACAAAATATGAGATCGTGTTTTGGGTCGTGCAACAATATAGGATAGATATTTTGTGCTATAAGGAGGCGAAATATGTTTTTGTTTAAAAAAAATCATATCTGTTACTATAAGTACGTGTCTATTTTATGTTTGACAAAATAGCTTTAGGAAGTTTAAATAAGGCTCAATGTTTGAAAAACTAAACATTTTCGTAAACTTTGTTAAAGTGAAAGTAATGACTTAAAACATTTTCTAATATATTTACTTCAATATTGTTTGCGTTATGTGTAAATTATAATAATCTTATTATTTTGGTACATTAAATTTCTTTTATTGGTTTATAAATATTTAAAATTGCCAAACAGTATTTAACAAGTTTGCAGAAACAAGTTTCAGTAGACCCTACACCTAAGAAAGCTAAGTTTCAAACCTGCAAGATCAAAGAGGCGAAACGAAGTTAGCCGACTTAATGTACAAGTTTCTTAGCCGACTTTAGAGAATCTGGTTCGACAGACTGCATTTGTTCACCGTTAGCTTAGCTTTTGTTATCGTTATACTGTGTTATATTTAGTTGTGTTACTGTGCGCATGCGCCTTCTTCGTGTATTTATGTGTTTATCTGTCTAAATTTACTCGTGTACATTTAGATCTACAGCTGTATTTATATCCGCGTTCTAATTTTGTATATCCACTTACTTTTTGTTTATCTTTGTCTCTTGCTTTCTTTTCTCTACCTTTACCACCTTCGTCTTTGTTCCCTTCCATTTTTATTTCCCTCTTCCTATAATTTTCATTTTCTACCGTCTCAACTACATTTCGCCACTGTTCCTCCTTTCTTCTTCAAATCCCACTCGCTGACATGCACCTATTTCACTTCTATCTCTGCCTTTGGTTATTTCCCCTTCCCCCTATATCTCTGCAATGTTTATAAATGGACATTACTGAAGGATTAGTAAACATTCCGTTAGGGTTAAGAAAATATATATTAGTATCTAAAATAATGTTATTTTTAATAAGTATCTTGAAACTTCGATAAAGCAATTTGTAAAAATTCTGTAATTCAACTGTCGTTCATTGACAAAAATAATTAGAAAAAAATTTAATAGTAAATGTTAAGCCACTTTACTCGCCTCATTGTTTAAACCTACAAAATACAATTTGAAATCCTGCAGGACCATATACATCAATTGAACGTTACAATACCATTTTCATTGTTAAAACAGCAGTAGTTAGTCATTCGACATTAAGGTCACTGACTCTGTAAGCTACTCCATCCTATTTTGTCGAGCTAAGCGAGAGAAGGTTCCCTGTCAAATGTCCTCTTACAGAAATATTTGTCGCTTCACACGTTGTTTGTACCAAGCGTTCAAATAATCACTCCGCAATGCTGTTAGATTTGTAGCCTAGTTTTATAGCTTCTTTGTGTAAAGTTACCGTGAATGACTTGCCTGGAATATAAAACTCATTAAATATAATGAACATATTTAAGTGTATTGCGGAAGGACGGAGTGGGAGAAATCCAGAGCACTTTTTTAGCTGTGCTATAAAAATATATATTTTAAACTCACTCTATATTCTACGTATTTGCTGATTTTCATACAAAATACACTTTTTAAATATGGACAACACACTTCAGCCTTTGTTTTGACAATGATTACATAATCGAATATAAATTGTTTACCTAAAAATCCTCGCCAAGGGAAATACTAGATGTAATTAATTAGCTTGTCACGTGCAAACGTCATTAGGGAAATTTGATAAAACGGGTTTGTTGGTTATGTTAAATCGAACAATACGGCCCGAGGTTTAGTTTACTGTCAGCTGATATTATTAAATATTTCTGAAATTTAGATTAATGTTAATAATAAAATCTCGTTGCTAATGCCGTCCGCTGCGTTCATCGGTTGACTGTTTAATACCATCTGCTCTATGCATAGTCCGTCGTTGATAAATATATTTTTCCAAAACAATTCATCTATAGATGTACCTTGATTTGGTTTTTCGTTTGTTATTTTTAGAGTAAAGGAGCCTAAAATAGAACCACATTCTATGTTTTCAAATAATGTTCAATTATGGATGTTTATTTTAGCTGATCCAGATATTAGTACCCTTATATCACCATTTCCCTTATGGATGTTTAAGAAGAAAGGTGGATCAAATCCCAACTGAAAATATGCTAAGAAAGGTTTTGAAGCTTTAGTTGACTCTCTTCATCAGGATTTAACTTAATATATTCAATTACGAGTTCAAAACTGTATTCAACGTTAAATATACAACATATTGACAAATTAAAAATACGTAATATTCAATTAAGAGTTCAAAACAGTATTTAGCGTTAAATATACAATACATTGACAAATTATAAATACGTAATATTCAATTAAGAGTTCAAAACTGTATTTAGCGTTAAATATACAACACATTGACAAATTAAAAATACGTAATATTCAATTAAGAGTTCAAAACTGTATTTAGCGTTAAATATACAACACGTTGACAAATTAAAAATACGTAATATTCAATTAAGATTTCAAAACAGTATTTAGCTTAAAATATACAACATATTGACAAATTAAAGATACGTAATATTCAATTAAGACTTCAAAACAGTATTTAGCGTAAAATATATAACACATTGACGAATTAAAGATACGTAATATTCAATTAAGAGTTCAAAACAGTATTTAGCGTAAAATATATAACACATTGACAAATTAAAAATACGAAATATTTAAATAGGAGTTCAAAACTGTATTTAGCGTTAAATATACAACACATCGATAAATTAAAAATACGTAATATTCAATTAAGAGTTCAAAACAGTATTTAGCGTAAAATATATAACACATTGACGAATTAAAAATACGTAATATTCAATTAAGACTTCAAAACAGTATTTAGCGTAAAATATATAACACATTGACGAATTAAAGATACGTAATATTCAATTAAGAGTTCAAAACAGTATTTAGCGTAAAATATATAACACATTGACAAATTAAAAATACGAAATATTTAATTAGGAGTTCAAAACTGTATTTAGCGTTAAATATACAACACATTGGCAAATTAAAAATACGTAATATTCAATTAAGAGTGCAAAACAGTATTTAGCGTAAAATATATAACACATTGACAAATTAAAAATACGTAATATTCAATTAAGACTTCAAAACAGTATTTAGCGTAAAATATATAACACATTGACGAATTAAAAATACGTAATATTCAATTAAGACTTCAAAACAGTATTTAGCGTAAAATATATAACACATTGACGAATTAAAGATACGTAATATTCAATTAAGAGTTCAAAACAGTATTTAGCGTAAAATATATAACACATTGACAAATTAAAAATACGAAATATTTAATTAGGAGTTCAAAACTGTATTTAGCGTTAAATATACAACACATTGGCAAATTAAAAATACGATAATATTCAATTAAGAGTGCAAAACAGTATTTAACGTAATATATACAACACATTGACAAATTAAAAAAAACAACAATTTTCCACTTAGAAATAAAACCAACCCAAGTTTGATCCATTTTTTATTTCTAAAACCAATCTACTTTACCGTGTAACTCTTTTTGAAATTATTGACTTTGTTTAAATTTGAAATTAAATTAATTTGGTCCACCGTTCCTTTGACCCATTCGTATTTATTGAATAATGTAATTCGTCACCTGATAATGAATAGATGCAATTCTGTTATCAGGATAATCAATTCTTCAGTGTAGTGCCATTTACTACAGGCATATAGGTACCCAGTGGTATCGTAATGAAAGTAATAAATTCTCTTACCCGAAAAATCGATTATTGGGATAGATATCGGTTAATCAGGATACAAAATTACCGCATCTACATTCACGATAGCCGTATTTTGTTCGTAGTGTAGTATAATGACCGCGAATTAATTCTGTTATCAGGAAAGTCGTTTCTTACGGACAGGTGAACAATCAATTAGCTCGGCAATCGATTCTTAACTGCATTTCATTTACGACAGCCGTATTTTGTCCGCGGTCTAATAATAATGAAAGCAATTAATTCTGTAGCGTCTTGAGAGGAGTAACAGCCTGTATTAAAGCGTAGCTCAGGCCTGGCGAAACACAATAAAGGCTCTTTGTTATTATGACACGTGAAGTAGTTCGTAACCAGGATCAGTGCGAGCGGATAGGATCTGGCTGCGGTTGCCTGACAATGGCTTTGTTCTCTATTGATTCCGCCGAGATATTCGGCTGATTGAAACGGGTTTTATGTAAATATCAATCTGCAAATATATATTTTTATTCAGGCATAATGTGCTTTCTTGACTACAACAGTGTCTACATCAGCACATGCTCATTCGTCTATTTTCGCCTAAATGGAGATATATATTTTCCTGACCTCGGATAATACGTTTACTGTACTTCCTCCGGTCTTTCGTAGTCGGAGAGTCCACATAGAGCGGGATAATTTAACAACATATCGAAGCCGCTACTTAAACGAGTTCTGCGGAGGGACTTTCTGAACGCGTGTAAAAGCGGCAAATATTTCTATAAGAATCTACTTGGCGGGGAAAATTCTCTCGCTTAGCTTTACAAATAGAATGAGGCACAGCGTCAGCGACCTTGAAATGTCTACTCTTATTTTAAAACTGAAAATTATATTGGAAACAACTGTTTTCACTTAAATCTATAGTCTGACTTAAATAAACTTATAAATATTTAGTTGATAGAACAAATACAAAACTAAGTATTCCAAGGAGAACGGTAAGGTAGGTATAGATCCAGCGGGAGCATTTATGCCTCGCTAGTACTCTAATTATATTTGAACGCCTGAGAAAATTGCAAAAAGAAAGCGAGAAGGTTTTAGTGAAACGTTTTTTATTTTTAATAAACTAATGCAGTGGAGCACTGAAATTCATTTTAATATTTTGTAAATTATGATACTTTTGTTCTATACATATATTGTATGTAGGAAAATTTTTCTCGTTAGTTTTATTATCTATGACGATTAGCAAAACTTCACGGTTTTTATTAACCTAATTAACAATTTGCCGAACATATAACTATAATCGAGAGATTTACAAAAAACTTACTGAGACTAAACGTTTATAATCGCACTAGGCTATCTTCAAGTGTCTCCGCCTAGTGCGGATGAAAAACGTTTTCTCAGTATGTTTTTTAAAATTTACCTAAACTATAAGTTCAAGAAGTCGTTAATTAGCTTAATAAAAGTACCTATTATTTTCTTTATTAACAAATATGTGGGAAATTGTGAATTGAAAGTCTGTTGAAAATAATTGAGTAACCATTTATTTATTCCAGTCTTAAAATTTTTATTTAAATGAATGATCCGGGTCTTTATTTTTAAAGAATAAAATCATTACTTTATTATTGCTCCTGACAAAATATACGGTGATTATTTCCCCCCTTATTGATTTATATCATTTATTAGATTAATCTGTTTACTAAACGAATCACACGTGTTGTTTTACTTGAACGAATTTTATTTTCTGTTTCTGAAAAGTTTTTTATAAATTATATACAGTATTTGTTATAAGAATTCCGACGTGTAGTTTTTCTTGAACAGAATTATTCTTTTATTCTGTTTCTGAACAGTTTTCCATAAATCATGTATTTATTAAAAAAAATCCCTCCGTAGAGTTTTTCTTGAACAGAATTTTTTTTTTCTGTTTTTGAACCGTTTCCCATAAATCATATATTTGTTAATGGAATAAGTACGTATAGTTTTTCTTGAACAGAATTTTTCCTTATTTTTGTTCCTGAACAGTTTCTCTTAAAACTTAACATAAGAACAGAAACTAATGCACTCGAACGGTGCCAAGCGGTGTCTTGAGGAACTATTTATTTGCCATTAGCGTACGTCTGGAGCAAGAACCCTGCTATTAAGAAGGAGGGTTGCCGACAAAAAGCCGGCCAGTGCCTGTGTTCGTGCAATGAATTCAAATTGCTCCCTAATTGACAGTTACTGATGCCCGTCTTTACAACAAGCAGCCTTTAATTGTTAGGCTAAACATCCGTCCTCTGTCTAAGCAATTTGTAAATTTCGCTATTTTACCTGCACGATTGGTCGCCGTGAATAAGTTCGCATGTCACTGTTATATATGTGAACAATGGCGCATGTAGTAAACATTGAAAAAGTCACTTACAAATACCGGCTTAACTTGATGTTTAAACTACACGACTTATCGCACATGAAACTGCGACATCCTACTTAAGCCCAAACTTAGTTAAAGTTACTTGGGGCTGTAAATAATTAACCGCAGACAAATATATTAGATAAGAAAATCGTCATAATTACTTAGTGTTTACATTTGTTTTTATACTCTTCTCTTCTATTCCGTTTGGCGAATATTTCCCCGTGTTTTTTAATGTCTGGTTGATATTTCTGTTTCATGAGAGCGCCCAACAAGACTACTCCCCATCCTTTGGGGATCGCTATTCTCGAGTGGTTATTACTGCTGGGGATATATTTCTGAATTTTATATAACATCGTCGCCGAAACTAGTTTATTGTGTGTGTGTGTGTGTGTTTATTAAAAACTAATTTTTTGTGAGATTTTGAGTTCACTAATTTGACTTTTACCTTTGTGTGCTTCTAGTAATGTTTGTTTCTCAGCAAATATTTCCCCAGTCCATTTCTGTTTTACGCGTAAGCGAATCTACCTGGAATCTCAACAAGTTACCGCAGGGGAAAATGATCTGGAACAAGCCTGACGCGATAGACGACTTTCAGCGAGAATTGCGTTTAGAAAGTGGATGAAAAAACGTCAAGTATAATGGCTCGGTTAAGCCGGATGTAACGAGGGCCCGTGATTGGTTCTTTACTTTATCTCGGCTCTTAGGCGGGATCAAATGGCAAAATTGAAAACGTTTTTGCGGTAGCCAAAGTGGCCATTAATGACAATTATGCGGGGCCTGCTACACTTGCATAGCTACTGTCTACAAACATATGGGTCGCTCGTTCAAGCAATGTATAAACAATTTCTGCATGCAAATTTAAGCCAACCATAATACGAGTATTGTGTTTATTCTGCCTCGGACAGTCTGATGGTCTGTTTTTTAGATACTAAATTTAAAATAAACATACTTCACTTGTCAGTCATTTCTTAGGCAGTAAGTGTTTACAACACATTAAATAAATATCGAACTGATAACTACTTTGTTTTTCGGAACTATAGATATGTTTTCAATTTACACTCCACTTATAACGTCTTGTTATTTAAAATGTCTATGAAGGGTTTAATAAACTGTGCAAACTACAAATCGTACTTTTCCCTAGAGCTTTTCCCATTGACCCATTACGTGTTTATATATTTTTTTATTATGAAACTTTTCATATTCGATTCTTTTTTAACATCTGTTTTCGGTAAAAAACTCTACGTCTAAATTAAAAAAAAAACTAGACTTTAACAGAATATCGCGTCTTGCGAGAACGGCTTGCTGGTTTTCAACTCGGCTTTGTTCATCCGTCAGAAACTAAGTTACAGTAGCTGTCGGATCGGTTTTCCTCCTCAGTTACGTATGGATCCTCCAGGATAGCTTCGCTCTGAATGCTATCCGACTTGTCCGTGTTGTCTTTGATGTATATAAACACTTGCGTTGTTCCAATGGACAGGAGAACTACATAGTATTTGGGCATATCTCTTCCCTTTGTTACTTAATGGAGGTTCCTCCAGTTACATAGAAACTCGAAGTAATGCGATTTCTATGGGTTTACCTAATCACTTACTTTATGCATCGGATGAAGTTGATATATAATTAGCTATACAGAATAATTGTTATCAACAGAATGATTGTGTGAAACATGACTTTCTGAACGACACCGCTATTTAAGGGACTAATTCGTAGCCTGGGCAGAAAGTGTTACGGTGCCATGAGTCTGTAGAGAAAGTGCTACACCAACTGGAACCGCCTCTATTTCGCCACCGTCTTTACCTACTAGGGTTCTCCAAGAAGTTCAATCTGACATTTTCCCTTAAATCGCTTCTCGGTGTTATGTTTCCATAAAATTACCCAATATTGGTCTGATTTTAATGTACTATAAATATTTTATCACTTAAGAGTGAAAAATGCACTTATAGTAAGCATATGTTGCATGGTAATGGAACTCTTTTTGTAAATATAGCGGACTTGGAACAAAATAGTGACGGTCATATGTTGAAAGTGATATGTACTATCGGTTAGTAACGGTTTTATCCAAGAGGTATGGAGGCGCTTCCGGTCACAATGTTCCAAGCTACAAAGAATGAGGAAGGATAGGTGGAGTAGAGATTGAGTTGAGAAAAGTTACTTAGAGTAGAGAAGAGTGGGTAGATATACGCGCTCTACCTTCCTTCTTTATCAGTTACCGTTATCTAGTCTGTGCGTGAACATATTTTTCTAAAGCAAGAGTATTTATAAAATTAATGGCTGCAAGCTTTACATGAATTTAATATATCGGGATTATCCAGAGTCTCGTTCACTAGTCAACAATAAAATAAAGAAACGAGACACTGATCTTTGTGTTAACTGCTGACTGATTAATTAGGCTCTTGATAATCCCATTTTATTAAATTGATGAAAAGCTTCGATGTAAAAAATTTATAAAAATCTTGTTTATGAAATGTAGAAAATGTTCTGTATATTGATTGGTAAATAAATATTTAACATGGAAAACGTCATTTGAAAAATCATATGTATATGTTAGTAAAACAGTGGACTTATAAAAATGGACGTTTATTGGACTAAAATTAAACTCTTGAAAATATTACTTTAATCAATCTTTTTTTATTTGGATTATTCATATAAAAAATACCTTTACTTTTTCTGTTTGTTGTTGTAATCGAAATAATTATAATAAATTAAAATTTTACATAATCATTTTACTACATCATACAACAAAAGTTGTATTCACTTTAAAACACTTTTATCTTAGTCGCAGAGTTTAAAATAGAATAAACTGACGCCGGCGGATAAATCCTTGTAGTTTAAAGTTAACATGAAGCGATGTGCGTTAAACAATAGTTTAACTGTAATTATAATGTCCGTGTTGCAAGAGGTGTTGCATGAGACGTAATCCTGGGGAGACACTTCCTGTCTTGCAAATTGCCATGACAACCGTGTATTAGCAAGCGGCACGGCGCGGCGTCAAGTAGCATTTTCAGCTTAGCTTTGGATCAGCTGTTTTGTTTCTCTTTGTGCGTTTCTACTAAGTTGTAAAAAGGTTTTTGCTGTTGGCTTTATAACAAAAATAACTTAACGCTACGTGTTTGGCATTGTTTCGTGTGTAGCCTTTGGCATACTGGGTGCGTTATTTGCACGTTATACTACGAGATGGCTTTAGGAGTTGCCTCTTCAGTTAAGTATAAAGTGCATTTAACAAATTGTGTTTAACAATGTTTGACGGAAGTCATTGAAGAACCTTTCAAATATAAGCTCTTTAATAAGAGTTTGAATTATAAGCTTTCAAGAAACTAGCTCTTTAAGCTCTTTCAGAACTGTTTAAACAATACGCTCTTAAGACACTGCAAGATTTTCAAAAACTGTTTTAAAGTTTAAGCTTCAATAACTTTTTAAATTACGAGCTGTTCAAGAACCCTTTAATTTACAACCTATTTAAGAACTCGATAAACTGTTTAAATCTTTTTAAGGATTGTTTGAAATTTAGGCTTTTAATAACTCTTTAAATTACGGGCTGTTCATGAACACTTTAAATTACAGCCTATTTCAAAACTCAATAAACTGTTTAAATTTTTTTAAGAACTGTTTGAAATTTAGGCTTTTAATAACTCTTTAAATTACAAGCTGTTCAAGAACTGTTTAAATTATAAGCTTATGAGGACCACATCCAGTCACCCTAAATAAAAATGAGATGTAATATGGACACTGAAAATATTTAATTGTAAGTTAGAAAGTAAGTAATAGAAAGTAAGTATGTAAATATTTAGTAGCCTATAAAAGAAGTCATTGCAACTAGTTGTGAGGAAAGCTAGCGTAAAGTATGCGGGAGACAAAAGAAACAAGTTAGATTGTCAGAATTGGCGGCTAAGAACTAATGTTTCGAGAAAAAAATAATAAGAGTAGAACTGTTAAGGTAAAAGTATGTGTGTGTAAATATAAATAATTACATAATATTTAATATAATAATATTGTAATAATCATACATAGTAATAATAATAATAATATAGGTTTCGGAGTTAAACCTTTAACAGTCTCAGCATAAGTTTATAAGTAAAGATATTTTGCTAGCTAACTTGAGAGTTTTAATTATGGAATATCTACCTGCTATTAAAAAGCTTACTAAGAACCGATTAAACTACAAAGTTTTTAAAAATTAAAGAGACTTTTATATAACTAGCGGTAAAGCCGTTAGACAGTCAATTAGTCAGAATGACAGCCCAAGTCTCATCTGTTTGGAGAGTAACCAAATCACAACCTCCCTCAATTAGAGCATCTCTAGTTGCAAGAGTCTCTATTGTCATACAATTTTCTCCTCTTAATACCTTCCACCTTCCTCTGAAGAGTTTCCTAACCTGAAGGTTTCCGCATGTTTTACCGTCAGACCTGCCTCTCGTTATCCTTTAGGCCAGTATTTTTATAGAATCTATTTAGTCGGTTCTCACGAATTTTACTACTTTTTGTAATAGTATACGACTATAAGGACAGTTATGAAGAGACTACCAGAAAAAATGGAGTGAATAAATAAAAAGAGCATTAATGTTGAGTGCTAATAAGATAACAGAACAAAAGGCAACAAAAGACACAGATGTGTTCAAGTTGGCTCACATTTTATGTTACGTGGCAAACATATTAAAAAGGCCTAAATAACCTCATTTTTTTCAAGTTGGAACATTTTTTCTGATTTACAAACTAGTTTAGAAAGTTATAGTTCTTGTAATATAATGTCAAAGTTTTGTATAGATATAATTAATGATTACACGTTTTTTTAACAATTAGTCTTATTGACAAAAAAACACACTGAAAATAACTTTGCAAAATTAGATGTTGGCGAGCTATTTCTGAAATCATTGTTACCAGTTAGTCTTGAATAAATAAAATCCCTATTGGTGAAATTCATTTTCGTCTATCACAAGGTTTAACAGACCCTTGTATTTTCCTTTAAATTTTTTTTTGAAAACATTTAACTTTGAGTGCTTTTTGTAGAATACACCTTAAGGCGAAATCTTATGGGAGCGGGAAAGTCGTATAAGAATCATAAAGGAGGATAAGAGTTACCATATGTAGCTTTGTAGGAAAAGATGGAGTGATGGATTTGTAAATTTTTGTTTACAAGATTGCAATACAATAATAATAAAACGAGAGCGAATTTTCGTCTTAGAAACAAGAAGAGTAGGTGGGTCAGTAGATCTGAATATGAGAAGCTCTAAAAATGGTAAAAGAATATAGAGGATGTTTGAAGAATATAGAGGAGAAATAAAGAAGGAACCGGGCTCAGGTTCTGCAGAGGTTTAAGAAAGAGTGGACGAAAAGTGGAAAATGTAATGCCCTAGCATTGTGTTATGGAGGAATTAATTTGGTAAACGGAATTAAGGTACTTTGTAGAAAACAAAGATTGAGATGTATTAGAATTATCGTTCATAAATTTATTCTCATTTAGAAATAAAATGGGGAAACCCAAATTACTTTACGCTTGAGAAAGTCAAAGACGAAAAAAACGTATTGCCTATTTTCGCAGGTAATTTAAAGGATGTAATATCGCAAATAAGCCACGAAGGTCGCATTAAAACTACGAAACGAATTAATTCGGCCGCGGTGGAATTAATTTGTAAATTTAAAATAATTGACGTATTGCTTATCTAATAGAAGATCAAGTCTGGCTCGACACGGGCTGTTAATTCCCCGAGCAGTGCATGCCCAGCTGGCTAGGTGGGCGATTAGGGGCTAATTTACTTCGTTATGGTAAATTCTAAGGCATCCGGAGCTTCCACTGCAAACAGTATAATGCTTGCGTATGTTTAGACAGTCTAAACTATTAAGAAAAATAAAGTTAATAAAGCAGTCAAAATATTAAAAGAAAAGATTTTTTAAAACGTATTATAGCTTATTAATCTTTAAACAAATTTATAACCTATTTACAATTTGTGCATATAAATAAACGCTTATATACAGTAGTTTGAGCGTAAAAGAGATATTTCTTTTTAATTACACATTAAAGTAAGACACTTGACCTAATAACGACTCTCTAAAAATTGTTATCTTTTCAAATTGTGACGATTTGTTAAAAGACCAAATTAAGATCAAAAGTTGTAAAATTTCAAACTCTTTTACAAACATAGAATAAATTATATTTCTTTATAAATAGTGAAGGCAAACAATAAGTTGTTTGTGTAACTTATAGACTTAAGTGGTTTCGTCACTAGACTAGTTTATAAGTCTAGTGTATGTTTTATCTGAAAAGTTAATTTTCTCAAGACAATTAATCATTTCCTTTAGTCAGAACAGTAAGAGTCATAGCGCTGTTTAAATGTTAGAGAATGCCTCTTTCAGGGAGTGGAGATGAATCGCGCGGTTGACTGTACAATTCTTCTCTGTCGAGATGCAGGTGTGTTCTCCAGGGGGAAAGATTTCTTTAATCGCGCCGGAATGCACTCGAATATATGGAGAGGGGAATTTCACACAGAACTCATTTCAACTGAAGACGAAATTTAAAACTTGTATGTTGTTGGTCAAGTTTATATGAATTTATTACATGAAAAACAGTAATATATTTTAGAAGGAACTCGGTGAGGAATACTGTATTTTGTAACTCACAAAATTTGATTTACATACAAGAAAAATAAGCCTAAAGGTGCTTACGTTATTTCATCAGTAAGTTGTACGTAGGCCAGCTGTTATTTTACCGCAAGCGATAAATAAAGTCGGTTTAGACAAAATCAAATAGCAGATAAATAAATCAGCTGGCCTTTATCAATAACTATATTAATGTCGCATTGGAAAACTCAAATAACCTCTAACACAAAAACCTCGTGATGACTTAGTGTTTGTATGCGAAATACTTGTGATTATGGATTTTTGTAGGATCAAATTCTACACGAGATCTTAAAAATCTATTAAACTCGCTAACATAGGAGTCAAGAAATATTTGTTTTGCCAAATAACCTACAAAATAACCGAAATATGGAATGCATCTGAAATATAATTGTAGAAAAAATATACCCAATTCGAGTGAAAAGTTTCTTCACGATATAATACATAAATAGCTGTTATGAAATATTTCAAAAACTGCACAGGCGACAATAGTCGTCGAAGTGTGAATGGCTTGTTTAGGCGAAACTAATTTCGCCGGTATTATATCTTATGAAATGCTTCGTAGACTTTTACTTCCTTTACGAAGTAGTTGCGCCTACTATTTTTATTATAACTTGAATATTTTCTAATCTAATATTTAACTTGTGTTTCTCCATTGTGTTTATAATTATGCGGCGAACACGCCAAAATTAGAAAGTAGAAATGACTGTAAACGTATACTAAACGTTTTTGCAGGTGTTTTGAAGAAAGGGTTAGGCACATGACGAAAACAAAATAGCACTACCTTACCTACCTAGTGCTCAATAGTAGGCACACATCTGTTGATGATGTAAGCCAAAGATTTCTTCAGTGAAGTTTTTAAATGTTTCGATTAACGTATCCCGGTATAAATAGAAAGTCCTAATTGCTCATGCCTAGCCCTTTTTAATATAAGTGTATATGTATATATGTATATGTGTGTGTATATATATATATATATATATATATATATATATATATATATATAACAATTATGTGTTTAATAATATGAAATAACTACCTTAGTTCCCAAAATTATATTGCTTTATTGTGTTTACAATTGTATTTTAATTGAATTTGTAATTTGATATCCGTCGAAATTTTAATTTTAAAAAAATGACATCTAATATACGATTTAATTATTTCATTTACCAATTATAAAATATGCAAACCTCACGTCAAAACAAGTGCCGTGGTGAACAAGTTTGCTGCAGGAGTCACGAAAAACCAATATCGTAATGCAAAGTGCATCGCCCTGGTTACAGCACGCGTGCTGGGTCCTTGGAGTGAACATCTGCTGTGAGGGGATGAACCCTCCCTTGTGAGGCTCGCCAGACACAATTAAACCAGTTATGCATTGTAACCTCTCCTTGCCCCGTGTAAGGTTTACGCGCACTTTTCTCGACGTCAGAGTTGGCACTGAATATCAAATTACAAAGTGTTTATCTAACGCACGTGCAGAAAATGGACCGTTTAGGATCGGGCGTTTCAATAGTTGTGGTTTTGAAAAAATTAATTAAAGATCCGGATGTCCTGGATTATCCCATTGTGTGTGGTCATAGAATTGATTTTAAACACATTTTATATGTTTTGGAAATTTAGTATCTTCGAAATAGATCGGCCCCGTTATGTACGAGAAGTCTGGAACTGATAAAATTGTCAACTCTTTATAAGCGTCAGTTTATAATAATCCAACGGAATAATGTAAAGTATTAAAAAAAAATTGAACAATAGTTGCGCGTCAAGATAGATACCCTGATAGGTGGCAATCAGTTAATGCCATTGCTTATTTTGTCCATGCTCTGTAGTAACGTTCGTAGGAAATCTGGTCTTAAACTTTATGAGAAGGACCAAACCCACAATAAAACATGCTAGAAGCGGTGTTATGACAGAAACTTGGAATCAGAAATAAAATAATGACCGTTGTTTTGGCCTTGGTTTTAAAAAAACCTTTTGATTTAAAATTGTTTCATTGCTTGTATTTAATCTACATAGGCGTGTATATGCATTAAATAGTTTTATACTAGACATGTTAGATAGTTTTAATTTAAATATATAATGTTCTTCGCAAGAACAATTCTCCTTCTTGCAAACCCAGCTATCCTTAAACGTTTATTTTCCTTTCTTTTTGAACGTATTCGCTCTGTCTTAGTTATTATTTTGCCTCTATAGCCCAGAACCATTCATCGGTATTTCCAGGTATCCTTAATTCATGTCACGGTCACTTCTTTGTTCTTCGCCTACTGTTTCTATACAATTTCATTTATTATTTAATCCGCCCATTTCGTGTCCTTCAATATCTTCCAGAATCAATTGTGAGGAAAATAATAGTTGTAATACTAGGTTACGCCCTAAACAAATTCTGAAAGGAGTTTCCTTCTTTGGTCAGCGACTACGTCAGTACGGACTAATATTATATAACAATGTAGCGCTCATTATGTTCCATATTCCACGAGTATTAATATACTCTCGCTGTGTACTTCATTTGTTTTACAACTAACTGATACAGTAGAGGGCACATAAACTGAGCATATCATTATTGTTTATCACATCAGTGGTTTATTTAATATATAGAGTAGTAGAAATAATTAATTAGGCGAATACAAGCAATACGCTTCAGCCAATTGACTTCTTTTACATGTCGATCAGGGCTCATGTTAGACTACGTCACCATGGTAACGCTCCACTCCGGCCAATTGATTTTCTGAGTCACAGATCAGAGCTCATTCTAGATCTCCTGTGTTACCATGGCGTCTCATCACTCAGACCGATTGACTCACCTATCATGGCTTAAGCTAGTCACCCTGCTAACTTCCCATTCTGAACAATTGACTCTACCTCACCCACCTATCAGGGGACGCAGACTGGATCTACTCGGCTGTATGATCTACATGTTTGTACTTTTATGCGGCTGCTGTTTTGAATTAAATCTTAAATCTGTAGTAGTAGATACAGTATTACATCTGTATGGTGATACAAAAAATCAAGCCTCTGTTCTGATGGTTTGTAATGTTCACATGGAAAATTGTCCCGTATAATTGATGTGTAGAATAGATGTGTGACACTAATTAAATTTAAATCAACGTGTCAATCGAAAAACCAATCTCTCCACCTTTGTCACACGCTACAAGGCCGCTTAGACTTAATAATCGAAGTGGTACTTGGTTGAATTATGCTCGAGCAGTAAACATGTTTCAACCTGCGCTTATGTCAACACGCACGGCGCAAACATATCAGCCATTGCTACGGGGCGTATAAACACATCTAGAGATGCACGCACTTCATAAAGGAAGACGAGTGTGTAGAGATGGGCGAGTGAACTGTGAATCGATTCACATGAACCGATTCAGTAAAAAGATCGAATCAAAGTTCGATACCTTAAAAGGAACTGCGGTACAGTAAAGTAGAGTAGTAGAGATCGGTAGTACTACTCTAAGAGTAGGGGGAATCGACTCTAACTAGTCTGACTCACGGAATAAGAGAACTAGAAGTGAACCGAACCTAATCCTCCCACTCTAACCTAAAGCCTAAAGTTCCTTCGTAGTCCGTTCGTTCGTTCAATGACGCCGAGTCTTCCCACTCCCACTTTTGTCCACGGTTGGTTCAGAATCAGCTAGGTGGGAGGATTCGATTCCTTTGTAACTCTCCACGTCAGTGTGTGTGTGCCTTATCTTTAAATAAATCTCTATGGGTGGACAATAATTCTTTAAAATGTACATAATGTAAGTCACACAGAAGCATATAATTTAGTGTATAGACTAATTTAAAAATCGAATGAATTCAAACTATAAATCCTTTTAAAACTGTTTGGTTATAAATTAAAGGAAAGGACTCGAGGAATAGTTCGAAAGAATCGATTCATTTCAGTGAACGAATCTGTTCTCGTTGGTTCAGTAAAATGAATCGTTCTGCCCATCCCTATGAGTGTGAGTGCAGAAACGTGATACAATTCAGAAATAGACCGGTCGGGCAGGGTGATTCGACAGTTCAATGCGTGTGATACTGTGAGCCATAAAAAGGGAGACTGTGCGCAGAGTCAAGGTTCGGTAAACTTTCGTAGATTTCGTTTACATTTGTACGTTTAATATAATTTTGTATTAGGAGTAACAATGTTTTATTACTTACATCTTTTATCTTTACAAAGAAATGTTGAAGAGTTTGTATTTCTAAAACCAAGACATTAACATCTGTTTTCTCCTGTATCTTCTACATTGCGATATCACTACCGCACTCAAATACAGAAGATGTACAGTAAACTCTCTTTAGTCCGGCAGATATGGGGCTGGGATGCTGCCGGATTACTGGAGGGTCTATTAAAACCCCATTCTACATCGAACAAAATTTATGTGTTCTAATAGGCCTATATTTTCTAAATGTTTATAAATTTTGCAACTATTTTTTTTGAAACAGTTAGAGGAAAGTTAAAACACACACGCGCGCGCGCGCAGGAGCGCGCACAACACACACACACACACACACACGCACGCACCATTCCGAATGCTCGCATTTTAACTCTCTCCTTTATGTTTGACCCTGTGAGATCTGTACATAGACAGATAAAACCGCCACTTGTTCCTCAATCACATTTGATACAAAGAATTGTACATTTCACTAATAATTCTTTCCCGATGTCACGCAGCTTTGTACATTGTGAAAGAGAGCTCTAGAAGAAACAAATTTACTCAATATTTATCGACGGCAGTCCGTCCTTAGAGTTCTCTTTGGAGTTTCCTGCACAAAGTATCTCTTTGTAGGGCGAACAGCTTGACGTAAATGTATTTATATTGAATAGCACAACCAAAGATGTTTTACACACTATTACAATACTTGATATTTTAGAATTTATTAAAAAGACGTCAAATAAAAATAATATCAAGAAATACGCGACTTAAGTGTTTGTTTGTACGTCTATTTTTTAATCAGTTGGGGCTATTATTGTTCTGATGAAGGGTTAAGTATGAAAACATATTGAAATATGTGTAATCAGGTTACAGTTTAGGTGCTAAGAATCCAATTTCGTCCCCATCTACGCCTTATTATCAATTAAGAAGGGTGGTAATTAGGTTTTAAATAATTACTTCAAATAAACAATAATAAATTGTCTTCGAATAATACATTTTCGACACAATTTTTACGACCAGAGGATATAAGAATATATAATTAATTTCAATAATACCCTTGGTCTTTCCTAGGTTATTAAATTAACTTTATCTTCTGTCGGGTTTTGGGCATTGTTAAAGGCATTAAATTTTGCGACAATGCTCTTTCAGAAATAGCACTGACAATTTAAAACCTAGGTAGAGAGCCTGCAAGCGTACTCTCTATGTGTGGACGCAGGTTGTATGTTAAATTAAACTTCAATTCGTATTATGTTCAGATCATCTAATGTATAACGGATTTATTTACGACGATAATAATCTTTAAAATGGCCGTTTACGAGATATATTCTGTTCTGAAATGAAAACAAACATCGGAAAGTGTTAGTTGTAATATATGTTGACATACAAGCGAACTGCGGCGCTACAATCTCTGTAAACATCACCACCGGATGTGAATTAAATATGATTTTTTTCGTAGCCTATGCACAATTTGTGTAAAGGTTTAAAAAGGTTATACTTTTTAACGGATGTATTGTATTCTTTAAGCGCTCACGCACACGCACACAAACACACACACACACACATGCACACAAACACACTCACACATACATACACACACACACACACACACACATAATTTTTTTTCATGTAAAAATACCTGTTACAATTCACCTGTTTTTGTTTTATAATGTGTTTATTTTCAAACAATAAATTTCTCGTGTTTACTTTAGCAAGCACATATTTACTCCACAGATTAGAAATGTTATAAATCCACTTCAGCTTCTTTGTATGTTTATGTAAATACACTTCTTACATACTTTTCCCGTGCCTCAGTGCCAGGGATCCTAATGAACTTACTTTATTTATACTCTGTTCCATTCTCCCTTGGTTATATCTCCCTTTTTAAGGAGTATAACTAATAGGCTAGACATCTTTTTATGGCTCCGATAGAGAGCTGGTGGACAACCATGCACCATGATGCTACGATCCGCCTGTATCTATTACCAGGGGGTTTTGTGTCTTTACATCTTACAGATATTTCCAAAGTCTATACTGATAGTCTTCAAACTAAAAATAAAACTGCGTAACTGAGTTCTAAGAGGGATGAACGCAAAAGCGCTCTCCGTAATAGGTCATTAACCAACATCTGTGTGCTACAACACATTAAACGCCGTTGGTTAGTAAGTATGACCTTACAGACTGATTCTTGAAAGGTCATGCATACTTAACGTACCGCGTGCCGCCTTACCATTTATAGAAATGCAAATTATCGCCATTTTGCATGACTATCATTCAAACGAAGTACTGTGTTCTTATAATTAAAGGTTTGCAGTGTCAAAGTAAAATACTGTCAATTAGACATACAATTTGCGCGGCTCTTTGCTAATGCATAGCTTATTCAAGGTTAGGTACGCGCTGGCGGCGTGCTTCAAATAATGAAGATGTTTTGTAATTAATAGCGGCATGCTTAAATTAAAGAGCAGCGGGGCAGGTTTTCTTCAACTTTTAAGTGATTTACCCGTGGGACAGAAAGTTTCACAAACTCGAGAGTAAAGTTTTCTGTTTTTATTTCGTTTATGTCTTCATTCTTTTTACAAACACGTCTCAATTGGTTTACGTTTTCTTCGTCGTGAATTTCTTCGTATAATGTACAATCTAGTTTTTAGATCTCTTAAATCTTTTATAATCGTTCTCTATAATGTAAAAACGATCAACTCTAAATTTGTGGAAATATTTCTCTAGAATCCAAACACCCGCTTATCCGGATCGTTAGTAATCCTAAAACAGTTGCAATCATTCTTTGTAATGTATCAAAGGGAACCTTTAGGCCCTAACGTTTTAAGAAATTATTTTTGCAGAATCCAAACACCCGTCTATCCGGATCTGTAGAAAGTCTAAACGAGTTTTGCATTCATTCTTTGTCATGTAAAGAAGTGAAACTCTAACGTTTTTGGAAATATTTCTCTAGAATCCAAACATCTGTTTATATATGACACTATACCTTTATGAGTTGATGGGAGTTCAAATTTGAAAATAAATGTACTTAATAATTTTTTGTAAAAATTAGATTTCCATATGCTCAAAAACAATGTAACCTTATTTACTTTACAGCATGATGATATTAGTTTTAGGCCGGCTCCCTCGTAATAATTACAATGTGTCTTATGTAAATAATAATATAATGAATATATATATATATATATATATATATATATATATATATATATATATATATATATCTGGTGTGTGTTACTTTGATGAATCACACTTTCACATTTACTAAGAACCGAAACACTTGTACAAACAGTACTGGTTGTACGCCCACTTGCATTATCGCTCGAGAGTTGTGCTGTCTGAGTCGAATCAAGCAGCTGCTACGAAATCGTCGGAACGTGAATGTGGATCAGCGTGACCGTGTTCGTGAAGAGGTATGTGAAGCAAACTATAATTACACGGAAAGTTAATCCACAGAACCTCTTGTAATCGCGAACGTTCAATTACGATACCATTTCTGTTTACTGTAATGGCGGTAAGTACACAGGTAGAAATAACGTCACGTAAAAGGTATCTGCTATTTGTAGTGACGCCGATTGTTTCAGATCCCTTAGTTCAATGTGTCTATTATCCGGACTCCGTTTAGCCGAACCGAATCTGTTGGCAGGTGAATTCTATGGGCCGTGAATTGACTAAATACACACTATACCATTTGATGTAGGTCTAGATTTCAGTTATAAAGTGAACATCTTCAGAAGATCTTGGAATTGACAAGTGTTATAGTGAATAAATTAATTTTGTTGTGTTTGTTGGGTTTTAATTATTTTGTGTTTAGACCATTCAACATATCTAAATTCATTTGTCTAAAAATTAAATATCTTAAATTCTTACATTAAAAACTACATTCCCCATTACTGTTTAACGGTCTATTAAAGTGCAAATCATCTGGTCTTTTATCCGTATTAAAGAGAAGCCTACTCCTGTTTTACTACTTTTTCACCCTATCAATGAGTACTAATCAATTTACAAACATTTACCTAATTCGTAACGTATTATGAACTACTTTCTTTCTTTAGAAAGCCTTCTATTTCGTGCCGCAGAATGTGCTTTGCCAAATGTACTAAGTGTCTTGATTTTTCGAAAGCTGGTAATTTACTGTAGTGTTTTTTGTTGTGAAGAAGTAAAAAAAATAGAAGCACACATTTAATTACATTTCCTGCCGTTCATATCCTTACAATATTTTTTTGGTTGACGCGTTTCGGAATAACTCCATTGTCAAAATTTTAATAGTCCTCTCTATTATCCCAACAATAAGTACTATTAATGTTTTGAGAATGGAACGCTTTAACAAAGAAAGAAAAATATTTTAAGGTTAGAAAAAGTAGAAAATGTAGTCAAATACATTCAAATAATCCTAACAGAAGAGGAGTAAATTAAAAATAGAAGCTGACTGTTTTGCCAGCTGAGCTTCTAGTTCTACTCGGAATAGTGAAAAGTAACTGTTTTTTTTACTAATTCCTTTTTTTGTCTTCACATTTTTTAAGATGGGAAGGAGTTCCTTACGCCACTCTTGTTATATTTTTTTAATTAACTTTTTCTTGAACTTTTTTTTCTAAGGCTTCCTGTACATCCTTCTTTTCTGACAAATGGATCCAGTTTGTTGAACTTTTTCTTGAATGCTACTTTCTTGATCTAAGGTTTTCTGTATATACTGTATTTCTTTCTTGACAAATGGATCCAGTTTGAACGTTTTCTTGAATGCTGCTTTCTTTTTCTAAATCTTTCTGTATATCCTTTCTTAGCAAATGGATCTAGTTTATTGAACTTTTTCTTGAATGTTAAATTATTGATTTAAGGCTACCCGTATATCCTTCTCTCTTGACAAATGGATCCAGTTTGTTGAACTTTTTCTTGAATGTTAAATTATTGATCTAAGGCTACCTGTATATCCTTCTTTCTTGACAAATGGATCAAGTTTGTTGAACTTTTTCTTGAATGTTAAATTATTGATCTAAGGCTACTTGTATATCCTTCTTTCTTGACAAATGGATCAAGTTTGTTGAACTTTTTCGTGAATGTTAAATTATTGATTTAAGGCTACCTGTATATCTTTCTTACTTGACAAATGGATCAAGTTTGTTGAACTTTTTCGTGAATGTTAAATTATTGATTTAAGGCTACCTGTATATCCTTCTTTCTTGACAAATGGATCAAGTTTGTTGAACTTTTTCGTGAATGTTAAATTATTGATTTAAGGCTACCTGTATATCCTTCTTTCTTGACAAATGGATCAAGTTTGTTGAACCAGGTAGCGATAGATTCCTGTCTTCTTCACCCCGGTTAAGAGCAGGCTTCGGTTAAGCGATCCAGCCCATACGGTGTCGTAATCTTCCTCTATTTCCAGTACCAGATGATATCCTTTCCTTAATTCTACCCAATTCCATTTCAATCTAGATTACGTATTCTTCTTACAAAGGGGTGAACGTTTAGACAACTTTGTGACCTCGATAGAGAGTAAGTATAGGTTACTTCAGGTACGACTCCCTGAACTCGTAAAGTCACCCTATATGCCTTTACATCCAATCGTTTCGTAGCTTAGTGATAATAGTCGTACTATCTAGTCGCCTTTAAAACACTTTATTAAATATTCTTAATGTTTTTTTTTCGAAGGGTGTTATTATTCGTATATGTATAAAGGATTTAGCTTTTGAAGTCATTCTTACAGTATATATTAATTACAAAAACTTTGTAAAAATACCTCTGAAGATGATTACTTTGTAGTCGAAATGTACATAAGGTTAAAATAAAATTTGTTGAATTTGTGGTGAGGGGTTGTTTTAATTAATATAAACATTTACGCCACAGTTGCTTTAAGTTGTTGTCATTCTTACAGTGTTTTATGCTGGTCTTGTATTTCTGTATTTATGTTCTGGGATTCGTTAAAACTGTGATTGTTAGTCTGTGACTATCACGGATCTTATGTAATCTTTGATTGCCTCATGCCCGTCTAACTTATGGTTGTATTTTATAACTTGATTGCACAGTTAATTTCATTGTCTTCCTTATTTGTTTTCTTAATACCAATTTTACGCATTTCCAACGACGTGCACAAAGAAAGCTTTGGGCAGCTTGTTTTGCAGTTCGAAACGTGTTTGAAATATGCTTTTCAGTTAATGAAATAATATATAAATATTATGTAGAAATTTAAATTAATTTTAGAAAAATTAACGTCTTAAATTCAACTGAATTTAGTAAGCTCTAATAAACTAATTGAGTTGGTGCTACGATTGTGATGTCAGAATTGCTGATTGTGAACACGTGTAAATGATTCGAATATCAGACAGAACCGTTCTATTAAATAATAGTTCGTACGAACCATTTTACGAACCGATTCAATGGTGAAAGACACTTAAACGTCATATCCTTCTGTGGTAGTCTAAATTGACCTTAACTATAATAATTGCTTCTTACACGATAATGGGTCGGTTAGTGTAAGTAAAAGTGTTTAACACGTTCGCCCATTAAATCCGCTCGTTAAATAGTACGCTGGCCTGGAATATAGATAATCTGATTTGTTTTTATGGTCAAATAGGATTTATAATAGTTGTTGATGATTAACTAGAAGGTAGGCTGTACTAGTTAAGTAACGTCTAGTAATAGTTGTGTTTAGGTAACGTCAGTAGAGCTCCAACGAGGGTGTAGTATGATAGTTGTAGAGTGATTTTAACTACAGTATATATTCTGTATACCACTACTGAGTTTCGAAATTAACTGACCATATCATCAGGTTTTTTCGTTTTTATTGAGTAATTTATCTATAAATATAATGTGTAGTTTTGTGGTTATATATTTGTTTACTTTGTGTTGTAAGTAAACCCCTATAATCGATGTGGTAATATACAGTAAATACATTTGAGTACATTGTTCTGCCTTTCCTAACATAAAATTTATACATACGAAATTTATGTTTGTTTAGTATATAACTTAATAATTATAAATAATGTTATTTTTCATCTATATAAAACTATTCTAAGTTTTGGTCAAGTTATAGAATAAATATATTGTTAACAATAAAACTATAATCAAAGTGTAACATATAAATGATTTATTTTAAATTAATTTAAATTCCTTCATACATTTGAGTACATTCATCTACCTTTCCTAACATCAAAACATCAAAACATTATTCTTCGTTGACGCGTACAATCAATGTTTAATATTCCTAACATAAATAAAGATGAATATATTAACAATTACAATTAGTACAATTGACAGCATAACTTGAAACCACAATAATAAGGCTCGTAATCAGATAACAACAAGTTTACAAAATTATTTCTAATTACACTTTAAATGCATACCTTATTGCCGTCATCTTCAGACAGGTTTGGTGCAGAAATGTAACTTTCTGTTTTAATATTTGTTAGGTTATTACAGTAGACGTCTATGGAGGTGTTGCCAAGGTCGTTGAAGTTGTGTAATTAGAAATAACTTGCAAACCTGTTTTTATTTAATTATTATTAGATCATTTTTCTTGTGGTTTTCGGTTTATTTTCAAGTGTATTATAATTGTTTAGGATTTGTGTCGATAACATTGATTAATATTTTTTCTTTCCAAATATTGTTTAATTGTTTTTGTTACACGTGCTGAGAAATGTGCGATTAGATATTAAAAAGTAACGTGGCCGAGCAGACATACAAAAGAATTTAAAACACACAGGTATTATTGGACATTCTCGGAAGCAGTTACTGAAAATAGCTAGAGAAAGTTCTCTCAAAAAGATCTTTCCCCATCTACCTTACCGGAGAAAGCTATCCACTGTTTGATAGCAGTATATGTCTCTTCAGGCGCGTATCCAGCGACTTGCTTTGGGGGGCGGGGCGATCGATGTATTATATATATATGTGTGTGTGTGTGTGTGTGCGTGTGTGTGCGCGCGCGCGCGCGCGTGCGCGTATGTAAAAACATAGAACAAAAAAAGTTCTTTCTACGCTTGCGTTAGAAATCGGTAACGTGATAAAGATTCGTAGCAAATTAGACTTTTTAATAAATAATTATTCCAGTTTCGATAACACTTATGGCTAGAGAATATTATTAATTTCATAATAAGCTATTATTATAAAAATGGTTTATTAATTAATATAAGTAGTTATTCTTCCAACACGAACAATTCCGGAGTCAACTGCGAATATTACGCTTGCAAAATTACGTATTGAAAATCATGTTTTTCAACTAAGCTTCTGTTGTTAAAACGTTTAGACGTTTACGAGGGTATGCCGAGGGAACGCGTCACATTTTCCAATTAAAATTTTATTTTTTATTTACAATAAAAGACGAATTAACTTAAGTAAAAGTCTAATTTAATAGAAAGTCCTAATTTAATAATATATTGTCGATTTTTAACCCAAAGTTCTTGAGGGTTGGGGGGTCGATCGCCCCATCGCCCCCCCCCATTGGATACGCGCTTGCTCTTACCTTATATACGATTATGCACCTGCAGGAAGAGCATATGTTTTGAAATGTATTTATTGATATTATAAGTAGTGTGAAATTGCAGGACATTGTTAAAGGCTAAATGTACACACAATAGAATTTCATTTGTGTGACAAATATAGTTTTAAAAGTATTGTCTCCTGTTAGGCTTTTTCATGAATAAAATTTTATCTTTAGTAATGCAAATATTCAAAAGTATATCTAGTTTATTGTAAAATTGGAAGATTTATAACAAATTTGGAGAGAAAAATCGACTTGTTACTAAACAGTTGACGTATACAGAGTTAAACAGTAATATAATTACCATAAATAGATAATTTTCCTATTTCCATTGAAATTCATCAAGGCAGTGCTGAAATGTCAGATATACAAAGCCATAAACGTATTGGCAGCGACAACATTGCATTTAGCGTTGGGACGCTTTGTTGTAAACGTGGCAACAGTGTAAAAGCAATCTGCAGTCAATGGCTTGTGTCAAGAGAGCGCTGCCTGCCGTTTATAGATTTAAAATTTAAATTGCCACTTTTTATTTGTTGTTGGCTTTGTTTTATTCGGTGCTATCTCATCTGAATTGGAAATACGGGATAAATCTGTTCACACGGTGACAAATAGTAAAGAAACATCGAGCCTGAAAAAGGTTTGATGTTGATCGTGTTCATCAAAGCTGTTTGCCGTTTGGGAAAATACCCAAAGTGAGCGCCTTCGTATACGTTAGGACTGTTTGGAACGAAGCATTTTAACTTAGTTACTAACCAACTGACGTGGTTGTATTACTATAAGTCCAATATACATCATCAAAGCTGTTTGCCGTTTGGGAAAATACCCTAAGTGAGCGCCTTCGTATATGTTAGGACTGTTTGGAACGAAGCATTTTAACTTAGTTACTAACCAACTGACGTGGTTGTATTACTATAAGTCAAATATACATCATCAAAGCTGTTTGCCGTTTGAGAAAATACCCTAAGTGAGCGTCTTCGTATACGTTAGGACTGTTTGGAACGAAGCATTTTAACTTAGTTACTAACCAACTGACGTGCTTGTATTACTATAAGTCCAATATACATCATCAAAGCTGTTTGCCGTTTGGGAAAATACCCTAAGTGAGCGCCTCCGTATACGTTAGGACTGTTTGGAACGAAGCATTTTAACTTAGTTACTAACCAACTGACGTGCTTGTATTACTATAAGTCCAATATACTATGTGGATGTAGGCTATAACATATACGAATCATACAACTTAGATATATAATTCATAGAAATACATCTGTACCCTTTTGTACGTAATGCATAACAATATATTGGCCTATGTGAGCTTGAGATTGGGAACAACGTATATAAATTATCATACAAAGTATTCGATATGGCTATATAATAAAAACGAACTAATCGGCTTGGTTGTATTATGTTTATAAACCATTACATTAATAGGAATGCATGCAAGAATATAGATTTTTAATACCGGTTCTGTAAGATTTGCACAGATTTATTCAGTAGAGCGATAATGAGTCCATTTTACCACGGCTTTGGGAGAGAGGCGCCTTACTTGATACCATACGGTATTCTGGGTGAGATAATGTGACCAATACCACGCCTGAATTGCCCATCCCTGTATTAATAGGTTTCACCCTAGTCACCAATTTCCATAGGCTAAGTCAATCTCGTGGTTGAAAAGTGCTTGAATTTTGTTGGCCTTACCGGAAATCCAATCCAAGAGCTTTGGGTTAGTAGCAAAGTTCTCTATACACACCACTCAACCACCGTGTATTCAGTATACCTTTTAATGATATAATGTGAACCTTTTGGGTAACAGATACTTATTTCTTAAAATAGAATACACCTCGTTCACATCATTTGTGAATTTACTTTACTTGTATGCTTTTATTTCAAACTAAAACTATATCAACTATTTAAACTATTTGTATGCTTGCAAAACTATCTCAATGTACAAATACATAGGTTTATTCGAATCTTCAACCATTGCTGAAGAAATTTTCGGTTTCTAAAAGCAACAGATATCTATTGTTCGTTACCTAACATCTTTTCTAATCGTCATGTGCCTAACCATTTCTTCAAGACGCCTTGCAAGCACTTATACTATACTTTTACGTTTATATCTACTTTCTAATTTCGGTGTGGTCGCCACAAACATAAGTACGTGAATAACAATTCTTGGTGGTCTTTTATTCCAAAATAACAAAATACTTTAATGACAAGTATTTTGGGAAACTTGAGGGAGAGAAAATGAGCAAAGTTGTTTGCTGTTAACAGCTTAAGTAAAAGCTATTGAAGAAAGAAATAGATTTGTGTATTATATTTCTGTAAAGTCTGATAGAGTGACTTTGAAAATTGTGAAAAATCAATGTTGATGGTAAAAGAAGAGAGTCAGCAACTGTTTTACGTCTTCAAACAATGGATCGAATTCAAGTTAGAAGAACGATGAAAGGAAATGAAATCGGAGAAGTTGAACGAGGTTGGGTTATATTGCCAACATATTTTTTGTCTGTTTAAGAGAGTGAGTGATAAATTGTTTTTAGATCGCGAGGAGTGCATGCGCTTGTGCTGTGTTGCGACTGTGTTGGCAAAACATTCAGTGATCACACATTACTGAAATGTCGGTGAAGCAAACACCTGCGAGATATAAATCAGCTGTTAGAATAGCCAGCAATGCTACTAATAGTATGTATGATGTAACCTGTCTTGTGAACTCGGACGTGGCTTATCACTTGCAGAGACGTTCGCAGCTGTTTTCATCATTAATCACGTAATATGTAAATCAACTTTCTCACTCTAATTATTAATTCAAAATTGTTATTGAATATTTAAAAATGACGTAAAAATTTAAGAACCCAAATTCGACAAAAATTTGTTAATAAACAATAAAACTAACAGTAGACAATAAAACTTAAACAATAAAACTAAACACTATACAGTGTTTAAGTTCAGCAACAATCATAAATTTAACAAATTGTGTGGTGTTTGGTGTCGCTTTTATTTGGCGTTTGGCCTTATTCTTTTACATTTAATTATTAGTTTTCATATATTCGCTAGAAATTTGTAAATTATGATTAAGGTAAGCAAGTTAATTTACTTAGTGTAAATGTCAGTGAATTACTGCGGAAACAGCTGCAAAAGGTACATCCGGTTCACCACAGTTAGCTGTACTATCTACAAGATTGGTTTTGTTTAATAAGATCATATAATAATCTAAAAGGCATCTAGAATGTAAAACACTTATTTTTACTATAACTATTAGAATTTAATGAAATAGAAAATTTTCTCTCTTTCCTAAATGTGGAGGGGCATTAAACCTCCATCTTGTGACTCCTGTTGACCAGTAAGTGACCATAAAAATAGCTATAACTAAGGAAGACTATAGTAGAATTATGTATCGGCAGTTACATCCCCTGAATCTACTATTCCCTAAAATGTTCAGATTAGAGACCACTGTATCTTAAAACTGATGAGCCTTTGTAGATTGTAAGGGATACCGCTGAGCCCAGAGAATATTGTTTTGGCAACTGTTGGATGTCTGTCGACTGATAACTGAAATTTAATGACCTATCGCATCGTCCCTGATTGTTACAATTGTTTGTCTCAGTAGTGCAACTGAACATATTGATCTAGCGGACAAGAAAGAAATATTATGTTCTGTGTAGTCATACGTATTATTTAATTGTGTTTATATATGAGGTAATAATGGCGAATAGTTTCATACTAGTTAACAAAGACTAGTTCAAGTTCCGTCAGGTTTCCTTTATACATATGTTACTAAAAAAAAATACATTCTAAGCAAGAACAAAAAAAGAGGAAACGTTGTAAACCTTAAAACCTACTGAAATCCTTAATATACTCATCTTCACTTCTGTAGGAATATTTCTATGTATTCGAGTACTATTTAGGTTTTAAAAAATGGAGTCATTCCTACAAGCGAAAATATTGTAATGTTAGGAGAGGCATAAAAATGTACTCGAATACAGTTAAAATCTACATCAATTATCGTGATAGAACCGTGACCTCATTTTAGAAAAACATTCATTATAAAGCAAATTGAGAGTCAACCCCTAAAACCACTCCCAATTAGATAGAGAGCGGGGGAGGGATGTAGGGAGGGACAGCTCAGTTTGATTTGTCGTTTTTGTCGTTAATTTTTTTTTAGTTATAAGAAAGTTTATATAGATACCTGTGTAAGATACCTATATAGATACGTATATAAATACATACCTGTGACAAGTTGTAAGTTATTTCATACGGCTTCCAAATAAATGTAACGTCGCCATTTCAAATGGAGGTTTTGAGAGCAAACAAGTACCCTTCAGTTCAAGGGAGCTCTCCTTTTAGCGGGGCGTGGTATTTGTAATCGTTTCATCCCTTAAAAGTAGAGATATTTCACTTACATATCTGTAAATAAAAATACCATCCCTATACCACGTCGTGGTAATAATGATTCCAAATGATTACAAAAATTTGGTGACTTTTATTCTGACAAAGTTTGCAAGGATAAACGAACCAGACTAATTATAGATTCATGGAAGTACCTTTTAACTGGTCTTCTTTTAAAGGGCGATTTCATTATTTAGAGGAGAAAATGTTTTACTTAATTATTTAGCCGTGAAATGAGCAGTAGTTTGGTCCTGTCCGGAAAGCGGTGCACTCTTGTGATTAATCCCTGTGATAATAAAGCAGTTTATTAACTGGCTTATGTAACGTTTGTTGGATTGAAGAAAGGAAGATGAACAAGAAGAGTTCAGACTTAATGTTTTAGCCTTTCCTTTGGATCCTTACCTCTTAGTCGCAAACAAACACAAACATGGATGCATAGTAATAAGCATCTATTATCAAGGTTTTGGAATCCAACCTCAAACTAACCTTAACCTCGAGACTGGAGGGGGCACGACCCGTAGTACCCTTCTGCGAGAGTATTTCGACATCACTATAAGACCTGGGGTTGTGACCTGCCGGCTACTGGGATGAGACGAACTACAACCAGACACTACGGTATCGGCCGCTTTTCTATATTTACTCAGGACCAGTAGAACCTTTCTAACGCCCACGTTTTCCTCACCTTCATTACCCCGTCTGATCAGTTAAATCCAGATAGTGCCTTTATCCACTCTCTGGTTGGCGTTACGTAAGGGTGGGGCTCTCAGAGTCGGGACTTGGTACTGGGCGGGCATAATCCCTTCCCGTTAGATATCGAGAGCTAACTGTTCATGATTGACAACTATTTTTCTAAATTTAAGACATGTGAATTTCACACTTTTATATAACCCCCGTCGTATTTTTGTCCGAGAACTTGTTAATAGGAAATGAAATCTGTAATTTAGAGTGTAATATCATTTTATCAAATGTTTGTTTTCTGGTTATTAAAGATTTTCTCCTTGTCGATGTGATGCCATAAGTTTCGCTATTCTTAATACCGGATCTTTTTGTTAATCTTTCCCTTTTTTTTGTTTAACTCTGGTGTAATAGTTATGCATTTTTTATGACCCCAATAGAGAGTAGGGAAACTTCACTCGACTAAGGAATAGTAATTGTGTTACTCTTTCTAAACACCCTAACTTAGTTCTACCTATATTAACATCTTTTTCATCTCGTAAGACGTAATAGTCAATATCTTTAAAATAGTTTAATAGCCTAAATCTTTAAAATCTATTATATAATACATAAAGAATCTATTATGTTTAGAAAAGAATTATATATATTAAATATGGTGATATGTTTTCTTGTAATATAGTTAATAAATTACAAATATTTCAAAAACAAGAATACTTTTAATGAATATATTTATTCTAATAAATATATTCATTAAAAGTATTCTTGTTTTTGAAATATTTTTAATTTATTAATTATATATATGAATGAATAGTTACTATCTGGAGTACATCCGTTCACTCTGCAGTCCATAAATTCGCAGTTCCCACGTTTCGCTAGAATCTGAAACTGATGTACTCCAGATAGTAACTATTCATCATATTTTTCCATCCGTGAAGGAATATGTATCAGCATATAGGCCTATATACAGTGTGTGAGTATATATATATATATATATATATATATATATATATATATATATATATATATATATATACATATATATACATATATATATATACATATATACATATATATATATATATATATATATATACATATATATATATATATATATATATATATGTGTGTGTGTGTGTATATATATATGTATATATATATACATATATATATATACATATATATATACATATATATATATATATACATATATATATATATATATATATATATATATATATATATATATATATATATATATATATATATATATATATATACAGAGTAAGATAATAAAATTTTAAAAAACTTATCTTTAAAGATAAGTCTTAAATTTACTTAAAACAGAAAAATTACATATGTAAAGTACAAATCTGCAGATGAATAAATAAAATACATACGAGAAATATATATTCTGGGACTATTTTTTCTCAAGTGTTGTTTTTCGATTTTTTTTTCTAGATATTCATTTTGCTAAATCCTTTTTCAGTGCCTTCCACGTTATGAAATGGAAGTATTATCTTTCAAGATTCTAACTATAATAGTTTCTGCTATCTTTTGGTCAGTCAGGTCATTTTGTATTTTTTATATAGGGGTATATTTCTTGCTACGATAACGCTGAAATTTTCATCTGTTTTGGTAAATAAACAGTCATTAAATTTACATACGTGAACCACACTACGTATGACCCGACCGCCTTATACAGCGCCCCTGCATGCGATGATATATAATTTTCGGCAAAAACGTTTGAATAGATCATACATTTGCTAACTACGACGAAGAATCTCCTTGTGTCCGCCCGGGTTTACGCGTCTCGTGCGGACGATAAATTAATAAAAACAGACTAGGTGATCTCACACATTCGTCACGTCAGGCTAAAATAGCATTAATGGGCCTGCCGAGCTAATTATAGGTTACATTGAGACGCTAAGTCCATCCTACACATACATGCTGCATGTCCAAGGATTAATAGCCGACTGTTTGGATTATAGAAGCTGTCGTGTGAGTTGAAATTTTAAACACATTTAGGACGGTGTATAGTTTTTGGAATACCCCGTCATGCATTTTGCTCCCACTAATTTTGCGCGGATTCAGAATCTGTTAGGTTAATCACATAGTAATTGCTACGGTAAAAAAAATAAACATGAAAATTTTTTTGAATTTTCGTTTAATTTTTAAGGGATTGATAGTTAAAAGAAGACATACAAATTGGCACAATTATTGGGTCAAGTTACTAATTGTGAACATTTCACGACATCCTCAAATTCAATTTTGTGTCGCAAAATGTTTTAAGAGGTTAATAAAAAAATTACTTCAAATTTTCGAAATATTTTAGGTTGCTGTATAGTCTAGGCCTATGCTTTTCATAAACATTCTTATGTTAAATACTTATAATAGTTATGACTTTTTTGTTTAAAAAACAAATATCTAAAATATTTCGTCAATAATTATTAAGTTTTGAAAATTGTTATTAATTTACATATTGCAGGAAATATATGAACAGTTTATACAACTATTTAAAGTTGACATTAAAGTTTGAGAGTTGTAGAATATAAATATATTCTTACACAGTTTAAGTCGGCTATTAACAGATTAGCAGGAATAAAATCCTTCTTGACTTGAAATGCCTTTTGCTGTCGTAAATGTTTTTGTCAATGACGCTGCGAAACCTTGTATAATGACATTCCGAACTTATAATTAAAGTAAATTTATTGGTGAAACTTGCTGAGACAGAAAAAAGGTTTTCAATCTTATTAGGTGGTCGTTTGTGGCGGTTTCAGGTACGGGCGAACTGGGCGCCCTGGATCAATTATTTGCGTTTACCGAAAATTTTGTATATTTTAACGCCAATGAAACTAAAAATATCTGTTTACTTACTTCTTACTGCGGACGTCCAGGGTCATGTGACGCCGATGATCCGATGTCCATAATAAGTTGCTGCATCCAAGGTCCAACACTGTTTATTGGTCAATATTATTCTTATGTTATTCTGGTCCCCCAGTGCAGACAGCAGAGCTGCTCTTGATGGAATTGGTGAGGTCCCATCTTCTGTTCTGCAGTTTGGGGAAGAGAGGAGATTCACTTAAATTAAATTTGAAAAGATAGGTCTCAGTCACAATATGTCCGATTCTTGCACGTTCTGCAAAGGTGGCTGCGGATCTGGGAACTCCTTGATACATCTCTAGATCATTTGGTTCTTATTATAAAGCAAAAATAAAGAAGATTTTCACCTCACATAAAAATCCAGACAAAGCTACCCAAAAATATCTGTCACAGATAAAGTCACAGCCCGTGTAACGATTTGTTTTTTTTCATATGTTTTTCTCCATATGTTATTTTAATTACATAATGCTATCACTTCAAGATTCTTTTTATGTACATACTCGTGTCATACCGCCAATAATTAGATAACCAAGAATGTCCTGCTTTTCTATACCAGTGTTGTCACATTAGAAATTAGGTTTACGCTTGGTATGACTTGAAACTGCATAAAATGTGAGTATTGAGCATGTAATTTTCAAAAACGTTCCCAGAGACCTCCTCGGTAAGGGAACTAACCATATTTTATCGCCCAGCGGTCATCATCAGTGCCTCGCTTGGTTATTGCCTTGGAGGTAGAAAGTATTTTTCTTTACTACTTTTTTAAAATATAAACAGATTCCATTTCCAGGCTGTGGTATTATGTAGATACAACGTATTTGTTGGTATTCTGTATTCATTTACTCTAGTGTCTTCTTTCTCTCGGCACGCAACCTTCTGTTTTACTTCCATTTAGACATTTTTGCTTCTTCCGACCAGTTCAGTATATCGTCCTATGACATCGAAGTACACAATGCCCCAACTAACTTGTTAAAGTTTTTAGAATTATTGTTCTCTTGTGTAACGGCTAATTAGTTTTCCAAATCGACGTTTTAATTTTCTGCAGTAGTCTACCTATCCTTAACTTTACCCCATGCACCAACATTTCTACCCTTAGCACAAAATACATCACTAAACAGTTTTATTTTACCCAGTGTTCTACAATAAATATATGTTTTACATTATGGTTCAATGCGAACCCCGAGAAACTGTGTAAACGCAGAATTTTGCTGCACTAAATGTGTCATATTTCTTTCATTAATGCACCATAAAATTTAATTGAAATAGATTTTACTTTACCATAACCATTTTATTAAGCGTACTACTACCCTTCAGTGAAAAATATTTAAATAAAAAAATTTTTAAATAATGTGGAAAAATTTTAGAACAAACGTTTGTCGATTTTTCTAAAACTGTTAATTTTTTTAGTTGTAGACGATGTAAATGTATAGCCTATACAAGTGGGAGTTTAAATGTTTTTTTAAAAAAATTTAAAAAAATAAATTGTTCTATTAATAAAAATAATAATTATTATTAAATTGAAAAAAAAATTTCTTTTAAATGGAAAACAATGTTAGAAACTGTTCTATTGGTTGTTTAACAAAATTGTACTTTCCAAAACTTGAAAAAACATTTTTAGCAATGAGAGAATTTAGAGCGTATCCCTATGTCTTCTTAAACTTTCTGACGAATAGAAGTCTTACGGATATTTTTTCCTCTGGCAATATTATTAAAAAATAGCGTTCAAAGCAACGTATTTTTTCTCTTTTAATAAGGTAACGTGAAACTACGTAGAAACACATTTATACGTAACTAGTTTTTCCGCGAACTTGCGTCCGGATTGGGATTGTAACGGTGTACAGCACGTGGCTTACCTACTAAATTGTTTGTTTCTGCTCTACACCAGTGGTGTATCTAAACGTTGCTTATATTGAGCTCTGTGGTGTAAAAAACATCGTTCCTATCTCGTAATATATTCCTTTACATGTTAATGAGTTGCTTTTTACCATGGTTCGTCTTGACAGGTATAGAAATAAATTTATATTTCCGAAAAACTAAAAATCAATAAATCTACCATTCATATGTTATACCAGGGAAACTATGAAGCGTGTGTTTAACATCAAATGTTCAGAATAATTTCTGTCATCGATCTTCGTCAATTTATCCCCATATTCTCCCTTCCAATTGAATTTTTGCAAATTTGGATGTTTAATGGGAAAGACTATTAAAACGGGTGAAGAAGGACATGTCAAAAGGGGTGATGAAGGATATATCAGTTGTGTGACGAAACACCACGTGAAAGGGGGGACAAAGGGCAAGTGAAATTGGTGACAAAGGGCAAGTCAAATTAGTGACGAAGGGGATGTGAAATGGGTGTCGAAGCGCAAGGTAAAACGGTTGACGAAGGGATGGTCAAATTAGTAACGCAAGAGATGTGAAATAGATGACGAAGGATATGTCAAAACGGGTGTCGGAGCACCACGTCAAATTGTTGACGAAGGACCACGTCAAATGGATGACGAAGGGCAAGTCAAATTGGTGACGAAGGACTACGTCAAATGGATACGAATTATACGCCAAATGGGTGGCGAAGGGTACGTCTAATGGGCGACAAAGGACAAAGACTTTTCTAAGTAGAAAAGTTTTATTTTGAAACTATTTACTTAAAAACTATTCATCCAAGAACGAGATCCAGTTGGAAAGGGTTGAAGAGTGACGTAAGCGATTCAACTCATTAAAAAGGTATTTTCCGAACAGATCTGTGATATAAATGGCAGTAAATTGAACGGAAAAAAGAGAAATTTACAAGTGTTTGAGGCCATGTTGTTCGAAATAACCCGCCAACATCTTGTTAAAATATCGCGGCCCTGCTTGAATGAAAACTTCAATGCAGGGATGGCAGTTTTTATTTTGAAACAAACTGCCTCCACTCTTTGTCTTAAACTCTTGAAGCGTTGTAGAGTTTTCCCTTTTTGCACTGAAAGCCAATAAAGCTTTTTAAAACAAAGTGAGGGGTTTACTGCGGGCGATAGAACCCCCAGTTACATCGTAAATCAAAAGGGAAATATGAGTGAATTCGAAAAATATCAAGTTTATTAACTTTCTCCTCGTGGTCTGTGGTGATAAAAATTGCTCTTTGTTAAACGTAATATTCAAGATATTATATATATATATATATATATATATATATATATATATATATATATATATATAATGCAGTTTTAATAATTTGTTTAGTTATGATTAAAAAGCAGTTAATTACTTATTATAAAAGTTTATTGTTTATCATAAAAAATGTGTTGAACACTTTTACAATAAGCGATATAAAAGGGCCTGGTATCTTTGTTATCCGTGGCTAATGTTCATCTTGATTCAAGTAGACTGTAGTAAGGAACTTGTAAACCAGTCGACGACATGTCCTTGGTATGTTTATAAAGTGTCATTCACACACTCGAGTCTACAATTCGATTGGACGAACTCTTTCCTGTTTAGGAAGTACTGTAATGGTAGACAAGACCACTTCCGGTCAACAAAGGACAGATGCTTATTTATATGTTTGGGCTAATTTGTTTGTCAGCCTTTGGCTGCTCCAGAATAAATTCACTCCTCTGTTATCCTCATTAATTAGTTTTAATTGGCTTTCTTACGGCAAACTTGAAGACGTAAATGTACTGTGATAGATGTTGTAATCGGCGGAACTTCTAGGTTAGCTCAGCTGATTGCATTAAATTCACGATGTAAAACGTAGGCCTACAGGTCATTGAGAGGTTTACAGCGAGTGAGCAAAATGCAGACGCCGGGGTTATTTTGAGAGCAGCATTTAAGTCTATCCCGTCCAGGAACATGTATATGTTGGTTTTCTTGCACTCCGAAAGGTTGGAGTTACGGAAACGAGGGACTGGAAAGGCGGAAACGTTAGCGTTAGTAAATGCCAAAGGGTAAACTTAATCAGAAAAATGTTATTTATTGTTAATAATTTTTCTGTTATAAAATACGTTGGAACAAATAAAAACTGTCTAATCGTACCCCAAGTCATAGCACGGATCAGTAACGATGAAAAATTAATGCGACACTAAGAAACCAGTATCGCCCACTCAGACTTGGAAGCGGAACCGACCAGTTTCGTTTATGTAAACTAGTATTTATTATTTAAAAGCTTTCGGCCCAATCACAGGCAAATTTAACAGTAAAAATTCATTGCACAACGTTTCGACATCTAAACATTGTCTTCTTCAGGGGGCATTTATTTAATAAAATTAAAATATAAAATAAAAATACTATGCATTCACAATTCATATTAATTAAAAGGATATTAACATTATTGCTAAATATGTAATGTTATTGCATACGTCATTGCTTCTGCATGCACTTCCAGATAAGTTCTAATCGTTCAACTACATACACATTTAAACTGATTAACTGCAAACATAATACATATCTTTCTAGTTTCATTTACTTTTACTTATCAAATATTCATTACATTAACAATATTGAAAGTATTTATTCCCTTTTTTTATTTGTACTCAATGCGTACGAGTCTACGTGTGGTTATTGCGATAAAAAAATGAATATTATCCATGAAATGAAATTAACGCACTAAAACTGTAACTTGACGTTTCCAGAAAGAAATAGAAATCATATTCTGTAACACAACTTGGAAGAGTCGTAGGTAAAACGAGCTGTGTAGCGGGCAGACACATGCACTCCTGTTCGAGAGCAAGTCTACTTCAAATATCGATCATACTCACTCATGCAATAATTATTTCTCTTTCCCAGTGTCAGTTGATCATTAAAGTTTTCTTTCATACTAGCTTTATTCCACATATATTTTCTATATCATACGAATGAGATTGAGACATCCTGAGATCCCAGTAGAGAGTGAGTAAATTTTATGATCGCTGTAAAGAGTGGAACTTTTATTTTGGCCTTAACATTTTCGTGTCAGTGGCCACAATCCCTTCATATTCTCTTCATTCGATAACAACTCCATTGCCTACCTTAAAACTACATCGGAATGTGTCCTAACTCGATGAAAAATGAATTATATGAATTGAACTGAAAAGAAAAAGAACTGCTTGAACTGAAGTAAAAAGGTGAGGCGTGAAATAATCTTGGATCAAAAAAGAAGATATCCAGAGTGGGGACGTGGAATTTTCGGCAAATGCCGGATGGCCAGGTGCCCAAAGTGGGTCGGTCGTAGTATGAACCTAGAAAAACCTACTTACAATGAACTCGAACTTTTGTTAAGATAACAAGATTATTATTTTTTTACGTTTCATTAAAAATCGGTAGTTTTTAGTTCTCTGGCTGCTACCCATAATCCCATAACAGACATAGGGTACGAATAGAACTAGTTGGTCGCGATGGAGTGTGGGTCGAGGTGGATATCGCGTCGATGTCGACAGCACAGAGCGAGGAGGCCATCTGTGATGCTTAGTCAAGCTCAGGTTGCTGTTGTGCTTACATTAACTAATTAACAATATATTTATTTAATTTATATATATATATATGAGAGAGAGATACAGAGTCTATATATATATATATATATATATATATATATATATATATATATATATATATATATATATATATATATGTCAAACAAATAAAAAAATTGTGTGGAATCGAAAATGACCAGTAAAACCCATAATCCCATAACAGACATAGGGTACGAATAGAACTAGTTGGTCGCGGTGGAGTGTGGGTCGAGGTGGATGTCGCGTCGATGTCGACAGCACAGAGCGAGGAGGCCATCTGTGATGCTTAGTCAAGCTCAGGTTGCTGTTGTGCTTACATTAGCTAATTAACAATATATCTATTAAATTTATATATATATATGAGAGAGAGATACAGATTCTATATATATAGTATATGTCAAACAAAGAAAAAATTGTGTGGAATCGAAAATGACCAGTAAAATAGCGTCAAGAAGTCAAGTACAACACAACGTTACTACTAGGGTTGGGACATCGATATCCGATGTTAATAATTTAACTACCAGTAATTATCGATATGTAAATATTATCGTTATAATCAATCGATATATATCGTTACAAAATAATTTTAAAATCTCATCAATGGAAAATAGAATGTTAGTAAGGAAGTTAAAATCTGTAACCAAATGCAGTAAAATTTATTTATTATTATTTTGTTTACTGAAATAAAGTATGACACCGAGACATTCACTTATCTACTTGAAAATATTTCACCTACTATAATAGGGCAAGTACTAAACCGATACCGCACTATCTATGTTGACAGTAAGGCATGGATGGGACGGAATAACCTTGACAGGACCAATCAGAGTGATGCAGCCAGCCAGGCATCCTGGTAAACATCCATGTAAAATCAAATTAGTTTGTTTTCAAAAAGCATCCATGTAATCATCCTGCAGGGCATTGCGCTATACCTCCACCTCGACCTACCCGTTGTGTTCACTTCCGTATGCTACAGTGCAATTGATTTACATGGATGTCAACATCTATCGCGACCCGCGACCCACTTGTACTGTTCGCACCCATAGATTGAATTTCTCCGAGACCGAGAAAATCGAAGAAACTACAACTTTTGTTGTTTTAACTTTTTTTATTGTAGGGGCTCTATACACAATTGCAGTAAGAAACATTAGACGTAGCGTGTTCTCTAATTTGTATTTCTTCACACTGTATTTCATTAACAAAGTAAGCTTTCTTGTGGGTTAAATTGAATCTTCATAAATCGATACAAATTAGTAATTGCAAAAAATTTTATTAACATATTTGAGAACACAGAAATATATTTGAAGAACTTTTAAAAATAATTGTGTAATAATTTGTAGCGGCTGTTATATTGTATAGGCCCTAATATCTATTTGTAATTATTCTATAATTAATCGCTTTAACATTAGTTTATGACTATCCGAACTTTAAATTTTGTAAACTTGTGAAAACCTCTAATCAGTGTCTTCTGCTTGGAGTTGTTAGGTTAAGCGGTGACGGTTTTAAAGTCAGGTTTTCGATAGTATCAAAGAGTATGTGTGATTTGTATTGTGTTTGTTTGTTTAATAGTTTGTACTCTGTGTTTTTGTGTGTTTGTAATTTTCATATTGTTCTAGTGCGTTGTGATGTGGTCCTTTTTTGTTGATGTGTAAGATTTCTAGGCTATGGTAAATGTCTGTGTATTTGTGTCCTGTTTCTTCTATATGTGATAATAAAATGCTGAGTTGGTGTTCTATTTGTGTTCCTCGACTCTTTGTTTGAAGCAGCGACCTGTTTGCCCAATGTAGAATTTATTGCATTTGTCGCATTTATTCTATAATATTTGTATTTAATTGTTTATTCTCAAGTTTCAAGTAGTAAAACTACGCTATAATTGTGTGTTTATGGATCATATGAAAAATGGCTCTTGCCGGGAATTAGAATAAATACCGCGGAAGTAAGGTTTTACCATTCCGCCTCTGGATGTCCGAGGACATTTTAAACATAAGTAGTTCATCGAGATGTTGAGAAAAGCTATTAAAACATGAGCATAAAAAGGTGAACGAACATTGGAAGAAAATACAGGCAAGATAATAATGACCGTAATCATCTTTAGTCGATATTGTTAATAAAATACTACTCATCATATTGGCTGTAAACAAGTATTTATGTTACAGCTAATCTCATAGAAACACGAGAGCCAATCCAATTTGTCACTAATACGGATTGGAGCTTGGAATTATGAAGTACCGTAATCCCATACGTAGTGCTTATTTTGCTATATGGAATTACGGCGAGAAGCAATACAGATCCGCTTTACCTGCTCACGTCGAGATAATAAAGGCAGACAAAACGACACCTCGCGAAAGGCAGAATATCATTGCTCGCGACACCTTTTCATTTGTTCCTGCTTCTGGCTGTAACGAATGTACTCCCGACACTTTTATAGATCGAGATGTTATGATTTTTTGTACTATTGTTTCTGGTTCTTGCCACTCGGTTTATTGTCTTCGCGTCTACAGGTAGTAAATTGAAGGAAAAACTTGTACTCGGGTTGGGTAGCGCAATCCGCACGTTGCATGACAATACCAAATAGGTGGTTCAGCGAAGCAATAAGTCATTGCTTGACGATTGACTGACACGATCCTTCTTGTACTCATGCCAATAACTTAGTAGAGGTCTGCCCAGAAGTGAATTGATTTTCCTAACAAAACGTTCTTTGTCGAAGCAAGGTGTCTATATTTACAGAGAATCTTTGTCTAGAATGATGGTACTAATTGCAGATACCATACTTAATTGATTGGTGTACATGACCTAGAGGCAGTATTAGTTTCAAGACAAGCCAACAGGTGGCATTCGCGCACGCACGCACTGTTTACCTCCCGCGTTAGCACTGTAGTATAACCTAAATGGTTATGAACGGTAGGCTATAGGATACATTTATTAGCACTTATTGCACTCATTGAGTAACGCATTTTTAGCTCAGTTTTGACTCACGTACCTATACTTGATGTGAGTTACCTTATCTGCTTTCATCAACCTGTTAAAAAAACGATCTTTCAATATCGTCAGACCGTTTCACTGTCGAAAGTGGTAGTCTACACATTTTAAAATTGTTTTTAGTCCATTATCTCTGTTAAAAAACGTTTTTGTCCACCGTTCTTAGATTGTGATTTATATTTAAAAGCGTGGTTATTCACTGTCTTCGTTACAAATTGTTTCAAATATCTCCTTTTATGCATTATCTTAGTCCATTTCGTCTGTCAAAGGCGGTATCCACCCTTCTAGATTATATAGTTCATTCTCTCCGCGAAAGGGCGTGGCTTTCCACTTTTTCGACCATCATCGGTCTATTTTCTTTCAAAAGTGGTAGTTTAACATTTCTTCTGCTGAAGAGTGTTTCTCATCTTTCTAAGTGCATGTTACTTTTCCAAAATCTGTGCCTTCTTGATTGATTTGAGTCATTTAAGAATGTCATACATCAAGATAGCTTTAGATTTTATGAGGTCGCTCGTGAGCTGAAGTTTTTCTTTTCTTCTTCATACTTCGCACTAGTGCGTTGCAAATTTATAGTAGGCTTACTTATTAATAGTGAAGTAATTTGTTGCTTCGAATTTTAACTTAATAAAACCGCCGTATTTGAATCGGTCGGTCTTGTAAACATTTTTAATTTTCATAAAACGAACTACAGACTCTTATGTAGGTGCATTTCTACGGAACTGTAATGCAGTTACAAATGGTCAACATTTTTATTTCGTCGTCTTTACCCAAAGCTTGTACATGTCTAGAGTTACAGTTAATGGTCGCGTACACGCCTGCATGCGTGTACAACTCTTCACGGCAGCACATCTCTTACCACAGATGGCAGTCGTCAAACCCTAATCACAGTTCGTATTCCATACGCGACTCTCGCAGTAATGCATGTAATTGTTGCAACGAGACGGTGCATTAACAGTCTTGGATTAATGACACCAGGTTTTTCTGCAACACGTCAACATAACAACCGGTTTACTTGAGCAAATAAAAATCTAATAAACCAGTTTAAATTATGATCACGCCTGAAGTCGAGTACCCACTTAGTTACCACCAAGTAGGATTGGAAACCGCAGGTCGCTGCCATATGGCTGGCAATTGTTTTAAATTGCCTGTTTGTAAGCACTGCGTACGTTGGCGTGCTATGGCGTCTACTGACTTGTTTTAGGCAGTTTTCAGAATTTAAAATTCTTTTGTGTAGTTTTCTTATTTCACATTTGTACCTAGTTCAGTACTATTGCAATATCAAATCATTATTCTTAAGGAGTACAGCTTAAAGTCTTGATAATAAAAGAGTAAAGTTTTGGTAATGGAGTTAATCCGAAACTAGAGTTAACTAAAAATAATGCTAAAGAAAAACCAGAAGAATGTAATCAAATTCCTAACTACATTCCTAATTGAAATCAAGAAGATTATTTTCTAAATAGTCATTACTCTTGAATAAATTTTAAAAATCTTAAAATCTACAGTACGTGTCCTTTGTATGTACCTTGGATGTTTGAGCATTGTGGAAGGTCCTACCAGTATCTCGTGGTTGTTAGGCTTTCTCTCCTTATTTGCGTCGTTCTTTTCTGATTTTGTTCATCTCTTCTACTTCAAATTCTGATCTTCAATTACTTACTCTCTTCCGTCTTATTCTTATTCCACTGTTTTGTTTTATCACCTTTTTGAATATCTTTTGTTCTTTCAGAACAATTTTCCTACTCTTCAGTTCCGTTCTGTTAGACAGTTTACCTTTTTCAGTATACATTATTCGTGTAGATTGCACGTTCTGTTCTAATTTTTTTGTTTTAGGTTATGTGTTTTTTTTTCTACCTTTTTCTTGTGCCTATAATTTATAAAAAATTACTAAGGTAATCTTATGCAGGTAATTACTAAGGTAACTTTAAACTGCAGAATTTTATCTTTGTAATTTTCTTTTTATTCTTTACTTCTGTAACTAATAAGTATTTGTTACGTCGGTATTCTGTAATTTTTTGTAGTTTCATTGCACATCATTTTTTATTTGCTCCGTAAGGACACGTAAAGGCGCTATCGGTAACAAATTTTCATTTTGATTTTAACAAACGTAACCTATTTTCCAAATACCTGATAGTTGGTTAAACATAATGTAAAAAAAGATGAAGTTTTTGTGTTGTACATCTTGAGGGTCTTCTATAATTACACTTTTTGTAGTAACTTGGCAAAAAACCACTACTTAGGCTTACTGATATTTCTCAGCAGACGCGTTTCGCACTAGGTCAGTCCATTATTCAATGCTGTGAGTCACGGACAAGTCTTATCCGTGACTCACAGCATCAAATAATGCACTAACTTAGTGCGAAATGCGTCTGCTGAAAAATAACAGTAAGTAGTGGTTTTTTTGCCAAGTTACTACCAAAAGCGTAGTTGAAACAGAGCTTTAAGCGAAAGAAGTTTGCTTGTTTACATTCTCATTTTGATATTTTTAAACGTATAATAATTACAGGATTTCTGAATAATTTTGTAAACTGGTTTTATTTTAAACTAATTACCATAAAGAAGATCTAAAAAGTTTACTTTTACAATGGAATATTAAAAGAGCAAGATTAAGGCGTAAACAAAATTTAATAATGTACCGTTCTTGCTTGAGTTGTAAATGTGGGAATCGTTGAATATTAACAGGCGAAGTGGAAGTGGCTCTAATCGCAAAGGGCTACATTTTAAGCTGTTTTAAACAAATATTATCTTAAATTGAAAGAGTTTACTCGAAAACTCACCAAATATTAGTTTATTTACAGAAACTACTTTCGGCTATGATACAGGCTTCATCAGTAATGAGCTATGCTCTAATTAAAACTTATTTATTTAACTATATTTGTTTGTTCTTATTACTTTCTATTATTCTGCTCATTATTGTCTTCTTCTCTCTCCGGGTTTCTGTGGGTCCACTCTCTCTTCTTTTCCCAGATTTATATTTGTACTGAAACTGAATTTTTGACTAGTTACATCACTGGCGTGTGTGACGTTTAGGTACACAGTAGTTTTTGTGGCGTTTCTTGGGGTAGGGGTAAATTTTAAACATTTTCTCTAGAAATCATATCTTATGCTGTTTTGGCACTTAAAATTACACATTTGTTGGGACGTCGGGAAGCTGTTTTGCTAAAACGTACTATGCTATTAATAGGCCTACATTTTGTATTTATTAATAATACAAACAATAAATATTAGTTTTGCTTCCTGGTATTGGTGGTATATAATAAATTGGTTTTATAGGTAAATATTTTTCTGTTAAAATTAATTGGTTGGGGTCACGTGCCCCCTCATCCCCCACTGGCTACGCCCCTACGCTCCCTTAAATTATTTAAATTTCCCAAAGTCTTCTAACAAGTTGACTGGGAATACCATACATTTCTCATTCTATGGAAGTGATAGTTGCATACAATCCAAAAAATTACTGAATGTGTTACTCAGTATTTAAATAGAAAAATACTTCACGTTAAATAATGAGGTGTTCTTTGTGTCAGCCACCAGAATGCGTCGAGTTGTTCCATGTCGGTAGCGGTGGTGACTTAGGCCGTGCGAGTTAATTAGTGTAACTGTTTCGGATGCTCTTGAAAGTAAATGAAACGTCAAGCCAAGGGTCACATCTTAGTAGAGGCGCTGATTTAGAAACTTCATTTCCTCGACACGCTTAATGTGTGTCAATAGTTAGTCAGGATAGATAAAAAAAAAAACTTATACGAGCCTAGCTCTTTGTTATATGCAGAAGACCTTGGTTCTCGTCGGAACTAAAATAGCGGGGCAGACAAGACGTTTTATGTAAACAGATTTAACTTTATAATAAACGGGTTTTGCTAAGAGTACTGTTCTCACACTGATCAAGTCAGGAGTTTTTGAAGTGTGACATATGTCCTAGTAATTCGCACATTGGTTACAGTATTCATCCATCTTGCCGACGATTGTTTCGGTATCACTTTCCACTTCAAAGACTGTATCACACGCACCCTTTAAAATTCACCTCCCAAATTTCTGAACTCTTGTCGTACCCTCATGAACAAAAAAGTCATTCTAGGAATACATTTTTATTGTCTGATCAATTTGAAAAGAAAGTAAATTATAAAAAATTTAAAAAATTAATAGACGTTTGTAAAAATGGAAAAAGATATCTTGTAGTTTACTCTTCAATAAAATACAAGTAAACTACATCTTGGATCCCGTGGAACGAACTACACGCTTAGTTTTTTTTAGTTAAAAGTACCTCAAGTAGTACCGGGTCATAGCGTAACTCGCCAACTACGTACCTGGCGTAGAATGATAGTAACGGTGGATCTAAGAAGCTGTTGGATATGTGCAAGGTGTAAGTTGTAAACTATTGCTTATGGGACCAATTTACCAGCTTAAAAGATAAACACAAAGCCTAACCCAGGAGTGGTTATACATTTGAGTTGGCTCTTCTGCTTTTCGTAACAATAAAACATCGTTCTTGGTTGTAACTCCATTTTCAAAACATTAACTGCACTCTTATATTTTTGAAAATGAAGATAGTCCGAAACGAGTCTACAAAGAACGGTATTTTAATGTTAGAAAAGGCGGAATAAGGCATTCAATTGTAGCCTATAGCAATAGTCGTAACGGTAACAAAGATGATTAAATGCAGAATGTCAACAGAGTGGTTAACTTAGGTGGACTACTTCTAGTAGAATAAACAGGTAACAAAAAAAAAAATTATACAAATATGTGAACGAAGGGAAATGTCTGTGTGGTTCAGAGCTATGGGTTATAGAAAAAGAACCAAAATACAAGCAAAAAGCATTATTAAAGAATTAAAATCGATCTTGTATAATAAACAGATTACAAAAAAATAAATATACAAATGTGTGAACGAAGCAAAATGACATCCTGTGTGGTTCAGAGCTATGGGTTACAGAAAAAGAACCAAAATACAAACAAAAAGCATAATTAAAGAATTAGAATCGATCTTGTGGACTAAACAGATTACAAAAAACGAAATATACAAATATGTAAACGAAGCAAAATGACATCATAGCGATGGGTAATAAAAAAAGAAGCAAAATACATGCCAAGTATAAATGGTCTATTGGAAAAGAAGTAAACTGACTAAGATAGAAGTAGATAGTCGGAAGAATAACAAACTAAAAGACACAACGACAGTTAGAGAGAGGAAATGATACAATAAAGTTTGTTTTTGAACTAAAGAGCTGTTATAAACTCGTAAGTATGGAGGGCTTAAGTGAACTGTTGGTGTCACTGTGGGGAGGGGAGAACTAAACCATGATACATAGAGTAAAAGCACAGAATAGATAGAGGATTAGGTTTAAGTAGTAACCCCTCACACACACACACACACACACACACACACACACACACACACACACACACACACACACACACACACACACACACACACACACACACACACACATTGACAAGTACCGTGCCTAAATTGTTATTAAATAGAAGTTGGTAGATATTTACGATTTGGAATACGAGTTTGTTAAAATTAAGTGTGACTCGGGACCGGCATCAGACAATCTACAGCACTCAACGAACAATCGATACTACATCTCTCTAAAGTAGGTTACACCGTGTGAGCCAGGGCCCAGCCTTGTTACTGTGTTTCATTTTTCTTGTTACTTTTTCCTTTGAAGAACATGACTAGCATCATAACTTTTCAAACAGCTGACATTCAACACTCAATCAATCCAACTTTAAGATTTGCGAGTCTGAAATTTAATTCATATCTTAAGAATTACAGGATCCTTTAAAGAACAGATTTGTAACTTTATGTTTGTTTTATATTAAGGTCATTCTATTAACAGAAGATGGTAATAATCTGGGTCCGGTACTAAACGTGTATACGACGATTTTATGAGGCACTAATTAGATTGGAGTTAGGTTCCTTGTATAATCCTGAATTGAATCTTGTATCTCCAGTCATTATTGTACTTAATTCTTGTGTTAGTTAAGGGCAAATCAATACTTATATGTTACGTATAACTCCGTACTTACCCATTAAGTAACGATCATTAATAGTAAGCTAACCAATGTTCCTCTCTAGCTTCAATAGTCGGTCCAACAAACTTTGTAAACAGAAAAGGTTTACTTAATTATTCCATTAATTGGTAACCCATCTTTTAAAGTTGGTGTTGTTTAAGCTACATATGTAAACTGAATGTACTCCTTGATTGACGCTGAGATACTTCCAGCGATTTTTAACTCGTAACATAATTTGGCAGTAATTTATATGAACGGCATAATTCGGGTTAAAACAGTCTTTATGATAAATAAATACTGTGTATGATTCTTATTCCGTTTATATATTGTTGAAATTGACAACATTATTAACTCAGACTTTACATTTGTGTAGAAACATGTTACAGTGCTAATAATGCATCTTATTATACGGATCTTGCTTTGAACCCGAGACGGATATCCTTTGTATGATTTGCACGGCCTCATTTATATATAATAGATGTAATCCAGAAGAGTCCAACGAAGGAGAAGCAATCGATATGACGGCGACTCGGTAAGTAGGTTACACAGTGTTACGAACGGACCTCCACTCCCCAATCATTTAATGTTTTCCTTCTCTTGTCTACCTTAAAATTTAAAAAAACGTCGCAGAATACGTACATGACGTCAGAATTAAAAAAAAAAAAATTAAAAGATATGGTTGGAAAATAATTGAGTCGTATCCGTGTAAAAGATTTAATTATGAAATAGATTAACGATAATACTCGGTCCAAATTGAAGTAAACAGCTGACATATGGTCTATTACTAGAATAGAATTTCCCGCTGCAAACTTTCTTAATTTCAGTTCTGCGCTCAGGTTACCCAGCCTGCATATTCTTTAGAATAATTATACATGAAAAAATCCATTCCGGTGCTTATCTCATGGAGATAAACGTCATCAAGCGTATGATATATCTAAGAAGAATTAATATATTGGTCAAATATTTCATTCCTTTAGTTTTGGTTTCCTGTGTAAGAATGTCGCTGTATTACTTAGATTACAACACTGGCCAAGTACATAGATGGAGCACGAAAACCTTTTCCGAGGAAACATTGCATTTAAGCCCGTTAATACAGATACATTTGCTTCCATTACGTGTTTGGACTGTTAACAAAATGCATTAGTCTCGCAGAATTGCTTTCAGACGTTGTAACTCTTTTCTTAATGACGGCCCCGGAATATAATAAAAGTTTTAAGATTTTATCCTTCCTATAATAAAATGCTTGGGGAAACGCGATCAACAGAAATACGATCGCGTTTTAAAAGTCATGGCGACCGTATTTACGTCGTCGCCGAAATAGAAACAAAATAAATTTAATAAAACATCTTCACAAAGCTCTCCTCGCACGTGAGATAATCGTAAATGTCTGTTACTCGTGCTGATAATAAAATTGTCAGTCTGCATATTTAGTTGATTTAAACGATTTGTGTTTTAAACGAAACTGGGTTTATGTATTTTCGATAATGGGTTTTATCATAGACAAAATGATTTGTTTGTCACAGATGAAAATTTGTCATTGGAAAGTTCCGATATTGTTTAATAAGAGTCCGAGTAAGGTTACATTCGGAGTAAAATGTTTAATTATTTAAGAGCAAATAGTTTGTAATAAAATAGAAAGAGTGTGACAATTAAATAATTATATTGTTTTAGTTACATTAAATAATTGTACGATCACTTAATATTTACATTTATATTAAAAAATAATTTTTGGTAATAGTTTATTTATTTACTATTTAATTTTTTTTTTAAAATATTATTTAGAACTATTTAAATATACTAAGAAGAGATTTCATATGTAGTTTTTAGCGATATATTCGATTTTGTAGTTGACACATTTATGATGTCTTTCATGTATTAGTGCTGAAGATTTCTGTAGTCATAGTGTTTACAAATACTTCATCAACCCTAAAAATACACTAACAGAAAATAGAAACATAACAAAGTGTAAGCACAATGGTATTAAAGCAAGTATTTTAACAGCACAATGTTGGTCCTAGGGTCGCTGCTATCGAATTGCCGTAATGAGTTACCTGGTTGAACCTTTGACTGCTCCATCCCTTCCCTCGTATGGGGCGATCAGTTCAGGGGAAAGAGAATTGCACAGTCGGTGGTTTAATCTAGTAATCTACAGATTAAAAACGTTGTCTGATTCGGATGATGCCACGACAGTAGCGAACCTAGGATATAATGATTGAACTAGTGTCAAAAGGATTGCCTTTACATTGCGCTGACACTGTTATGTTTCTATTCTATGTGGTAACTTTCGTAAAGAGGTATATTTCTTAGTGGTATCATCGCTGTAGCTGACGCATTTCGGAGGCCCTCCATCTAACTGTGTGGGCTTATTCTAAATAGATAGTAAACTAATTATTCTAATAAGACATTCGAAACACCTCCAGTTACAGAGAGGACATCGTGAGAAGAGGCAGAATGTGATCGCACTTAACGTAATATTCCTGGAATGTACCGGACACGTAGATTTGTATAAAAACTATATTCTAAATACAATGAGGACGGTGGCAATATTGCCACCCACTCTGTATCACAATACCAGATATAATCAATAACTAAACTCACAAACTTTAGTCAGTCAGAGGAGTTAGTTTACGGAAAAGAAGCGTCTGTCTGTCGCTACATTGGCAGTGAGTATGAATGTGGGAACAGGGTATAGAGCCGGGTCTGAGGATGGGTTCCTGTACTAAACAGCGGCCTGAGGTTATATATGAAAGACTAAAGCCACGCCTACCAAACCCTTACCGACAAATCACCGGTAATTTACTTTAGTAAATTGGCTATTTATTATATAACTTCGATAATTTAATTATCTTGTATTGTGATATGAGTGCATTGTTAATTGTATTAATTAACTACAATTTCATTGACCAATTTATCTCCCTACACCATTTCGAGTTTGCTAAAATCATTTCGAGTTTACAAAGGAAAAGTTATTCTGAGTGGTCAAGAGAGAGCAAAGCCCTTAGCGTAAAATGAAGGCAATATTTGGTCCCTGCGGGAGCAGAGTAAGGAAGCATTTTCTCAAATATTTTCACATTATAAATTAACAAAAAAAAACCTAATTTTCACTGTATTTATAAAAGTATGATTTTTTTGTTATAAAGAGCAACGTTTCGGAGTTGGCTTATAATGTCTGTAGAATTTTCAAATTTAAATAATTGTTGTATAATCAGTTTGTACAGAATGTCTTGGACCGATTAACATAGTATGCAAACGTGCATTGAATGTAGGCCTATTTTGTTTCATGTGGAGTTTAATATAATAAACGTTTCCGCACGGGATTCTGATAATTTATTATTTTTTGACAGAATGAATATGTTTTTAACTAATAAAACTTCATGCAAGTCTTGGTAATACACAAAATATAAAAAGTTAATTTACAAATTTGTAGCTAACTCTCGACAAGTTTAACTTACTGCGGCCCGTAATTCGAGATTTAATATTAATAGTGTAAATGTAATTAAAACTCCACGTTGTAGAGAGATTGTTCAAGCACGATATACAACTCCTCAACTCGTATTGTAATATAAAACAACTTTATATTGTCTAACAATTACAAACCCGTATCTCAAACGAGAACCGTTCACGTTGATTCTGTTTGAACTAATAGGATGGAGCTCTGTATTACTCGTAAGGCTTATTATTTCGTATTAATTAACCTTCTAAACGCATTGGTTTAATGCAACGCTTTGTTATTAGTTGTGTATTCCTTGTTCAGATTTACGTTGCCTACTGTTTAACATAGTGCTATTTGTGTATTTCTTGTTCAGATTTACGTTGCCTGCTGTTTAACATTGTGCTGTTTGTGTATTCCTTGTTCAGATTTACGTTGCCTGCTGTTTAACATAGTGCTATTTGTGTATTCCTTGTTCAGATTTACGTTGCCTGCTGTTTAACATAGTCTTGTTTGTGTATTCCTTGTTCAGATTTACGTTGCTGTTTAACATAGTGATATTTGTGTATTCCTAGCTCAGATTTACGTTGCCTACTGTTTAACATAGTGCCATTTGTGTATTCCTTGTTCAGATTTACGTTGCCTGCTGTTTAACATAGTGCTATTTGTGTATTCCTTGTTCAGATTTACGTTGCCTGCTGTTTAACATAGGGCTGTTTGTGTATTCCTTGTTCAGATTTACGTTGCCTGCTGTTTAACATAGTGCTGTTTAACAATGCTATTTAACCGCACTAAATATCCAAAGCATACGAGAGGCAATGAAACCCTAGGATAAAGTGGAGCGACATTTGTAGTTTCGCACTAATATTTTTTAGTCTCAACGTGAATTTGTAGTTTATTTGCCAGTATAGTTGAATACTGTGTTAGCAAATAAATATTTGAAAATTTTAATATTTTTAAATATCTCCTAAACATTGATATTATTTCAAGGAAGCCTGTTACAAGGATAGCCTGTTTAAACATAACATCTATTTTCTTCTGACAACCTTCCTAGGTAACTGTTTTTACCTTCTTGGCGAGAGGCTTCATCTCATTCCGCATGTTCTATGATGATTGTATTTGAACTTATAGGAAAGTTAATCACGAGAGTTTTTCAACATCTCTATTAGGATAATTATTATTATAACAAAAGTTATTATCTCAACTTCTAAACACGAGTACAATAATTACTAGAATGAAAAAACGCAAAAGTTGAAAGATTGTAATATTTAGAATACAAAAGAATGAATGTGCGCAACATAATGTAAATTAGGTCTAAGCTATAAGGGGTTTATAAAAAAAACAGTATTTTAGGTTAGTGTTTTGGTCTCTTATTTACTAATCGAGACACGCAAAGACTAGAAGCGCGCTATTTCTCCGTGGCGCCAGTACGTAATGACTTACTGAAAGGAAATTGTCACGGAATGTCATTATTTGCAATAGACACATTTTATTTTACATTTTCAACTTTGCTTTATTTCAAGGTTTGGAAAGAAAGCCCTTCGGCTTGATTTAAAACCGCATTATTTTCCTTAATTCTACTGCTGGCCACTACTAGCCATGGTAAATAACCTATATTCCAGAAATATCTATTGATTTGTATATGTGATCATTACATATCGACTTTACAGATTAGAATTTTATGTGTTTAACTTGAAGCAAAATTTAACATTTCCTGAAGTAATCAAGATTATTATGCGGTGAATTTCCAGTCGACTGGCTTCACTCGGACGTTTTAGCAGGCATTGTTAATTTAAGGCGGAGAGAATATAGGTCACAGAGCCCCATTGTTTGTGCATCCAGACTGGAGGGCATATTGTGTTCCAACAGTATAATGTCAACGACTTTTTGCAACAGTTCTTGCCCCGCTGTAATTTAGTCCTTTGTGCATGAAATTGAATTTTGCTTTTCAGGAGCTGCTTTCGATGGTCACGTCACGTTTTTATGATAACCAGTTTTGTTATAGGTTATCTTGATTTCGTTGTTAATTTGTTCAAAATTAAATGTTTAGTATTTGAAGTAATCGACCTAATCGAGAAACTTTCTGTTTTTGTTTATCAGCCAATAAGTCTCAGGAAGACATCCGAAACCTTCCCCTGGTACCTTCATATATGTTCTACCTTCTTGCCTTATAGATGTGATTGTATAATGGATCCTTATATTTTCGCTAACAACTTTAAAACATTCATTTTTGTTTATTCTTAGAGTATAGATCTTTCAAACTCTTTATAACAAAACTTTCTTCACATTCCGCTCCTCCTCCCCATCATCATCTTCTTCTTCAATATCCTCCTCCTCATCATCATCGTCAGTTGTAGTAATGTTTGTAATATTTCACTGTCTGTAATATAACTTTCTCAATCAATTTCTTTTCCTCGCCGTCTTTCTCCTCCTCTTCATCTTCCTTCTTATTATCATCATAATAGGTTTTAGTAGTTTTTGTAATTTTCTACTGTCTGTTACATAACTTTGTAGTAACATTTATTTTCGTGATCATACCCTCGTCAGTTAGTATTTTCTTCAATCGTTCACCCTTTGTAATCTTGTCCTAACAATTTTACTCTCATCATCACCATTTTTTTCTTGATCTTCTTAAATTTCACTATTATCTGTTCCAGATTTTTCTTTAATAATAACGATCATTACATTTTTCTTTAACATCATCTTCAGTTTCAGTATTTCCTCTAAGTATTCACTTTTTACAACATAACTTGTAATACATTTTTTAAATCTTCTTATTGTCATCCTCTTTTTGATCTTTATCTAAACAATTTCGGTAATTTCCCTCATCATGACTTTTCAGTATTTTTCCTAATCGTCCTCTCTTTGCAACATAACTGTTTCATAACCAATTTTCCCTCTTCGTCAGTTTTTCTTCGTTCATTCTCTGTTAGCAGAACTTCAATTTTCATTTCAACCGTCTATTTACAACATCCACTTCTCTTCATCAACATTTGAACTGTTTCTAGTATATTTTCTTCACTCGGCGTCTAATCCATAACATATTCTGCTCAAGTTTAGGTAAAACGATATTATTTGTAATTTTATAATGTCTTTTAGATAGTTTAACTTCCTTTAGTAAGACTCTTACAAAATACTGCCTTATTACATAGAACTAGCAGTGTTTTAAGAGTCTAGTGTTGCGCACAGCGCAGTTTTAGTTTTAGAGTTTGTAATGCATATACTGTATACATATAAGTGAAACAAACATCCATGCAACCAACCCAAATGCATATTTTTGCAACTTTGAATTGTAACTTCTTAGAAATATAATTTTTCAATATCTGTTTTCTTTTTCCAGGTAAGGAGAAGTCTTTTTAAGAAGTCGCCATAAACAGTAAGATATGTTCATTAATAATACACAGTCATAAATTTATAAAAGTCATATAGCTAGCATTTTTATTCATTGTTATTGATTTTGTTTGCACATTTGATCTTGCACCTCGGTAACTATAGTTTCAGAAGCAGTAATTGTCAGATGTAAAAATATTTTACTAATTAAAATACATTTGTTCGTGTAAGATTTTAAAAATTATGTTTTCAGATGTTACACTACGTAGACATAACGTGGTCAAGTGGGTAGAGAGCTTGACTACGAAACTAAAGGTTCTGGGTTCGAATCCGGTATTACCAAAGAATATGTGTGCACGTTTCCATCCCCCCAGGTCTACACAGCCTTTAAAAATTAGTTATGGTAATATATAAACGTCTCAGGTTAAGTTGAGGGAAACAAGGTAGCTGGGGGATTAGGACCGGCTGGGACAGCCCGGCGAGAACATCCCATTAGTGACCCATCACCGATTATTCCACTTCAAAACCTTCATCTAAAAACTACGCATTATATGGGGAAAACGCTAATAAGGTTTTCTTAATTATTATTAAACAAACAATTGCGTGTTTGTAAAATGTTAATCGGCCGCCTTTAAGTGTGGTTACCTATACCGAAGGAAAGTTACGCTATAAGTAGCGTAGCAAGTAGTCACTCTTAAAGTCGGCCGATTAACATGATACAAACAGGCAATTGTTTGTTTAGTAATAATTAAGAAACCCATATCAATGTTTTTCCCATATAATGCGTATTTATTAGATTAAGGTTTTTAAGTGGCACTAATGGGATGTTCTCGCCGGGCTGTCCCAGCCTATTGATAGGCCTAGGCCGGTCCTAATCCCCCAGCTACCTGGCTTGCCTCAACTTAACCTGAAACGCCGTATAATGGGTGGTTGATGCAGTTCTGGCCACAACCCTCTTTGAATACCGTATTGCCCAAGTGAGACACCTCTAGCCTGTTTCTCCTATACTACGTAAGATGTCATAAAAAGGGTCATTATTGTTGTGCCAGCTCACATTTGCAACAACAAGGGTCAGTGCTTTGTTACGTCAGTGATCCCTGGTTGAAAGAGTTCCGTTTAGTTAGTTGAAGCTGTGTCCATATAAACAGGGTACGTGTAAGGATTGATGTATTTTAGAGAATCAGTTCCCCCGGAAGCAGGACCCGATTAGGATAAACTTAAGTATAGGAACTAAGATTCAAACATAGGGTACTGCTGGAATGTTGAGGCGTGATCTAGCTACGTGACAGCCCATCGCATGAAATTTGATACAACATTTAGGCTTATATGGAAGTAGCAATATGTTGGTAGTTACCTATTTTAGGAGACGAGAATATTCACTTGTGTCAATGCAAGATCGACTAATGTTTCCCGTTGCGGTTTCAGGGACTTAGCCTTGCTACGTCCAATGATTATGGAGATATAAGGTGGAAGTCTTGACGGGCGTTTGAATGTATTGGAGCGAGAGAGAGGTACCTGGAGAGGGCGAGGCGTGTTTCTTGAATCTTATTATGCTTTTGCAGAAAATCAGTGTCTGTACCCACACCGAGACTCCCGTTAGCGTGATCCTCGAGGTGACAACTTTACCTCTGTACATTTCAGGTTTAGGGCTCAGGCTATATCTGTTTTGCCAAATAAATGGAGAATTGTGACTCGCGTGAGGAGAGACGTTTCCTTTAAGTAGACTTAGGAGGTTCCAGAAGCGAACTTTTCAAACTTGGAAATTATAGCGGTTAATATTTCTAAGTGTAAATATTTTGCATAAAGTTATGATTAAATTCGAAACTATTTTAGTCATGCTCGGTTTGTGGCGTCTAAACTGTAAGTTAAACATAAGTTTGGTATGAGTTTTGCATGCAAACTTAGGCTAACTAGTTATTTGTGTTGATTTATATGTTCACAGGATGTTTACATAGTTCCAGTGTATTGAATGTTCGTCTATTTTTGTTCTGGGCAGGTGGCGTCCTTGACCGATTTCAGGCGCATTGCGTGTTTCAGCGTTATTTTTTTATTTTGAATGAGCTGTAAAAAGCAATTCATAAGGAACCAGAAACCTAACATAAAAACATAGTTAGATTACCATCTGGTAGGAAATAAAAGAATTGTGGTGCAAATTAATAAACATTTGAAACATGTACTTTTTATATTCTCCTTGTATCAATCTGATTAATTCTTGTGAATCTTTTTCGTAATCATGGAGATAGTGTTCACAACCATTTACTTTACATCATTAAATTCCGGAAATATAGTTAAACGGGAGAGGGGTAGGGGCTTTTCATCGTTTGGGGAAACAAGTCTCTTCCCCGGGGGAGACAACCTGGGGTTATTCACTTCCCTACTGCGGGGACAGGGGAACGGCAAAGCACCCCTCTAGGTAGTCAGAAGAGATAATGGAAATCTGCACTTAGAAGCATTGGAGTCATGTGCCAACATCTCATGTTATCAAACTTATTTCAATTAAGTGGGATGACCGTAACACGCAAGCCATGGTTTTCTTTCACCTTATATTTGCGAGACAGGTGTTTCTATTTATAGTTCAATCGAAGCACAAAACATTCAATTTTTTAATGATGAAATTACACTCATGGCCCAAGCAGAGCAGACCTTTGTGAGGATTGCATATTTTCGCACTTTTCTCCTTCAAGTTCAAATTTTTCCCCTTTGTCTTCGTTACGAAGGAGCCAATCGTATCAAGTCGATTCGTATCTTGGTAGCTGCTGTTGCGAATAGTTTGACGTTATTGCAGTTCTCCCAATCACTGCAATTTTCACTAATTTTTCAATTATGAGTGTTTTCTTCCTATTTATCGCTTCTTGACTGACCTTCCTTGCATGATATTGGTGCAGCTGTTGTTTTCCTTTTCCTAGATATACCCTTCGCTTTTCATGTTCAAGATAACCTCCTTGTCATTTTTTTATTCATCTCTCGAGCACCGACGTTTGATGCTTTTCCTGTCCTTTTCTGTGATACATCCACAGTTCTAAATCTCGTCTTTTTCAATTACGTCTCTAATAATGTGTCTGCACGTAACTACCAGGAGTAGATAACCAAGTACGTCTTGCATTAAAGTGTAAACAGTGACTTTTTTTATATTATGATGCCCTGTTCAGAACCATTTTAGTTATGTTTATTTTGTGTTTTAGCGCACACTAGTCTGTTGTGGGTTCGTGGTTTTGAACTGGGGTCCCCACTGTTATGAAAGAGGAGTTTGATTGCTTTTGGGCGTGAATTTATGATTTTACAACTCCCGTGATTATTATTACTTTCTTTATTTTGTATAATCAACTAAACAACAATCCTACGAAAAGTTAAAAGGTTTCTTCAGACAAATGAACCTGATAAACTGTAATCGTTGATTGTTCAGGTCGTTTCTTAAGCTTTGAGATTATTTACGGATTTAATTGCCTATAAATATTGTTTTATTAAATATTTTTATTTTGTTATTTATATTCAAGCAAGGGTAAGCTCTGTCAAAATTTCGAGGTGGGTAAATTTATACTGCAAAACTGTTTTACCCTTTGGGTGCGGTTTTACGCTGAAGTATCGTGTCTTCAAATATTAGTGTCCCCAAGTAGGCTACACAATCAGTAGCATTGAATTGCCTGTACTATAGTCGATGTTTGTTTAGGTCGTTGTTTTGTCTGGCTGTAGATATAAGCTCATCTGAATGTATAACCGACATTGTTTAAGTCCTCCATAACGTTTTATAAACCGGCAAAGTGCGTCGTTGGCGTTATTTGCAAACATAGAAAATCACAGTTCACGATAATTCGTTTGGCTTTACTGGAAGAATACGTAACGCTTTTGCCATGTAAATGTGCCCATGTAGCTTTTTAAGTTGTGAACGCATTGACGTGAACTTGACTGAGATTTACAGGAATATTCAGGAAATCTTTTCGCTGTCATCATTTAATAAATACGTTCCAATTTGATGAGTTTTACAAAATAGAAAATTATTATTAAACCATAATGTTTGTATTGATACACAACAGGAAATCGAACATTTGGTTTAATGTTTTATCCTGTGAAAAAATGGAAATACATGAAATACATGAAATATAAAAATTAAATAACAAAATAAGGAAATACAACCATTTAAAATGATTTGGATTACTTTTAAAGTAGTTATGCATTAAGCTTGGATTATACTTTGATTTAAAGTAGAATAGGAATGGGTTTGTGGTAGGCTAGGGATGCGGTGTTGTCAGATCGAACGCTGTAACAGTCAACCCGCCACTGCCAGCGGCTAATACCGCAAGAGTAGCTACAGTAGTTGGTAAAATCATTCATTAACTTACAGATTTTCCCCCCAAAAAAGTCATATTTTGTATTCTGAATTTAATCCTCTATTAGAACTGCCTTAATTATTGTAAAAACTGTTTTTTTTTTGTATAATGAGCGTGAAGTATCTCTCATAAATACCACTTGATTATTAACCGGAGTTAATTCGGAAAATGAAATAAAGTATGTAATTAATAATGTATAACACGCTACAATTACTTAATTACTATCTTAATTAATAAAATGTCTTCATGCAAATAGGTTAGAAGTTTGAAGTGATTGTACAAAGAAAAATTTAGTTTGACAGTAATACGACGAGTGTTTCATTTTCACACTCGTAAACAAATTTAATTTATTTACACACAAAAATACGAACTAAATATATACACGTTAACCATTAAATATCTACATAAATTTACAAAAAAATATGAAATTTATTATATAATTACATAATGGTATTATATAAATAATGGGTAGATATATATATAACTAACACACGAATAAACGATAAATGTCAATAAAAGCTAATGAACTGACTAATAAAAATAAGAGACAATGACTTAAATGCATGGACGTTAGAAGGCGTAGTCTATCATATTAATGTAAACAAATGTCCGCTAATCCCGGCTATAAATAGATTAGGATGTGACATAAGCATTACGTGACACAAGAAAATAAGTCAATAGTAATACAAAATTTTTTGTTGTTGTCATTCCTACTTAAAACAACAATGAAAAATTTTATTTTAGTTTCTATTTATTGTATAATTACAATTAATATAAATATGTATATACATATGTCAGAATAAGAATATTAAGTGACGAAATAGAAAGCGAACTTATTTGAACTTTTCCATTTTCATAGTAGTTACTACTTGTGCTGGATAAATTACATGACAGGTTTAATCTCTGGTAGCAAAGAATTTACATCTGTGTATGCTCTTCGACTAGTTATAAAACATTTGTAAGTAGATAGTTTTACAGCATTATTATTACTCCATAGAAAACTAATAATTTGTACTGGCCAAACAATGTACTGAATATAGGTTAAGTTGAATGATAGGCAGACCTAAACGGAAACGTACGGTTAGTTATTGTTTGGCAACCCTTTGCAGCCGGAAGGGGTTGGGGGGGGGATTTTAAAGCTAGCTTAACTTAATTACTCCTGCGTTGGCATGAAGGGTGATTTATCGATTGGCGTAATACAGAAGTAATTTTACTTTAGAGAAAATATCTAATCTGAGAAACGTTTTTACATGTTTTTGTTACTAGAAATGTTTGGGTATTGTAATGAAATATTGGAAAGGTTTTCTGTTTTTTAAAACAGAAAACTTATACAACAGGGATTTAGTACCTAAGCATCCAATGGCCAATCAAAATTCTGCGTCATACAATGTTTAATTACCATCCAATACCTAAGCACTATCTGGTGCCTAAGGATTATTCAGTGCCTAAGCACCACCCAATATTTAAGAACTATCCAGTGCTTACGCACTATCTAGTGGCTAAGGATTATTCAATGCCTAAGGACCACCCAATATTTAAATTACTGGTTGTTTCTTCCAGTGACACCGACAAATCAACCAATGACAGCCGTTTCATACAGTGACAGCGACAATTCAACCAATGACAGCCGTTTCATCGAGTGACTGTGACTTTTTGTCCAGTCACAACCGAGGCAACTGCCGATCAATCAATTGTCACTGGAACTGGTATTTTCCACGTTTTCGTGGACCAGACAAACTAATATCAGTGACAAGTGACGGTGACAGAGAAAATATTGACCTTACATACTGTCTTGGCGCCTCCTTTCCACTTTGCTAAGAGACTCCGTTCGGTGCCTTTATTCTGTTTTTCTCCTTATCACTTGTTTTATTTACATCTCTTTTCGGACACTTTTCCATGACCTTAATATAACAATCTTTGTTTTTATAAAAATTTTGTTTATGTTCATTCGTCAATTGTCTTTTTCTAAGCTGCTTATTTCATAACGTTATACTTGTGGGTTGTCTCTCCTTTTTTTGTTGATCACCCACATATCTGTTTGGTGTCACGTGAAATTATATGTGTATTAAGTTTTCGTTATCTTAAAACCGAAATATTTTTTTTTTATTTATTGAGAATACCATCTCGTAGGCTAAAGGAATGGGTCACAATTGTTTCGCAGATGGTGCTGCGAGCGACGAGTTGCGAACTGTGTCGAAACCTCGTTATCAAAACAGGTAGATGTTTCTGGTTGAATGAAAGCAATTCCGGCGTGCCTTGCGGGAGAAGTTTATTAAGGCGACGCGACTCGTGTCTCCAATACTGCAGACAAATTGTACGTTAAATATTCCTTCGTTATTTCTACCGTTTTGGAACGGACAGTGAGCACTTGAAGCAGGCCTGAATCATTGTCGGAGTTCAGATAGAAATTCTTTATCCTTGAGAATGTTAAGAGACCATTTTACATTTCTTCCGGCGTACTTTTAAAGCGGTAGAATATATGTTCGTCCGAAATTATTCGCAGTTAAGCAAGTGTGATTTCTTTTTATTGATGCTGAGGTTTGTAAACCTGTTTGAACCTTCTCTTTACGCCGACTGACAGTGAGGCGTATAACCCCCCGCGATGCCACAAGTTTGCTCTAAAACCGGGAACAACTGATCATCAAGTCTGATCCTTAGTCCTCCTTGCTCTCCACCCTTACTTATCCTTTTTGTATAAGGGGTTATAACGGGTAGTCAGTCACCTCTTTATGCGTCACCTCTTCAGGTAAGGAACCATACACACATGGTATTACAATACCTCTTACCCTCTACCTGTATGTATTTACGTACTTCCTAGTTACATTCATAATATCTACGTATCTGTAGGCTATTCATTCTAAAAGTTTTAAGACTACAAACAAATAATATTCAAGTTAATTCAACGAAGAACAATTTTATTTTAGTTTCTTTTTATTTTATAATTACAGTTAATATAAATATGCATGTACACGTCAGAAAAACAATATTAAGGGGAAGAATAGAAGGCGAATTTCTTTGCAATTTTCCATTCTGTTTTAGTTACTATTTATACGCTTTCTTTTTTTCGACGCTTTCATTGTATTGTCGTTTCTTTTCGCTTTCCTTTCTCAGTTGTCCGTTTGGGAAGCAAAGTTACTGTTAATCCAGTTTCTTTGTTTATTTTATTATTTTCATTCATTTTTATCTATGGAAAAGTTGGCTCAGTGCCAAAGCGCCAGACTTCGAACATGACCATACTCAGTTCGAATCCTACCTAGACTCCCAAATTAAAAAAATTCAATTATCGATTAAATATTCGAAATAAATTGTATTTACATCAATTTTCATCCACTACCAGTATATGTTTTAAAAAATGCATTTGAACTTGATTGGATGAATAAAAACGTATTTTATCATCGATTGAAAATTTGTATAAAATATATATCAGGAGAGTGTGAGGTAATAGAAGGAATCGAATATAGATCACAAAAAATCCTAAAAAGAAGGTATATATCAGAATTGGTTCAAAATATACATCTCTGAATATTTTAATACGTTATTAATACAGTACTTCTTCTGCATTACTTAGCCGCGCCAGCAAACTTCAAAGGGTTTGTGATTCTAAAGGCAAAGTACAGTAATATAATCTGTATTATTTTTCCACTGCGTCCCAACTTCGTGCAGAGAGCGACGGAAGGGGCGTGGTCAGTTAATTTAACTGCTTCCTATTCAAGCTTTAGAATAGAATAGAAATAAAACTTTGTTTTTAAGAGGAGGGGTATTTCCAAGGAAATTTCTCTCCTTAAAACCGGTTATTTGTTTGACGAAATTAAAATAAATTTACAGACGTTTTGTTTATTACAATGGTAAAAATTTAAACAGTTCACTCAAAATCTCACTACACACTAGTTTATTAAACATAACAGACTAGTTTCGATAACGATGTCACCTTCATCAATAATTGGCTACTAATTTTCTTTGTTATTTATAATTTTTTTAAAGAAAACTCAGTAACAAACTATTTATAGTTCTTATAGAAAATATATAAAACGAATATTTATTTGTTCTCTATTCAGTGTTATTAATTTAGATACAGTCTTCCATGAAGGGCAAACAAAATTTTTGGAAAAGTTGCACTTTGTTTGGATATTTTGAATGAAACCCTCTTTCCATATTCTCGTGCAGTAATTATTCTTTTGATGTACTTATTGAGGAGCGTTTGTTTCCGGGGCAACTCTGTCACATATACTCGATCTTGACGTTTGTTTCCGGGGCAACTCTGTCACGTATAGGCCTACTCGATCTTGACTTTTGTTTCCAGGGCAACTATGTCACGTATACTCGATCTTGACTTTTGTTTCCAGGGCAACTATGTCACGTATACTCGATCTTGACATTTGTTTCCGGGGCAACTCTGTCACGTATACTCGATCTTGACGTTTGTTTCCGGGGCAACTCTGCCACGTCTACTCGATCTTGACTTTTGTTTCAAATACCTTCCTGCCACTGCTGTCTTACGGTGCCTAAAATAGCTTCAATACATCGTTGGCGTCAGTTCTATAATAGCTCAACGTTTAGCGCTGTTTGAAGCACATAATCTGTGATGAGTGTACACACTGTTATCAGACACACAACCATTCAATAATTTCTCTTATCTTCAAATGGTTCTGAGTATTGTATTGTTTAATGAATCGCTTTCTTTGGTCGTTACGTAACAGCTTGCCGTACACTATGAATGATAATTATTCCTCGACGTTACGTTGGCACGACTGCACGTGTCTAGTCTCGGCAAGGGGAGATCAGCATTTGTATTCTATGTTGTGGCGTTGTGTCATAAAAAATTAATTCTGTACGCGTTGAAGGAAGTTATTTTTTATTGAGCAATTTGTTATGTGATGCAGTTATAATCGTAAAATAATAAGATACGATACGTGGAAAATATGGTAAATAATGGATAATTTATGGAGTAAAACTAGTGAGAGCAATTCACAACGGTAATTATTAAAACATTTACTCTAAAGTCAATACATACTAGTTTTGTTAATCAATAACTCTGAGTGATTGGCTAACAGTGTTTACCAACCACTGAGGATGGTGACATCGTCGCCGATACTAGTACGTATAAATACTGATGTGTACTAAGGTTTGAGTAAACTGTTAAGAATGACCGTTGTGTGTGTATAATTGGACGTATTTTTTATTTGGTATTAATATATAGATATACAGCTTTCCATCTTAAACAAGTTCGTAATTTTAATTTTTATTCATCATTATTTCTGTATTTATTTAATTTATTTAAAATTTTATTAATTTGTTTATTTATTTCATTATTTATTATTTTATTATTATTACTTTTTTTAGTATTTAGGTGACCAGCAAGTGCCATTATTATATTACCATTAAAGGCAGTAAGTTATAGGATTTTGAATATAAGTAATAAATAATATTCAAGCTGGCTTGTCAGCTAAAGTTATAAACACAATAAATAAACACAACTCACAATTATAAAACTTTAATTTCATACGCGTTTCGATTACTTATCATCGTCATCAGTGACGCTACTACAAACATATAACTTAAACTAAAGACGTAGAACATATCCTGTCATATTTATACAAAAGTTAGAACCGGATTTCGGCGTTGCCACATTTACCTCTCCTACTAACAAATTGACAATGAACAAAATTTGATAACTACAAATATTTGATTTAGACAGAATTATAATAATAATAAATTACAATATTACCAACATCATTTAAACAAATATTCTTTGAGCTTAGCTTGTGAGGTTATGTTAAAAACAAATAAAAACATAGACACAAAACTCACAAAATAATCATTTATTTACTCATACGCGTTTCAATGACAAAGTCATCATCATGTATGAGTGTTATTCATGATGTTATGAGTCATGAGTGTTAGAGTTTGTAGTAGTAACACTCACTTATGATGATGACTTTCTCATTGAAACGCGTATGAGTAAATAAATGATTATTTTGTGAGTTTTGTGTATGTTTTTATTTGTTTTTAACATTATTTAAATTAAAGACAATATTTAATATTAAATTAATTTATAATATATGTGGAATTTTGAATTCATTCTAATTCATTATTAACAATTCTTTTATATCCATTTATAAGTTAGGTTCACCATGCATCTAAATTTTTAAATTTTAACACATTTTTCAAACGGGTAACATTTTTACTTCTATTATTCACCTGTAAATTAAGGTAATGCATAAACATCGTGGAGAATATGTGAGGGGATTGTCAAAGTATCAAGAGTGCAGATTCGCGTATCTGAATCAGTCCTACTCTTTGTCGGCGTCATAGAGAGTTGTTTTTTTTTTTTTTTTTTTTTTGTTAAATTCCCTTGTAAAGAAGGGATAAAAAAAAGTTGGACGGTTCTAAGTAAAACTAAAAAAATGTATAATAATCCCTGGGTGCTGGGAATAAGGGAAATATGGCATTATGTGGGCAGGACCGCTTCCCTGAACTAGACTTCAGCCTGGATGAAGATAAGTGTCGACTCGGTAGAAGATCTTTGGAAGTTAATTTTATTTGGTTTTGTTTTAAAAAAAAATCCATTTTAAGGGTGGAGTATCATTGCCGACGAGGGTTGTAATAAATAAGTTAGAATTAACAGGACATTGGTCCCTCTAGCGTATACGAAAATATTATTGTGACTATAGCGAGGACTTACCCTTCAGTTCGGGCTATCCTCATCTGGTATATCTTCCGTTTAGAAGTAGTCAAGTAAAAGTATAGTTGGATCATTGACACATGTATCTCTTGTTTTCTGCCCAATCGAGGAGACTAAAACCGCCTTCCGTTGCCGTTTTTCTAAAACAAACATACGAACATACAGACTTCCCTCACGGAATTTGTGTACCTATACCCACTGATGATGACTTTGCCATTGAAACGCGAACGAAAAAATAAATCATTGTGTGAGTAGGTGTAAGTTCTTACTTGATTGAATGTATTGTTTTAAACCATTACTCATGCAATGTTCCTTCTCAGTAAATGTTTGCTGTAAATCTTGCTGTAAGTGATTAATTGTTTTTTATTTTGACAGAGTTTTTATTGAATATATTTACAAACTGATTCAGTAGATAATTTTAATACTAAAATAGAAGCGTTTGTAATGTAAGCGGTAAGGTCATATTTCAGTCACTTTGAATCAGTTTAACACTCGGTATTTTATTTGTACATTGGTATTACTTAATCAACAAACGTCAAACACGTAGACCTACTACAAATAAAGCTTCAATAACTATATAAATAAAGTACTAATATTTACAAAAACATTAGTTTGTGAGTTTTTTTACTTAAGAAAACAAATATTTCCTTTTAATATTAAATATTCCCCTCAATCTATCTTTAAATTTAATATATTAAAATGAAGTAAATTAAATATTTGGTTTAAATTGAGCAATTAATTACATGTTTTTAAAATATGCTCAGTGTAGTTCTTTAAGTGTAACACGTCTTATGGAATATCATAATTTACCCTTATTTAGAACAGGGCCAATATGTCTTCCTCTCAGTCCGCCCTATTTCCATCTACCCTTCCCTATTTTACTTCTTACAGGAGAGGGCAAATTTGTATGTAACTCCTTCCTATCCCGACAGAGAGAAGGCTTACTTCAGGTAAGCGTCCTTGCGAAGCAACGATTCAACTACCCTTTATCACCAGAGACAGGAGATCATTATGCGCCCTTCCTAGTCCTTCCTTTACAAAGGGGGTGTAACAGGGGGGCACCTCTTTTTGGTTTCGATAAAGTAGGTCTACCCCACTTTAACGGTGCGATGCCATATTTACTTTATTACCAGTGCAAGGAGATAATGGTTCCCTTACCTTTTTAGACATAATGATTATTTTTACTTAATCCTGTGGCGATCACATTCAGTAAAAAAGGTCGTAGGTAATACATAGGTTATTGAAAATTATATTAGAAGTGAAACATGTTAATATGTAGTATGAAATAAATCTTTGCAATATATCTTGAAGAAAAATTTCGTCACCTGCCGAAGACAAAAGATGTCAAGTAACGAGAAGTTGAAACATTATTGGTTTTGTAAAAAAATGTCTTCAGCAAGGGTTAAAATTGCTGGCGTAAACGTATCTAGGTAAAATATAAATAGTCGCGTCTCTGAAGATAGTTACTTTGTAACCGAAATGTACGTTAGACTGGAAAAATAAAAATATTTATGGTTAGAGTTTGTATTATTTATTATAAGTGTCCGTATATATCCGTTAAGTATAAAAATAAAACTAATTATTTCGTGTGTATATAATCTTAAGAAATAACTATCTGGTCCCCAAAGGCCTTCCCAACTCCGTCCATCCTCCCTCACCCTTCTTTTACAAGAGGAGAGTAAAGGCTAAGGAACTTCCTCACGATAGGGAGTAGATTTACTTTAGGTAGCGATATAAATGTATGACATAGGGTCATTAAGGCAATGCTATGTATCTTCTGTTATTAGTATCAGGGGGTCATTATGTCTTTCTTGTTCTTATCTAAATTTATCTGCTCTTCCTTATCCGTCTCTTGGAAGGATCGTGTACCACTTTATGACTCCATTAGAGAGTAGGTCTAGTTTAGATAAAGAAGACTGCATAGTTCTTCCTACTTACTGGAAGAAAGAGGTACAAATGACGTCGCAGATGTTTTTCTATAGTCCCTGAGTTATACTTGAACCGGACAAAGACCTATACTGTGGTGTTCAAGATCCTATCTATTTCGTAGACCGTAGGAAGGAAATAATGTTTTCATGTCCCTACCATATTTATTAATGACAATCTTTTTTTGTATTCTTGTTGCCCATAATAATAGTCTGATTGAATTAACCAATCCATTTTAAAAGGAATGATTAAATGTTAGTGAAATTATTTTTCGAGTTTAACTCAACGAGTTTATATTTCAACTTTAACACTTCTCATACTTTGATAAGAAATATAGTACTTACCTTCAGTATATACGCGCGCGCGTGTGCGTGAATGCATGGTGATACGTTTTCTTATAATAAAATTAATGAATAAAAATACTTCAATTACAACAATAGTTTGAAGTAATATTCTCATATGTATGGACCTACGTTTACGATGAGAAAAAGTGAAATATAAAACCTGGATTATTTTCCTGAAAAATTTACAACTCCACAAAATTAAATACCTTTCAATCAGATCCATTTTAATTAAATACACATTTTAAATGGTATTTAATTTTAGAATGGCATTACATTCTGTAATCGTTATTGTATTAAAATTTTTCAAACATTTTTCAACGTATAGAGACAAAATCTTTCCTCTAAATACTCATTAAAAGTTGGAAAAAAATTTACACATAACTGCTGTAAGTGATCAGAAATACTCGCAATGTATTTACAAAACAAGGCCATTAAAATACAAAGGCATAGTGTAGTGACTGTGAAATTTGGCGTCGTTCCAAAGTCGCTGGCATGTTGGTGCTACCACTGTAACGTATATTGCATCCACTCACTGTGAAGGGTGAGTCTCCCTTTTAGCCGAAAGGGGTTTAAATTTCCCTCTTACATTTAATATTCATGTCATGTGAACACCAGGCTATATCGCGTTAATTCTTGGGAACCTAGCCTACAACGTCTCGTAAAATATTACTACAGAAAATCGAAAATAGCTTTTTTCTTGCATTTAACGATGACAATTTTGTTGTAGTTATCTTGTTTTGGCGTTTTTATATTTTTATTGTTTAATTATATATATGTAACATTTTTATACCTACGTAAATATTTAGTTCATGCCGAATGGTCCATAGCAATAAATTTACAAAACGTATTCTAAAATACGAGTAAATCTGAAAAATAGAAAATAGTAGTTTTAAACATAAAATAGACTCTGAAGACATAAATATGTAATATTTAATTAAAATTGATATAGCTGAGTCGAACGTCTGTCGTTTTGTCGTAGCGTAACAAGGTCCATTTATCTTGACTCCATTAATTTTTCTTCCGCCCACCGTTGCTTTTAACGCCAAATTTATCAGACTGATTAATTTATATACAATGACCGTACCTATTAATAATAACTTCTGATTCGCCTAAAATAGCTTGTGGTTGACACATGATAGAGGATGCAATACATTGACAATGTGATATTAAATGAAGCTAATTTTGGTAGCAGTAAGTTTTCGTCGTCTATTATTACCCTACGTTTGACCTTAGGAAACTTTTTGGCGCTACCGTGGACCGGACCCAAGGTTTTACGTTAGACGTCAAGTGATCTATTCACTGGACAACTAAGCCACAATGTCTGTAGAGACTTCTTTTATACCTTTATGATAGTTTAGGAGAAACAGTGTAGAGAAGCCATGCGGTATTCGACGAAGGAAATGCTGCTGGCATTAAACTTCAACCTCCTATTATTACCCCTTGTTTGACCTTAGGAAATTGTTTGGCACTACCGGGGACCGGACCCAAGGTTTTACGTTAGACCTGTCTTTGGCGTTACCGGGGATCGACCCCGTGCAGTTGGGTTTGTAGCCAAGGCTGTAATGACTAGACCATTCAGCTGCCACATCTGTTAGATTTTCTCAGTATGTGAGAGTGTCGTTTTCCAGTCAACTTTCAACTCCCAGTGGATCTGACGAGAAAATAAAATGTATTCCTGATCTCACCAAAGGTCTTCCAAATAAATTATTTAAGGATCTTGATTGTTCTGTTGGGCGTAATAAAATTGGTTTATCGCCGTGCAAGGATAGAACACTTTGGGTAAAGCGTAGTGATGTAAAATTCCCGGTAATTTACACTTCGGGGAAAATTCCCAGGGAATATTGCCGGGAATATTCCCAAAATTCATAAATTCTTGGGAATTTATGGGAACTTATGATTTTCTCTTAAACGCATAGTTTTTAAATCCCTTAGAACTAATCTATTAATGTGAACATATAAATCAATTTAAATAGAGTTATATTAAAAAAATAAATATTATTTAAGTCTAAATCCTTCACATAAATTTTAAAATGTTGATATTTGTTGTCTATTTCAAGAGTAAACTGGCTGTGGTCATCTATAAATGTTATTGAATACCATATGATTTCTTGGTGGATCACTATCATGTTTTCTAGTATCAAAGAAACTAATCAAATTTTTAAACCTATTACAAATTCTTGTATATTTGTTATAAAATAGCGCAAAATACTATCAAATCCAAAATATTTACATTTTTAAGAATTTTGATTATTTAAATTAGGTTTGATATTAGGACAAACACTATTAGGAAAAACAGAATTGGTTTGAAACAGTCCAATTCAACCATAAAAAGAAATTAATTTTAGTAATATGTTTGATGAATAAATTAGCTACTTAACTAGAGTATTCTTCAACACTTATATCATCAGGTTTTTTGAGCTTATAATGAAATTGATTTTGAGTCTCTGTCTCATAATCAACCTAGCCCGCTCTCAAAATTTTTATCACAGATAAAATAAAAGTTTTTGTCCTGGTATATCACAAGTTTTTGAATATTTGGCTTTGTTATTGATCATTTATAACCAATTAAGGTCCCAAAACAGTTTTAAGACAAAATAAACACCATTAAAAGTTTATGCGTAAATTCTCTCATTTTGGGGACTTACAAAGCCTTCTGGAAGTTCCCTGGAAATACAGTATTCGCATTTATAAATTCCCTTCCCACTAGGAATATTCCCGGCACACATCACTTGTAAGGCGTAAGAGAGTAGGATCGTTGCATGAACACTGCGCATAGTTTCAACTCGACGACTATAAACAAGCACTGGTTGCGATGATGTTGGCAAAACTGGTTTCCGTACGCAGTAAACTACATGAAAGCGCTATAAAATATTATTGCTATAGTATTTCATACTTAAGTGACTTCGTAGTGAAATTAATTTTATTAAAGACTGAATAACTAAACAAGTCTGTAAATTATGCATCTGCTGTGGGTTAATTTACGGCGAGTTTAATGGTTGTAGAAGAGGCACTATTATGCCCTACGATATGTAGACAAAACCACTGAAGTGGTTCTTGTTGGCGCGCGCTTAATCCTGTGAGAGTTGTAATCACATTGTTGTCCGAATATCTTGAGGTGCAAGTTTGGAGAGAACTGTGGCTGGCGGAACTGTAAATACAGGGAGAGCTAGAAACGTTAAGTGAACGTTTTCTTGACGGCGCGGCGGCTGATTTACACTGGATATCAGCGAAAATATTCAAAACGTTTAAAAACATTGTTAATTGATGTTGGTGATTATTGTTTTATAGACTTCGAGTTGTTTCGATGTGCAGCCACTCGTAGGAAATAATAATTAAAGTGAAAACTTCTCTATAGCGACGCCTACAAAAACCTATTAGATGGACATAAATATAAAATTTCGCAATAGTATAATTTCCGTCACATATTAGCGTCAGTATAACTTCCATCAGGTTCCGCTGAGTCACCTTAAATGGAATTGAATGTTAATATATGATTTCATATATCAGATTTTATATTATACTCGTACGTTATGTTGTAAAACAACTGTTTTAACACGTAGGCAAGTTACCATTATTGATTGAACATTGTTAAGGAAAAGGGTTATTGTTAAATAGTGTTGATAAGTTAATAAATATAAATTTATTTAAATTTTAATAAATCTCAATACAAATAATTCAATGTAACGAAAACAGTAAGTTATGTATTTTTAATCCAATTTTTGTAATGAAAACACTCTTAGGCGGGTCTGACACAAGAACTGATTTCGATTGAATTGTAAAAAAATCTATTTAGTAAACGTATAATACATGCTTTTTTGTCATCTACATTATTTTATTATTAAGTGCAATTAAATTCTTGTTTATTATCAAATTAATGATATAATCCCATATTTTCGTTTCATTGCTTGAAGATTTTACAAAACTATTAGCTCCAATTTTTTATTTGTAGTTCAAAATTAGGTGCTAAATTGGAAAAATCTGTATTATTGTTCCTATTACAACAAATGTTTAGGTAATTACTCATTACCTAAAATTAAATGTCTTTCCAATTTAAAATATCTGTAGATGTGGCTATAAAAGTTTTCATTCAGTTCTGTCAGCAAACTCCCGAGTGCTGCACAACCTAAAATTTTTTTAATACGTGGGTTTAAAAGTGTTAGGATTTTTTAATGTATTTTATTCCAGTTTATTGGTTGTATTTGTGTTTCACCTGGGTTCAGGAGCAAGTCGATTCCAGGTAAGCTACCCTGCCCATATTTCACATTTATTGGTACTATTTAGTCAAATGAGCCAGATTAATCACTAAGGAAATGGAATTGATTTGTTATTATTTTTTGTAATGTAAATGCAAAAATAAAATTAAAACTACGCCGGGGCGATTTTTTTACTAACTCCATTCAGTAAATATTTTGTTATTTGTTTTAAAATTGTAAAACATATATATATATATATATATATATATATATATATATATATATATATAGAGAGAGAGAGAGAGAGAGAGAGAGAAAGAGATGGAGAATAGTTATTATCTGGAGTACATCCTTTCACTACGCAGTGCATAAAATCTTAGTTCCGACGTTTCGCTAGAATCCCATCTAGCATTGACGACGCGAACCCAACATATGAAGGACTCGTTCTTTTACTGTTGGGTTCACCTCGTCAATGCTACATGGGATTCTAGCGAAACGTCGGAACTGCGATTTTATGCACTGCAGAATGAACGGATGTACTCCAGATAATAACTATTCTTCACATTTTTCCATCCGTGAAGGAATACGTATTTTAAACAGTTACGTAGTTTTTACTGGACATTTCTATATTATTGCTTGGGAAAAGAAGCCAAACACGACGTAATTATATTGACATTTCATGCAATTCATTATATGTCAAAAATCAATGCCTAGTCACCTATCTTTTCAATTATCTTTAGGAGGGAGATAGTTACGACATGTTTAGAATGTATTTTCAATAAATAATGTGTATAATAAAAAATTGTCACTAAAAATTAACTAAATTCTGCTTTTTAAACGATTATGATTTGTAAATAAAAGCCTAGTAGGTGACTCGTCGGCAGCAAGTAGGCTGTCGGGCTGCATCAGCGCGAGTGTGAGTGAGTGAGGGTAGCCTAATCCTCTACGATGCTTCTGTGCCTGGATGGAGTGTAATAGCCCCACTGTGAATTTTGAACGACTTTTAAGAGCGAATATAATTATTATTAGTAGAAATAATAGAAGCATATCGTGATAAGTCAAGTTATTTATGTACATAGACTGGTGAGTAGATTCCTTTTATTCAATTAATAGAAGGTTGAACCGTAAGAAAGTTGTATTATTATAGTGCAGACGGTATAACGTATATGTAAAAATTATCTCTTTAAGGATGTGGTTTTTTTCGGTCGAGGTCTAGACCCATAATAAAGGCGTAGTAACGTCATACGAGTTGTTACATCCGATTGAATACAATGAGGAAACAGGCGCGTCAATAATTGAACATGTCATTATACAGAACTAAGCTGGAGAGGGGTGGTTGCCTTGGCGAAATACGGCATGTACTTCAACATAGATTAACCTGGAGAATACTGTAATACATTTTAATACGAACAATATGATTCGACAACGGTCATTTTCAGTTGTGTGTTTCACGGTCGGCATTAAAGGTTGACGTAATATTTGTATTTTGAAATGTTTTGTTGGGTTCCGGATGTGGTGCGAGAGACATGGGAAATATGTTTTCGCAAACAGGAAAGTAAATCGTTTCTTAGGGGGAAAGGTAGTGACGTCAGATGTTTGATAAACGTTCTCCAAGATCGTTTATAGATGGATGTTGACATTTTTACGTAATTTATTTCACGTCAGGCGTGTGAAATGAGTGGACCCATTAAATAACACACGGGCTCATTTTTGTATAACTTTTGCACAGTTTACATTTTCAGCAGGCTTTGAAAATTAATAAGCTTGATAAATCTGACACAATATAAAAAAACCTAAATAAATACTTTACAGGTAATTAAACCCTTTATTGAATGTGATAACTCTTAGGATTTTGAATAGATAAATTTTTATTCGGAAGGATTAGTATAAAAATACAGTATGTTTTCTGGAATTATTATTACTCCGCCTAAACAAACTAATCATTTTCGTCATTTGGGTAGGTATTCCCACAGCTGTGTTTTAAGTTCTCCAAATTATTTCCTTAGCCCTATGCCGAAGACATTGATGATATTAATAATACCTCATAGGGGAGGAGTTAATGAGGAGTTATAGTCAGAAGGAAAAAAACAAGGACGATATACCATATTTTTGTTTGTTTGTGAGGTAATATGTGATATTATTTTTCAAGTAGTGTGTTTTGTGTTTTAACAATATTTCTAAGCTTTTTTACATATTGTTACTTTTTATAAGTAAGATTCGAGTTTAATTATAAGTAAGTAAATAATAATAAAATGTAATGTAAACTCGTAATAAAAACGTATATTAATTACGTAACAAAAGTTTCCGAGATCTGTACTTTACAATATGTAAAACACAACCCATGATGGTTAGTGTTTCATTGATATGAGTTTTTATGTGGTAAGCGTATTTGTTGTCTTTGTTTTTGTTAGTAATATTTTAATAAATGATACTGAATGTTTTCTTATATTCGGGTGTGTTTCTTATATCCGGGTAGCGGAAGTTTTTCTTATATCCGGGTAGCGGAAGCTTTTCTTATATCCGAGTAGCGGATGTTTTTCTTACATCCGGGTAGCAGAAATTTTTCTTATATCCAGGTAGCGGGTAGACCCTTTCTCCCCCCCCCCAGATTTACATCGGGCGACGCCGTTCAACTAATTTTATACTTATCTCTTATTCCCAGTCCCAGGGAACAATTATGACTTTTCCCTGGTTCTACCAGTTCCCTGTACTCTCCCTTATCCTTCTTTTTACAGGGAGGTGCAACGGGTAGACACCTCTTTGTCACCGATAGAGAGTAGGTGCTACCCTTTCTCTGTATATCGTCTACCAAGCAGTTTTAAGTATCTACCTTGATGCTACATATTCGCAATGTTTGCTACCCTTTGTATGTGATAACAGTTACGCTGGCTGATTGCCTCCTAGCTAAAAAACAAAAGTAAAACTAAGGTTAAGGCTGTGAATCCCCCATAATGCAATAGCTAACGTGCTATCAGCGCTATTCCTGTACTGTACTTTATTGCCAACATATGTTTCATAATTTATTTAGATGCTCGAACGTTTTAACAGTTCTTTGAGCACGGCAGCCAACAGGCGCTAAATGTCGTTCACCTTTAAATGATGGATAACTTGGACGCAACTTAGGAGATTTATTTTAAAGGCAATGAGAGTTCACGCCATCAGAACAATTGTTTTCTAAATAAACCTACACACTTCTATTAATAACGTTTGTACTTGTGTCTACATTTAGCCGTTGTTTCATCAAGGCCGTGCAAGACAGATTGATTGTTACCGGTCTCGGGGACACCACAGGAAAACAAATACGCTCCGAGCGTAGGAAATGAGAAAAAGTTTTAAATCCTATAGCGACCTCGTTCTGCACATCTGCTAACCGTGTTGCATAAACATTACGTAGTGTAAGACTTGGCGCTGGGGCTTTCTGCAGTTAAACGTTATTTTATGCAACGAAAATATTACGTGCCAAATTGTTTATGTAGTAATTTAATATTCGCCCGTCGCCGTCAGAAGTGGGTTAGCGAAGACGTCAAACTGCTTCCAAAGGCGCCGCATGATGTAGCGTTTCCTTTGACATCCTGTTTTCATTTAGTGTATTTCATCGCAATGTATAGGATTTTCCTCGAGTATAAAATTGAATTTGAATTCAAGTTTGCAACCTTTCACTAAATTAATTAATTGCAATATACGAATATATTTTTTATGAACATGTTCTGTAATGAGTTATCGAGCACGGACTGTGTTTAAATATATAAAAATAGAAATTCACAGTGTATTACTGACGTTACAATAATTCAGCTAGTTGCAGGTTTTAGCAGAGGGCGACACCTGTTATAATTATTCATAATTCCAGTTTCGTTTCAGTCAGTCAAGAGAAGAAGGGTATTTGGTGTTTCTGCCACGCTACAATCGCTGTGGAAATGTGGGAACAGGGATGCTGGTATTATGGAGGTTCCAGGAACACATGACGAGCATTATGAGAGAAGGTTCAAGAAGAAAAAAAGGACATAGATTCCATGTGTTATTGGGTTCCAGGGGGCACATGAAAAGCGGGGGCATATTATGAGAGAAGATCCAGGAACGAAAGGAAGTATGTATATTACAGTGCTTATGGAGGTTCTAGGAGTACTTTGGGCCGTGACCTTAAAGATAGAAGGGGGTACAGTCGAATCCGGATGTGTGACTAAGCAAGACTTTCGGCTTTACCAAAAACATTGGCCGAGAGGGAACGGATAAATTCCATAATGGTAGGGGCTTTACAGGAATTTCGAATAGTTCGTACAGTATATTTTTATCGAGTTACTTTTTCTCCCAAAAGATTGCGCTATATACCACAGTTATAGTGTTGTGATATGTGCGACAGTCATTAACCCTTTATTGATCTTGCTATGGTTATGGTTATTTTAATTTGTTTTGAATAGTATATGTTTTGGAGGAAATGGGCACATCCCCGGTTTTCCTTAAAGTACACATGAAGCTTTAGTCTTTTAATTTAACACTCCCCTTGCCGTTGCTAACGATCCGAGATCATTATTGCTTGCTCATCCCTTGTGCTGGAATCTGACCACTTGTTAGCTGCCCTTACAACATTACTCTAGTGCACTTTTCATTTCCTACTAACGATGTCTTATCACCCACAACTCTTACGCTATTGTTTTTCTACAGTACGAAGCCCTTCGTTGACGTCTAAGTTAGGTTGAGTTCTCTCCCGCTTATCAACCCTCTCATTACTTCTGCCCACACTCAAACAAGTTTCATATAAGGTTGTTTATAGTTAAACCTCGCGTTGCTCGATCGTTCGGTTGGTAATCTTGCTTGCTACCGTTCGGTTGGTAAAATTACTTGGTACCGTTCGGTTGGTAAAATTACTTGGTACCGTTCGGTTGGTGAAATTGCTTGGTACCGTTCGGTTGGTGAAATTGCTTGGTACTGTTCGGTTGGTGAAATTGCTTGTTACCGTTCGGTTGGTAAAATTGCTTGGTACCGATCGGTTGGTAAAATTGCTTGGTACCGTTCGGTTGGTGAAATTGCTTGGTACCGTTCGGTTGGTGAAATTGCTTGCTACTGTTGGTTTTGTAATTAAGAGGATACAGAACTGATCTGACCACAGGAAAAAATATAACACTAAATATGTTCTCTGCTTAATATTGTGTAGGCAGAAGAATGTGGTAGTTTGCCCAATGCCTAAAAGAATTCTGATTTACCAAAATGGATAGACGAAGAAGAAATAAGTGTGGTTTGTCATTACCTATTTATTTAAATGTTATATTTGGAATAATTAGAGCTCGCAAAGATTCGTTTCTGAATATACAGCTCCTTCTTTTCCCCAATACTCTCTACTTCGGCCGCTTGCCATCCATGGCTCAACTGACCTTTTATGTTCCCTTCACGTTTTATTTTTAAGGGATCAGCCAGTATTGTTATCACCTACAAAAGATAGTTTAATCATCAGGTAGATAGTTATTCCTTTAAATAAACACTCACAATTACTCTAGGAAATTATCTTTATTTTTATAAATATATAGGCTACTGATGTTTTTAGAACTAGACCCGGGCATTTCTACCCCTTAAAAACTATTTCTACTAACACATATGTAATTCGTCTTGCTTGAAGTAATATTTGACTCTTACTAAAGGAATTTTCGTTTTAGAAAGGATCAGATGTTCGTCTACACGTTCTCTAGCACGTTTACTTTGCCTTTTTCCCAAGTTGCGCGGTAATATTTCATACTAAACTCTTTACATACACTTGTATTTGTATTATTTTTATTTACAATTAATTATTTTACGTGTCTTTATCATTTGATCTCACATGCTTACCTAAAGCAACTAGATGTGATTGCCAAAAATAGAAAAGACTTGTGAATTTAGTTTAAGGTAGGGGAACATTAAACCGCTGGTAGAACATATCGGAGGTCATAGTGCCACATAAAGTTTGATATGATTTTATTTTCCACTCCTCCCAAACAAAAACCTTGCGCCTATCATAGCAATAATTTTAGTTTATGCAAAGGAAATCTGTATGGAACTCGATTACGTCATTTATCTTATACATTTTGTGATAATTATTAAATGCGATTGTTTACAAGCTAATATCATAAGCAATATTATAAGTAGAATATCTATTGAATTATAGGTACGTCATTTATTATCGTTGTGTTGGCTAAAATATACAAATGTGTGTAAGCACATGCAATACTCATTGCAACAGAGTTTTAGGTTCAACTGCATTATGCAGTGTTGTGATTAATTTTAGCACTTTAACTATTGCATGAAATTGTAAATGTAGTGGCCTACGTAACGATTGGAGTGGCAAAGCGTGCTAAATTACTAGACAACGTGATCATCGAATGTCCGGCAGCGAATCGACCGCAGAAAGCGAATTTCCTGTCCTAGCCATGGAATATTTTCAATTACTGTCGCGGATTGGGTGTGTGTTATGTAAACGTATTACCGGATAACTTCTGGTACACGGATTTCTCGCGGAGCCGCACCGTAATTACTACATGACCTGATTCTTAACTGCAAAACACTTTTATATCGAATAGAAATAAATAATTGAATTGACATTATTCTTTCCAATTATCCGAAATAGGATTGCCTACAGGAACACTTTCGGAAGAGTGGAATATTTCTGCTATTTAAACTATATTTCTACAGAACTACACCTTATTACGGTTTAATTGTTTTCTTTTTGTTGTTATTTGGCGATGATAACCACAATTGGTTTTTCGCCAGGAAAAAAAATGTATACAATAGGCATTCCTTTACTTCAGCTGTTTCATTAGTCGGTCAATCTTATGATGAAACAAATTGAAAATAATTTATTCAAATGTAGTTCTACCATTGTTTACTATAAGTCTAATTAAATATGTTTTTATATTAATCAATTTTTTTTTTCAGGTAAGCAAAGCACTAGGTCTACTAGTATGATCCAAACAGTGAGTTTTAGTTACTAAGCACACACTTTATTATTATTATTAAGTGTTTGCATGTGTGTTTGTATATATATATATATATATATATATATATATATATATATATATATATATATATATATTATAATAAACGATAATAATCAAAAGATGGCATATAATCAAAAGATGGCATGCTTTTACAACCTATTGTATAGGATGTATAAAATACCATTAAATAAACAAAATAGACAAAATGAATTAAACATAATATATTAAATTAGCTTCAGTAAACTATTATAAAAGGAAGACTATAGACAAATTGAATAGTAACGTTCAGAATAAATTACTAAATTATAACAGGCAAATTATAAGTAAAAATGAAACAAAATGGACTAAATTTATTTACAGGGGTTATGAAATTAAATCACTTAAAAAGTTGTTTAAAAATACTAATATAAAATTTGCGTTTTATACAAACAATACAATCAATAATCTTATTTTGAATCAAAGTAATTACATTAGTAAATTGGATTTATGTGGGATATATAGTATAAATTGCCAAGATTGCAATAAAAATTATGTAAGTCAAACGAAAAAGAAAATAAAGGATCGCTACAAGGAACATCTCAATGCGTATATAAAACCAGATATATATATATATATAAATCGAATATGGCTACTCATTGTATTGCAAATAACCATAGTTTTCCAGATATACAAAATATGAATTTAATCAAACATATTAATAAAGGTTTGAAAATGAATGTTGTGGAAAACCTATATATCTACAAATATAAATTAAATAACATACTCATTAAAGAACAGTCCCAACTTAAATCTAAACACAACACAATTTTTCATGTTTTGGATAGAATTTAAGATTTTATTAAACAGATAGTTCATTTAATGTAAAACAAATAGATTAAAGGCATAAAGTTATCAGTGGTTTATGTACATAGTGTAATCTATTAGAGTAATGTTTGAATATTTTTACAAATCATGTTAATAGACTTTGAGAATGTTGGAACTGTACACCGGCGAAAAGCTTCAGCAAAATTGTAAATGTTGAATAAAATACATCTTGATTATGAACATTTTGAAGTTATTAAATAAATAAATAAATAAATAAATAAATAAATAAATATATATATATATATATATATATATATATATATATATATATATATATATATATAAAGAACTAAGTCAAAATACAAATACAAGAATTATAATTGAATTTACAATTCAAAGCTTTTCGTTGGCTAACAGTACGATATATATATATATATATATATATATATATATATATATATATATATATATATTATAATAAAGATGATTATTTTTTCTTGATTTGTTATAATTATTAAATAACTTCAAAAAGTTCATAATCAAGATATATTTTATTCAACATTTACAATTATGCTGAAGCTTTTCGCCGGAGTATAGTTCCAGCATTCTCAAAGACTCTCATGTCTTTGAGAATGCTGGAACTATACTCCGGCGAAAAGTTTCAGCATAATTGTAAATGTTGAATAAAATATATCTTGATTATGAACTTTTTGAAGTTATTTAATAATATATTTATATATATATATATATATACTGTAAACTCCCGATTATCCGTGGAATAGGGTGGCCCGGCAACGCCGGATAACCAAATTCCCCGGATAATCCGCTATGAACAAAGAATACGCAAAACGATCGATAATCGATTATTATAACATTAGTTACACAAATAATAACGCCGGTTAATGCAATTCACAAATAATCTTCAGAGGACAAAATAAATACAGAAAATAATTTAAAATAATATATGTATTTGACGGATTATAACATGTACATTTATATGTCTAACTATTTACAGTAAGTACATAAGTATATGTCAAAAGTAAGTATGTATGTACATATGTTATTTCCTTTACACATAATACAAAAAAATCTGTCTCTTTCGTTCGTTTTTTTTGTGAGCATTGATTTAGCTTTAATGTGAGATCTAACCATTTTGTCGCACAGTGTCTACTTGTGTCACAAAGCCATAAAGATCGATAATGTATATGACAGACATGGATAATGCAAATGTCACGTCCTAGACTAGGCGAGATTAGTTGACATTTGTTTACTATCTTATGCATCCAAGCATTTTGTCATATTCTCTTATATACAGTAGTCTGCTCGCCCCTTTTATTTCGCTGGCCCGCGTCGGGAAGCTTCCCTTTCAATGTAAAAATTAGTATGTACATATGTACATATCTATTCCTTTCATCTTAATTTGTATTAAGCCTTATATGTATTTACGCCGTAATTCGCCGTTTGGAAATTTAAACACATGACTCTGATTGGAATAAAAATTGGATATTTGTAAAACAATGGCAGACCCCGGATAATCCGCAAACCGGTTAAACCGCCCACGGATAATCTGGAGTTTACTGTATAGGCTATATATGTATATTATCCGGTTCTAACTTTTGTAAAATTATGATAGGTTATTTTTCTAAATTAAAGATATGTGTTTGTGGTAGCATCAATGATGATGATGAAGTCATTGAAACGCGAATGAAATTAAAGTATTATAATTGGGAGTTTGTATGTGTGTGTGTGTGAGTGTGTGTGTGTGTGTGTGCGCGCGCTCGCGCGCGCGTGCGCACAATATAAATAATATACACACACAATTTACTGTATTCACTTATTACTTACTTTAACGTACTTAAACAAGATTCTTACTTGGTATATTTGCGAATCGACTTTCGATATTAATTACTTTCTCTCATTTTCGAGTATTTTAGAAGACTAAAGGTTCTTGTAGTAGGCATGTGTATCAGAATTGCTGTGCCACGTGGTCAAAATTTTATTTTTGGTTTCACTGCACCGTGGGTTAGTTTTGTAATGTCTTTGAGGTAATTGGTCTATTAGGTTTATTAATTTATCATTTTTTAATTTTATTTGTACTTGTTCGTTTATTTACGCCAGGGAGTTATTTCTGTGCTCGCTGATTTAAACGCCCACACTAGGTTGTCTTAGCAGGGGCGTTGAAAATTGACGGGAATGAATTACATTATCTTCATACAGTTCCTACCTATTGGGCAGAACAGGCTGTTGTTTATTGTGCTTCCATTTCACTGTTTGAATAAAAATGAAAAAATTATCATAGCTTTGTACTTCATTTTTAAATTCCTTCTATTACATCACATTCTCCTGATATATAGGCGCATATATATATATATATATATATATATATATATATATTGTACAAATTCTCAATCGTTAATAAAATACGTTTTTACTCATCCAATTAAGTTCAACTACACTTTTTTTAACATAGTGGATGACAATTGATGTTAATATACTTTTTTTTCAAATATTTATTCAATAATTAAATTGTAAAATTTGAGGAGTCTGGATTGGATTCGAATCCAGTATCTTCATGTTTGAAGTCCATAGGAGGTTGTATGAATAAGTATAGTCGAGATGAATGTTGTTGGAAGTAGGTGAGTGGGAAGTATGATGTTGCTTTGCCGGTAACTCTGACTGGAGAGGGCTGATGACGTAGAGACAAGAACGTACCCTATAAAACTAGAAGGTCATGGGAACTTACTATCCCTCTAATTGGAACGCCCAGCGTTTTTTGATCCTAACAAATTTTTTTTCTCAAATTTAACTCTAGTTTGTTCGTATTGTTCATTATGATTGTTCAGAATTAAAGTGTAAATGTACAAATTCTTGAACATCTACGATGTATTTACATTAAGATGACAAAGCCTAGCAAATGTATATTAATAAACAGAGCCGAAAATTAATAATATTTTTAAAACTTTAGAAATCAAAGTGGTTGCATCAATTATAGTGATTAACTATAAACGCCCAACTCTCTATAGGCCGCAGCGATTGCATTCCCAAGTCAAACAGGGGAAGTTTGTACTCCGACAAGCTATTGTGATTTGACCAATGAGTCATAAAGTCCAAGGCAGTCCAATTACAGGAACAATCGATACCAGTTCCTTGCAGAACACGAGTATGCCATTACCTTTCTCCGTCCGCATATCAGTTCCGTAACACTTGAAACTGTCACTGATAGGCCGTTTGGAGTACTTTTAATAGTCTTGTATGAGCGATGTTAATTTTTAAACGAAACATTTACCCAACAGTATCGACTCTTACATCAAGAGGCTTAATATTTTTTTACAAGTTTACATGTTCTTTGCGTATCTGTATGAAGCAACTGCGGCGTAATGTTTATTTTTAAATAAAGAAAGCTTCTAAACCACAAATAACTTTTATTTAAACCTAATGTACATTTCAATTGGACAGCAGTCATCTTTAGAGGTATTTAAAAATACAACTCATTGTATTTTCAGTTGTATTTTTTAAATACCTTTGAAGATGATTGTTGTGCAGTTGAAATGTACATAAGGTTTAAATAAAAGTTATTTGTGGCTTAGAGGCTTTATTTTTTATTTAAAAATATGTTCTTTGCGTGTATGAGGGAAACGAGAAGGAGCACTATAATGTTATACCTGTAAGAAATGTGGAAAAGCTGGTGAACCACAGGGGTTGCTGATTTAGTGACATGAAGCGTTTCTCTCACGTTTTACCAACTCTCTGTCGGAGTATTAAGTCAGTACTTCTAGTACAACCACACGAATTTATAAACATAACTTGTTAGGAAACAACTTTACCATTTTTTTAGTTGGCAAAATAGCAAGACGCTATGAAAAGATAAAAGTTATTGCTAGCACTTTTCACAATGCACTAGATCGACAATATTGTAACGCTCGCTTTGTATTCTCGTGAACATCAGCGTTGCCAACAAAATAACAAAACTGTACCCGTTCCACGACCTCGGCATGGAACTAAAGATAATTTACTGCAGATCGGACGGCCGATTGTTGGGACTCGCCATCCGTGTCTCATTGTGCTGGCGGATAAGTTTATGTGACGTGTTTATGTGTGTCGGTACAGCGTTACGCTGGCGAAAGCGTGTCAAGTTGGAATTAGGTGCGGTATTGGTCAAGAAAGAGACGGAGTGGGCGAGAGTGGTCGGTACTTGTAGTCAACGTAGGGCGCCTTGTTAACGTGTAAATAATGTATGGATAAGTGATAACTTGTGTGAACTGTATCTATTCGACGGAAAGTACTGGAAACTATTTTACGGAAAACTGGAAAAGTTTGCGATTATTATTGACTAAAGAAACTAGCAGGAAGTTTTCTATCAGAAAGTTATATTAAAAGATTATTTGACAAAATTAAATGCGTGAGTTAGATATATCGCTTCTCAAGCGGGAAGTAAAAGATAAACAAAGGCGTGCGTGTTTATAATAAACAATTCAAAATGTTATCCGGGTTGGCTCTAGTAAAGAGGTATGTGATGGTCCTCCTCACCAGGGGAGATTTTCGTCACCATATCTATACTCCAATAGTCCTTCCTTATGCAGACTTTATAGAAGAATCTTGGTGGTAGGTATCCTGTCACTCCAATAAAGAGTAGGTCTACATCGGAGATGTAAATGCACTCGTGAGCCATGAAGTTTTTGTTCTTGCTTTAATCCCTATACTTTCTTGGTTCTTTATCACGAGCTAAGGTAATAAACAATTCGTATCAGTAACTGAAAACACAAGTGATTGAATGTTGCCAGATTATGTAGCAAGTAGCAGTGTCTAGCAACGGTAACTAGGACAATCACTTCAAAAGTTGAACATTTGTCTTACATTAACAGCTTTTGTGCCGAATCGCGTGTCATGCATTTTACGATCTGTCAAGTCTCGACGCCCTCGTGTTCTTTCTTACTTAAACTAAAAGGTGAAGAACGTGTATCAAGCCAAGCCCGCAAGCTGAAGAACAGTTTCTAGAAGACTACTACATAATGTAACAAAATATTGGAAACATTCAGACTATGCAGTTTGAGGTAAATTTTCCGATTATACAAACCATATTTTTAACTTTTTTCTCAAAAATCTTTATGTCACTTTAGAATAAAAATATTAGGGTGTATGATATATGATTATATATCTTCTAACCTAATCATTTCTAACTCAACCCCATCATTCAGGGTTATGTGGTTTTCACCTAACCTAACATCCGTGTATGGCAAATTTTAATCGAACCATAGCAAGCACTTTGACTTCATTTTGATTCAATCTACGGATTCAACTTACGTTATTTTAATCTAACCTAATCATTCAAATGTCTACTTAAACCAGTCTAATCACTGAAGTTCATGCTTCGTAAATCTAACCTAATCATTCAAGTTCATGCTATTTTAACCTAACCTAATCATTAAAATTGTTATTTAAACCCAACTTAATCATTCCATCGCATGCTACGTAAACCTAACCTAATCATTTGAGTTCAAGCTGTTGTAACCTTATTCCTGATCTAATCATTCAAATTTATGCTATTGCACCTAACTTAATAATTTAAGCTCATGTTATTATTTCTGGCTTAAATAATAACATTTCAAGTAAACGTAATTTTAACCAAACGTAATAACTCTGGAGTTATTGGGTCTGGAGTAACTCTGGGTCGTGTTATTGTAAACTAACCTAACCTATTTATTTAAGTATATCTAATTTGGCAGTAAAAAGTTTGACGATTTCCGAAAAACTGTTCAATATAGTTAACTTAATTTAAAAAAATTCAATAATGAAGCCGTTCCTGACTGAAGTAGTAAAAATGAAACCGCTTCTTGTGGAAGACGATTACACACGTGTTCAGCGGTAGCCGTTAAAACAGCTTGTTACTCCAGCCAACGCGTATAAATAAGAGCTAATACAGTCCAGTATACTCTTCTGTGCTTTAATGACTCTCTCGACATTTTCTTATAAACTATTTCAGACACTGTGATAGAACCTGTTGCGGCCTAAAGACGGGTTCGTTACAGGTCGAAGTACGGTTCAAGGTCACGTTTATACGCCGCCACTAGAAATATGCATTGAATTTGGTTCGTCGCGTATTTTATTACATATCTAGGTATGTTACTAAGGAAATATGTAAGTTTTGTACGTACACGAACGCGCGTATATATCCTTTGACAATATTTATTCTGTAATCCAGTCTGGATGGTAGGTTTTGAAAGAGAATTGGTACTTGTGGCAAATTAATCAGAAATAGAAGATGAGGCTGGCCTTAGTTCTCTTGTAAAAGTAGCAAACAGATTCGTGGGAGGAACGTCGCTTGTGATGATAAGTTCTTGACGATCCACGCTCTAGAAGTATCAGAAATGTGGTCACACAGAATACAGCCTGGCGTTATAGTCTATATGATACAACCTGTCCTGTGACTGCTCAGCTATTTGGGGACCCAGACGTGCCTTATCACTCGCAGCAATTATTTTATGACTCGTGTACTAACATTCCTACTAAGTGAATTAACTTCCTCAATCTAATCATAAGTTTTTATAATTTATACGGAATATTTGAAATGAATGTAAAAGTATAAGCAGAACGATACCGAGGCGACATAATTTTATTAAGAAACTAAACAAACAATATAGGCCTAGGTGAAGGCTGCTTATGTGCGCTAACAATCAAGTTGTTTATAACAATCAATTATATCGTGTTCTTTTATTTTACGTATTTTTCAAATATTTGATAGAAATTATAAAAAAATTATGACTATATTAAAAAAGTTTATTTACTTATTAGGGTTTCTAGAACATTAACGAAAGTGCTGTGGGGTGGGTGTGAGTGATAAGGCACGTCCGGGTCAATCTAGGTAGCCGAGCGGTAAAAAGAAAGGTTACATCATACAGACAAGTTTTAAAGACGAGCAACGCAATGGGAAGCCGTTGCATTACGCGGCCACGAGCAGGCCTAACAAAAATATTGCTATTTCATGGTATTTTTTGTGTGGTTATGTGCACGCTTGATTTACTTCCCTGTAGTGGAAAGGGTTCAATCATCGTCATCCGCTGAAATTTCCGGTTTTTGCCCATTTGAAGGCGAATACAAATTTCACGCTATTTGAAGTAGTCTGTTCTTTATAGATTTTCCGCTTGAAAATGTTCTTTCTGAGGTTCCACAGCTTCTGCGGACAAAATTATTATTTTATAAAGCTTAAATGACAATATATAATTTAATCACTGCTAAATAACTCAGTTAGTGTTACTAATGTTCTAATAATGTGCTGTTAACACTTTTCTAGGTATTCAGTTAATTTTCCTATGTAAATTTAGAAAACGTATGAATACATTGAGGTTCAAGACAGCTGCGGGATTTGGGAGGCAAGATGAGGTCCTGACCTCTTAATAATGATTACAAGTAAAATATTTTATTTTGCTAAACAAAAGTAAGGTATAAAGTAACATTTTCTAACATATTAGGCCTACTATGTATGTTACAAATCATTTTATCAAATCTTTTTTGAGGGGAAGAAGGTAACCTAGCCAGTGGCCGCTCGAAACGTTTTGCCGGGAGAAAAAAATTATTTTTATTTTTGAAACTAGATGTGTTGTTTATTTTTACAAATAAATACTTTAATCAAACTTTTACTATTTTAGGCAATTCTTTTTTTACACTTAATGATTGTCGGTTTTTAACTAAGTCTAAATAAGTTTAAAATCGTTTAACCTACTTAAATGGTTTTGATCAATAATTAAAATATGTTTTTTGTTGGAAATACCTAAAAGTGCAATAGGTATTAAATATATATGGCCTTTAATCGAGTGACATAAAAGTTAGAAGAACTTTATTTTTGGCGTTACAAAGTAATTCACTTGTGTAAAGTTAAGAATAATTTACTTGCGTACGTAATAATCCGTACTGGAATTATAAATTGAAGTCTTTAGTCACTGATTAGGGATTCCATTAATGTAAGGTTATCCTAACCTATAACTTATAAAGTTGGAATTTTTAAAAAAAATATGTTAAATTGACCCACAATAACTATTAAAAGGAAAAAGGTTTTTTTTTGCTGTCACAAAACGATCTAAACATAATTACGATATTTTTAATTAACATATTGCAAACAATAAAGTCAACTCTTGTGAAAGCCACATGTATCACAGTAGGCCGTCGGGATTCTCAAGTTTCACTTAACTCACTAGGGGACCCGTTGTCCAGTGCCATTATAAAAATCTCCAATTCAACTGTGCATTGTACCATTGTTACTACAACCTTATTTCTACATCATTCAGATTCTAGTTTTACAACTACATCTGTATTCTCTGAATAGGTCGTCATAGATCTTAAACATTCCTTGGAATAATAAATACACAAAAACCTCTTAACCACAAACATTCTTTATTTTACCCTTATGTACATTTCAGTAACCAAGTAACCATCCTCAGAGGGATAACGTACAAAGACGTCTTTGTATGTTATCCCTCTGAGGATGGTTACTTGGTTACTGAAATGTACATAAGGGTAAAATAAAAAGTTTGCGATTAAGAGGTTTTTGTGTATTATTAAAAGCAATCACAGTATATTCTAATAAATAGTATTCCTTGGATTTTAACGTCATTCTGCCACTAGCCTTACATCTAGTCTACCGCTAAAGGCTCTAGCAGTATCGTAATTTACAAAATAACCTTCCCTAATGAGCATTTACAATCCATCTTTACCACATTTATCAAAGTTCTCAGAAAAGATTGACAATCTGCGAGGACTTGTAAAATATTTACAAATAGATTTTTAAAAAATAAGTTAAAATTAATTTTGTACATCTTAAACCTAAAAATAAATAAACCTGCTTAAAGTTCTATTCGTCGCTCAGTGACATCGTAACTGTGGTGGAGTGATTTACTAGTGGTGTAGCTTGCTTCGTTCTGCAATTTCAGTCGCTGAAAGGTTGACTGTGAATGCGTTCGAACTGACAACATCGCATCCCTACCCTGCCACAGACCCATTCCTATTCTACTTTAAATCTAAGTATAACCGGATCCATTCTCTCTGTCTGTGCGCATGCGTGTACGCCCCAGTAAGTACTTCGGCGGATGCATGCCATTTATGAAGAGATCCGAATTCACTGTAGAATGAATCTAGCACGAAACTTAAAATAAGAACAAAAACAAACAAACCAAAAGCTTAATGCAGAGTCCAATAGAAACATTTTTGGGGACAGCAGTTAGCCCCCCCCCCCGTTCTGTACATTGGACAATCTGTTGCATTTTATAGTGTTACAAAAAGAAAAATATAACATATGATATCAAAAACTGAGTCAGTAGTAGACAATGCGCAGGCCTACAGTTCTGTTTCCAAGCAGTAGCCGGTTTTCTTTCTCATCTTGTTTTTTTCTTTAGAATTTCAAGTGTTTGCACTTCGTATATCCTTCTTTCCGCTGTGAGAAGGAAATTTTAATTTTTTTTTTGAAATAGACCTACTCTAGTCCGTTTGAAATTTAGTGAAATGTATCAAATAGCGTTTGTTTTACACCTGTGTCGGTGTTATTGATTTAAATTAATAAAATCTTTACCTTTTGAAATAAGTTAATTAAATAGGCAGATCGAAACTGACGAAAGCATGCCTGGTTGACCTAGGTTACATACACTGTAAGCAGGAGTATTTGTTGGCAGTGTGCGGGACGCCTGCGGATATACACGACATTGTATCGTGTAGATTGAATTGTCTCCCACATTGATCTGTACATTTAGTAGCAATAATCCCTCATTATATCTTCTTCTTAATATAATATATAAATATCAATACAATGTCAGTTTATCATATTATATGTTTTAGGCTTTTATACACTTTTGATGACCTCTTTATTGGTCCTTTGTTGTGAAGAGGACCTTTTAAGGTTCTTTGTTGTTCTTCTAAGTACCTTTTTGATAATCATTTGCTTATGAACGTACATTCTTCTAAAGATCTTTTTGAAATTGTTTTGTTTTTTAAGATCTGTTTGATGATCTTTTATTGCGAATAAACCTTTCTAAGGACGGTTTTGGTCTTGGTAATCCTTTATTATGAAGACACATTCATCTGAGAACACGTTTTGAAGTCCATTAAATTATCATGTTTGCAGACTGCTTAGTCGCGTTCGATTCTCCGAGACGTTTACACATTAAATGCATTGTCAGCTATCTGTGTGTATAACGGATGTAGTGGAATGCTCGCCAAAGATAGGGATTAGCTGTCACATGATCAAACACAACTGACCACCCACAACAAGCCGACAAATAGAAACAAGTTGCTAAGTAAGGATGTACACTTGTCGCCTGCAGCCATCTACGGATAGTCGATGTCGTCGCAATGAATTAGCCGTCTGAAGTATTGTTGTGCAGTTTATTATATAAATACGCAATATGTCTTCTCTCTTCTACTAAAAACACTTTACGGAACCGTTAAGCTGTGTGACGTAGATATAGAAGGCACAATAACGTTTATTTTATATAAGTGTGAAAACTTCTGGTCCTTATTTATTTACAGTCCTTATAAATGATTTTAACCATAGATGTGTAATGACGATTTAACCTTAAGCTAGTACTTGTGACTGCCGATGTATTTTAAAATTATAAGCCTATATATACCATAGTCTTCGTACATACTAATGGGGTTTATAGAAAACCGATGTAGAAGTGAGAGCAAACAAGTCAAGTGTGAAGGAAATAACCAAAGGAAGCTAGATTACTTTTTTTTGCCATACAACGTATTGTACGTTTGATTGCCTTTGCACTTTCTTACCCATTAATTTATTTTTAACATTATATTTTATACTTCTAGTGATTCATAGATATTAAGTTTTTAACATTACTCTTTTCTCTTATTGTCTTCATAATTTTTATTTTTGTATATTTATGTTTTTTATGTATGGAACTACTTACCATATTTGATTTATGTACATCTGATTTTTATGTAGGGATTACGATGTTATATATCAATTTCCTTTCAGTTTGACGTACATAAAGTTCTATACTACAAAATCCATTTCCTCATGCACATTAGTTGTGTTATCGTCATTATTTATTATATTTATAATATTATTATTTGTTATAAGCAATTTTAACATTTCTGTTTAGAAATAGATTTTGTTATTCTGTTTATTTTATAACCTGTGAATGCGAATATAGTCACGAAAGGGTTATTAAGTATGTTGTTTATTTGCATTTTATTATGCTAATATTAAACCTGTCTATTATTTTTCATTTATATCCATTTTCTACTGCTATTTGATATATTTTCTCTTTCATTTATATGAATTACTCACAGGTATTTTATGAATTCTGTATAACTAATGTACAGAGCTGCCAATTTTGGTTGTGAATGACTCCGTATTATCTTAATTGTTTGTGTAGCTACTTGTTGCTATAGATTTGGCTACATTTGTACTGAAGCTCTGAAGCAACAGTGTAGATATAATGGGTGGGAAAATAAATTTTAATTTTATTTATTTGTCCAATTTATTTTGCTACTATAGTAGAACCGTGATTATTATGATAATTAATAAGGCCATGCCCTTTTAACTCTTTCCTCCTTTAATTATCTGCTTACCGAATATAAACAGCTGTACAGGTTAAATGATTTTAAACTCTAATTTTGGTAATTCGAAATCTCTTTAAAGTTATTTTGGCTGTTTGCTTTTGGCACGTTTTAATTTTTATAAAGCTGTTACAACAAAAATTTCCAATTGTAGGAATTAAATTGACTGAATATGTTAATGTAACCTAAAGTCCGGTAGAAAGAATATGCCTGTCAGTTTAACAGCTGATGTAACCTAAAGTCTGGTAGAAAGAATATGCCTGTCAGTTTAACAGCTGATGTAACCTAAAGTCCGATAGAAAGAATATCCCTGTCAGTTTAACAGCTGATGTAACCGAAAGTCCGGTAGAAAGAATATGCCTGTCAGTTTAACAGCTGATGTAACCTAAAGTCCGGTAGAAAGAATATGCCTGTCAGTTTAACAGCTGATGTAACCTAAAGTCCGGTAGAAAGAATATGCCTGTCAGTTTAACAGCTGATGTAACCTAAAGTCCGGTAGAAAGAATATGCCTGTCCGTTTAACAGCTGATGTAACCTAAAGTCCGGTAGAAAGAATATGCCTGTCAGTTTAACAGCTGATGTAACCTTAAGTCCGGTAGATAGAATATGCCTGTCAGTTTAACAGCTGATGTAACCTAAAGTCCGGTAGAAAGGATATGCCTGTCAGTTTAACAGCTGATGTAACCTAAAGTCCGGTAGATAGAATATGCCTGTCAGTTTAACAGCTGATGTAACCTTAAGTCCGGTAGAAAGAATATGCCTGTCAGTTTAACAGCTGATGTAACCTTAAGTCCGGTAGATAGAATATGCCTGTCAGTTTAACAGCTGATGTAACCTTAAGTCCAGTAGAAAGGATATGCCTGTCAGTTTAACAGCTGATGTAACCTAAAGTCCGGTAGAAAGGATATGCCTGTCAGTTTAACAGCTGATGTAACCTAAAGTCCGGTAGAAAGAATATGCCTGTCAGTTTAACAGCTGATGTATCCTAAAAATTCAATCTCATCGTGAACAATATTTAACTGTAAATATAAGTTAAATCGGTCGGTACAATTCTTTTTTACCATTGTGTAACATCTGATTGAATGTGAAATAAACAGGTCAAATGATTCTGTACTCTAACCTCGGTTATTCGAAATCTGTTTAGAATTAATTTAGCTGGCCTTGCTTTTACAGTAAAATCTCGATTAACCGTCACCGTCGGGATCGAACTCATGACTGTTGAGGCAATAGACGGATAACAGAAACACTGTATTATTTCTCCAAAACTTAATCTCAATCAATTATATTATAGACAGATATCACTCTCACAGTAATGTAATATATTTAGGAGCGAAAAGATCATAAACACGATTGTAATAACAAACGAAATTATTTATTACATGATAAAAAGATCGGCACAGTAGCTACAAATGTAGCAAACTAATGTACAGTAATATAAACTTACAGGTGAAATAGTTCGTGTAGTTTAACAAACAAAGCAAGCGCGTCACTGTGCACCTTAATACTTTAGCTGCCGGCCACAATATCGGCGTTTTCATAGAGAATTACCAAAATATTTTATGCCGTTTTTTTAAATAATGTGTACTTATGTTTCTTTGTTCCCCTATCATATCTAAGTATGAATATACGTTTCTTATCATAATATTTTTAAAAATACATAGTTTTTTCCTATCGTAAATAAACTTTGTCCGACCAATTGGCCCGACATTGTTTTTGATTTAATTATATTTTCTTATCTGTGCAACACTGTTTTAATATTTTTTGTGTTGTTTGTAAACAATAAACAACAAAATCACAATTTCATGTTCCGGTTACCCACATAATAAGCTGACTGGCGATAAAAGTGTTTTGGCGCCTATCACTAAGACATGTAAACGTGTAACATGTGATTGATTTGTGAGTTTATAAATATTTTGTATATAGAACCAAAGTGTAATATATTCTCTCTCAAACAATGCTTCTGGTCCAATAAATACTGTCCAAGATTCATATCAAGTTAAAGTTTTAAAATCAAATAATTTACTTGTTAAGGAATTTACGTTATAATTTACTTCCTAGCAAAGATGAGTTTATCTAAGTGTATCAATAATGATTTTCTTGAGCAACTGTGGCCTATGTTATAATATTTTAAATAATAAACCCAATAACCACAAATTAACTTTATTTATTCACCTGGTGCACATTTCAGTTACAAGGTAACCATCTTCAGAAGTAATGAACAAATAAATTTAATTTGAAATATATATATATATAAAATATATAAAATATATAATATATATATATATATATATATATATATATATATATATATATATATATATATATAAAACATATATAGCAAAAAAATATTGGGGTTATAAATTTAATTCTTATTTTGTCTTGAAAAATAAGATTTATTTTATCTTCTTTTATTTAACTACTGCAGTTTTTTTTAGTTACTGCCCGTAACTACTGACAATAAGCTCCTAGAATAACATCATGTTACCGTCGGCGTTTATCTATCATACAAAAACCATCCTAATTACATCTGTAAGTAGTGTGAAACTTGTTGTTTAATACAGTGCCTTAATTTTTCCAAAAGTAGTAACACCAGCCGAGTAGTACGAATTAACATAAAACGTTACGTGGCCCGACGGTATTCGGTTCAGTGTACTGGCTGTCGGGTCAATTGGATGACGGTTTACAGAAACCGACGGTTAAAAGAGTGACGATTAATCGAAGTTTTACTGTACATACGTTTTAAACATCATAACAGCTGTAACTACATACATTTCTAACTATACTCAGTTTAAAGGACTATCTTCTTTAACAACTGATTATGTTTATTCGACCATAAACCTAAAATCTGTAGAAAGAATATGGATGTCAGGTAACACCTGATGTAACCTAAAAAATCCAGTTCTGTGTGAATAAGACTATAAAATTATCAATGAAAATTCTAAGTAAGAATTTTTAAACATTTATATGTATAGTATTTCAAGTAAATAACTAATCTTGTGATTCGAAATTTCATTAAAATGCAAAATCTTGCAAACGGAATCTGTCGTAACGGATTGAGAGAAGGTGGTTGGTGGGGAGATGGGAGCGTAGACTGTCCATGTAAGGTTTCTCCCTGACCTACGCCAAGCGAACACCAGTTGAGCCAACCAGGTTGCGCTTATCAATTACAATTGCACGCCGCGCCAGCAAGACTTGTTTTTTATACCGCAGCCGTCGACAGAGTTTCACACAAAGAGCGAGGTCACTGTACTCACATCGGGAGTGGTAGGCTTACTCCTGCTGTGTCTCGGCCAGATGGAGTAAATGTCAAAGGTGGGAAGAAATTTCAGCCTATCCACCGCGATACTCTCAACTGTTTTACACTTGCTAGAATGGAAATTCTGGTCTTCGTAGAACTTACTCGTATTAGCTCCTTACAAACAGCTGTTTAGTCCTTTTTCAGAGAAATTCAACTTATTGAGACAACGGTTGTTAAATGATAAACTGTTCTAAGAGTCTATAGAACCGCTTCCTAATTATTACATTTGGATCCAGATTAAGCCTTAGAATCATGCTCTAGTGGTCCTTGCTAACAGCTGCTTCTTGACTTCTACATAGGGGTAATTTATTTAATGGCAATTCCATTCTGGCAGTCTGCCTTCGCAAGTTACTTCTGGTAGATTCAACGCTTCTAAGGACGTTAATGCAACGTTATCTGTTAAGACAAAATGTCGTTTATTAGTTTACCTTTTGATAATATTTCAACTAAAGTGTTGGAAGGAATTTTTAAGAACGTAAATAACACCCTTAAAAATTTATTACGCCATGCTAAAGATAAAACTATAACATTAGACAAATAAGAGATTTATAAAGTGAAATGTAATGATTGTGATCAAATCTAATTTGTTCAGACTATAAGAAAAGTTTAGAGAGATAAAATACGAAAGGTTAGATAAGTCCAGTATTGTTGCTCATATGTTAGAGACTCGTCATAATTTAGATGTTAATAATGTCAAATAAAAGATGAATAAATTGTTGAATAGTTTTGAAAGTATATAGCCTATATTAGTAAAAATAAATAAGATTTTATTAAATGCTGATAGAGACCCAATTACAAATTCTATTTTGTATTCACTTTTGAAGTAAAATCATGATTTTTGTATAGAATTTTGGGCTGTTTACTATTTCCTTTATTAGAAATTTAATTTACCTTTTAGTGCTATGTATAAATTAATGTTATGTATAAAAGTTAATATTATTGTTATGTATTAGAAATTAATGTTATGTATAGAAGTTATTGATAATGTTATGTATTAGGTAATATTATGTTTTATTAGTTATTGTTAATGTTATGTATTAGGTAATGTTATGTTTTATTAGTTAATGTTAATTTTATATATAGAAGTTGTTGGTAATGTTTAAATAGGTTAATGTTATGTATTACAAGTTAATGTTAGTGTTGTGTATAGAAGTTATTATTAATGTTATAGGTTAATGTTAATGTTGTGTATAGAAGTTATTATTAATGTTATAGGTTAATGTTATGTATTAGGAGTTAATGTTAATTTTATATATTGAAGTTATTGTTAATGTTATGTATTAGAAGATAACGTTAATTTTATATATAGGAGTTGTTGTTAATGTTTATATAGGTTAATGTTATGTATTAGAAGTTATTATTAATGTTATGTATAGATGTTATTATTAATGTTATGTATAGAAGTTATTGTTAATGTTATGTATTAGAAGATAATGTAAATTTTATATAAAGAAGTTGTTGTTAATGTTTATATAGGTTAGTGTTATTTATTAGAAGTTATTGTTAATGTTATGTATAGATGTTATTGTTAATGTTATGTATAGAAGTTATTGTTAATGTTATGTATTATAAGTTGATCTTAATGTTATGTTTATACCTAAGTTCATGTTAATGTTATGTAGCCTATATATTAATTTTATGTAATACACGTTAATGTTATGTATTACACGTTAATGTTATGTATAGAAGTTATGTATTAAAAGTTAACGTTAATTTTATATATAGAAGTTAATGTTAATGTTATTTATTAGAAGTTAAGACGATGCGCCTTCTTGCTGTTACCCTAGAAGGGAGTTGGGATCTCGCTTTGTTAAGCGTAGAGGCCGCGGCGTTCTGGGAGGAGGCAAGTAGTTTGGTTGAAAATAAAAGGGAAATGTGTATTGTCATGTGTCTAAGGATCGCTACTTTGTAAGCAAAATATACATAAGACTAGAATAAAAATATCTGTAGTTAGAGTTTGTATGTATGATTTATTAATATTAAACCACAGTCAATTATTCCAAGTAATTAGTGATAAAAGGTATCTTATTAACGATTGAAATTTTGAACAAGATAGCCTATATATAGAGAGAGTTTAAAATAATAGAAGTAATTGTAAACGTCTCGGTTTTGTGTAATTATTCAACAATGTACATAGAGTAAAAAAATAGTATCGCAGCGAATGTTAGTCATGATTTCAGTAACGTCATTATATGACGTCATAAAAGCATGTGGAACACTTGTGGCAGGTCGCCGCTGTAGAGGCTGTAAAATGCGAGGTGAAGTAAATTGAATTGAGTCAATAAACTAGAAATAACGTTACAACTTATCGTTTTGTGATTGCCTAAAAATGCATTTAGAAGTCGATCGTACGGGTTTGCAATAAAACTGTGCTTTTCCAAGTTATTAACAATCGGGGCGATAAACTCGCGATGATGTATAACACTTCTTCACTGTGCGATGTCATTTCACGTATAGCGGAAACTTGTGAGTGAAATTAAACAAGCTGAGCGAGATAAACGAGAAGATTGTCGCAAAGTTTTACTGTATTATTATTAGTTTTATTAAATTAAATTAACATATTAAAAAATAAATTTATTATTTGCCAATTAGTAGTAGTAATAAATTTATTTAGACTGCTATAAATTAATTAAGTTTAAATCTTGTAAACTATATTAAAGTTAAGAAACATAATTAAAGAAATTACATTATAGATAAATACTGTATTTATACTAAAACAGTTACTAACGCCTATTAGAAAAATGTTTATGAGTAGATGTAAATGTAAATGAGTAGATGTTTTATTCATTTTCATTGTTGTTAATTAAATGATTTCATTTTTATTACAATCATTTAAATTGTAAAAAGGACAAAACTATTAGTTTATAGTGTAACAAAGACTTGGACCAGACCTATTTTTATTTTTACATATATTATTGACAACTGATGATAAATGTCGTAAATCAGAGATAGATATTTTTTGCCTTTTTAACCAAACAAACTTTATCTATACTTTGTAGCTTAATTTAATTCTTAGCTATTGAGCGATGTGGTATGGTAATACAGTGTTGTTTTTGATCAAGGAACATTAAATCAATACAGTTTTGTCTGTGTTTGTTAATTAAAGTAATTTTTGTATTAAAAAAATGTTAATCTCTTTTTCATGTTTGCGACCTTTAAGATCTTTTTTCTTTTTCTTAATATAAATATGAAACAAAATAGGGGTTACGCAGTTTTTGTCCAATATTAGCTTTCTTCTTTTGTAGAATACATTTTTTAAGTAATATATAAATATGAAAAAAATGGGTTTGGCCCATTTTTTGGCAATTACTTGAATTAGGCCTAATATTCAAATAATCGATTCTGAAAAATATAGTTCCTAAAAGATAAAATTCCCAAAAACTAAAATACGGTATATTAATGTACCAAAAAAAAAAAAAAAATATATTTGAATAAATGTTTTAGACATAATAAATTATTATGTATGAACGTGTAAATACTTGGCCCGATTTGGCTTCGAAACAGCTAAAATTAAGCCCCAGGTTTTCCATAATTTACCCTTCGTTGGGATAGGCCGGAAAAGCATTCCGCGCACGGTTCATCGACCTTTCTAATTTATTTTCGAACCACTGAGGCGCGTTGACCACGGTTTCGCTAACTCGGATCAGCCCCGTAGTAGCCAAACCTCAGTTACGATTACGATGTGAGGCATCGTATTGTGGGAATTACAACCAAACTGGCCCGAGGCTCGGAAGTACACACACGACCGCTCCCCTATCGTCGACCGCCCTTACAGTATAAATCTTGCTTATAGGTGGGGATGAATTAATCCCCACCCCTTCCATTCATGCATCTCCTGACAAGTGGGCACCCTTGCTCGTTCTCCCCTTATACCGAGATATCGATTGTGTTTTTACAAAATTTATGTAGAACAAATCCTACGCGACTCAGTGGTTTAGTATACATTTTATACACAATATTTTAATAAAATAGCCTGATAACATCAACAAAAAGGAAAAAACATCAAAATTGAATAGATATTGGAAGAGGATAGAATTAAGAAATACATTTAGATGAATGAATAAAGGATTTCAGCAAAAAGAAATTGCGTAGGTCAAGGATTCATAAAGATATTACAACTTGTCTAATAAGTAATATCCGAAACTAGAGTTCATTTGCTCTTAATTCAAAATGTAGCTACTATTGTACATCGTATTTTTATATATGTAGATTAAAAGTATTCCTTTTCTTCACTAGCCCTTTTGGACAAATTGGGTCAGGTAGCAAGCAGATACCTCTCTTCATCCCGGTTTAGAGGTCTAATTCAGTTAAGCATTCGTGCCTACCCGTGTTATAATTGCCCATTACTCTTAGTATCAGGAGATCATACAATCCCGAATACCTGGTTATCCCGAATCAATAATACCTGGTTATGCCGAATACATTCATTCTTCCTATTCTTCTTACAAGAGGCAATCAACCATACCCAGCAATGTTATAATTGCCCCTTATTTTTAATATCAGGAGATCACAATGTCCTTTTTTTTACTGGTTATGCCGAATGCCATCATTCATCCCATTCTTCTTGAAAGAGGCTGTAACTGGTTTGGATATTTTATGAACCTGAGAGACAGGAGGTCTGCTTCAGTAAATAACCGAACCCACCAATGTTATAATTTCCTCTCTTTGTATCAGGAGACCATAGTGTCTTTTTCCTGGTTATCTCGAATATTATCATTCTTCCTATTCTTCGGATAAGATGTGTAACTGGTTTGGATATTTGTATAACACCTACGGAGAGTTTATCTACTTGAGGTAAGCGACCGTACCCACCAGTGTTGAAATTTCTCCCTAGGATTAGTAATAGGGTAAATAATGTCCTTTCGTGGGTATACTGAATACCATTAGCCTATTCTTTCTATTCATTTTACAAGAGGGTGTAAGTGGTTGGGATATTTGCATTATCCCGACGGAGAGTAGATCTACTCCATACTAAAGTAGTGAAATAAGCATGGCCTGCGTGATCGATGTAACACTACCACACACTTGAAGAAACACAGTTCACGTTCTGAATGGTAGTAGAACAGTGAGTTTAATTGACCAGTTGGCTATATGGATGGCTTGTGAGTCGTGGTATTTCCTGTCTAACATGACAACTCAACTAGAGAGTTCAAAGGTCGTGCCATCCACTTTATGAATAATGGATGTACGTAGACAGTGCTGCTTTAAATTCATCACGTCGTCAACTAATCAAAAGTTTCCCAGTTATGTAAACAGCTTGTGTCTTTTATTATCGGCTGCTTTTATATCGGATACATTTTGTCATGTTTGATACGAAAACGTTTGTGAAGTATGATTCAAATCGGAAACGTTTAATAGTGAATGCGTTACAACAAACGAGAAGTAGGGTATTATGTTGAATCACCTCTTCTCTGGGTCCTCAGATATTTATTCCTACACAAATCCCTTCGTCAATTTTTCTCTCCTATATATAACATCTCTTTGTCTCCTTTTTCTCAGTATTCTCCTGACATCATCATTTCACTGTCTTATTACGTGTTTCCCATCTTCTTTTAACACATTTCCTGAGCTGTTGTTTCTTCTTACGTCACTATATCTTCTTCCCTTGTTATTATTTCGTGCTATGACTTATCTAGATATTCTTTTATCCCTTCATTTCATTCTTTGATTCGTTCATTATCGATATTCTTTTAGTAACATCTTTCGATATCTTGTTATTTCTTGATAATCTACCAAAACAACTGTCTGATTTGTTGTTGTTTTCTCTGTCTTTATTTCATTCTCTGTTTGTTATTTCTTTTTACATAATTATAAATTATCATTTGTTCTTCTAAGATTTCTATGCCATTTTTCATGTCTATCTCGTTTTTTCTCAATTGTCTTTCGAAATAATTTAATTTTAAAATATTTTTTCAATGTTTATTTCTTTTTTATGTCTTTATGTTTTCTTATGTAATTGTTCCATTTTGTCGGTTGTTCTTTATCAGTATTCTTCCTATATCATCTTTTCATTTTTTTCCTCGATCTGTCTCAATGTCTTCTTCATTATATTATGTTATGACTTGTCCTTTCTAAATAGCCTTCCGATATTATAACTGGTTTTTCTAATTTTTCTCTTTTTTCACTTGTCTTCTGACGTAATCGTTTCATCCTCCGAGTTGTTATTTTTTCTTAGGTCTCTTATACGTTTTTTCCATGACATTATACCATTGTACAACTTGTTCCTATGTTTTTTTTTTATTTGTATTTATTAATAGTCACATTCCTCTAACACTGTAAAACCTTCTTAGATCCCTTCTTAGAATTATGTATTCGATATTTATTGTCTTTCTTGGCCAAGTTAAAATCGTCAATTATACTCGATTATAGATTCAGAACATATGTTTAGAGGTTTTACAGTTTTAATCAGGTTGTGTTGTTTACAATGAAAGTAGTGTTCTTTATGACGTAGTTTTTATGACGGACGTCATATATTCTACTTTAATATTCCAGTATTTCAAGTTGGGATTTCTAGTGTAAAATAATATAACGCTAAATAAAGTTATTTTTAAAGCTTTCAACTTTAATAGAATTCCAGACGGAGAAAAGGTATTCTGAAAGCGACAACTTTCCCGTTCAACGTTCTCCTCGTCCAATAGTATTTAGTTTCTTCTTGGTGTTGTCTGCTGTCACCAACTGCAAGAGCAACGTCCTACCTTCTATTCTAATCCGGGACTTTGTAGGAAGCCGGCTATCGGTTGCAGGCTCGTGGCGGTCAGCCAACATGCACTCGTCACGTCTGCTTTACAAATTAAACGTGACGGTCAAAGGTGCTGCTTCTCGACTCTGTATCGGAAAGTATTTCAAATTACGCGTTACCGAATTAATGATCCCTTGCTTGTAGACGGTCGGGTATTCTGGGCTACAACTTGGGCGCATTCACTCTGTGAACATTCCTGTCCGGATGAGCTGAAGAATCTTGTATTTTCGGTTAAAATTCCTACCGATAAGAGCATAAGATCGGGCTCGTTTTAGAAATTGTTATTTGCAGTTAGATATCAAGGCAGTTGACTTGTGCTTATTAACAGTTATAAAGAGCGTTTTTTCTTAACCGTCCCCTAGAAAATTGTTTTGCTTTTAATTTGAAAACGTATTTGATTCACTCCAATAGCTTAGAACAGGTTTTAGGGCAGGGGGACGCACCCTAGATAATTCATTTAAAATTGACATTGGAAAGTATTTGTTTCAAAATTTTGCAATTATATATAATTACAATCGAATATAAAATCTAATCCAGTCTGATACAATCTAATATAATTTTACAATCTATTTGGACTAATCGTGTGTTTTGAGCTACTTATTTGAAACTATTGTTTTGTCATGACTTCATTTGTGTGTTTTTGAATTAGTAAGATAGGCTATTGTGGCCTTTAAATGAAACTTTTGGATTGTCAATACAGCTAAGATTGTGGTAAGAATCCCTGACGTGAGATATATGGAAGGCTCGTATAACTGAGGACCTGTAACTCTAGCCTTATGAGAAAGGTGTCTACCCGAGACACTATCTTGTAGGATATTTGGGTCCAAGATTGGGAAATAACCCATTTGTATTGGAAAGTATGCAAAAATGACGAATCCCATAAACGGGATCGTTTGTAGAAGGTAGACCTATGCCGTAGCGTGGACGAAACGTTCTTGAGATATTATTCGTCAAGCAATAAATTTTATTTATTATGGTTTACAAAAATATATACATATTTTTTAAGGTCAAAAGGGCTAAAGATGAAATCTTTATGAGTAAAAATAACTTGGTATTGACGAATACAGTATTTGTGGATCAATGTATAGATTCGAAGCTTGGAAAAATAAATCAAAATTTTGAAATTATTTGAATTAGGATATTGTAAAAGTACGTTTAGGATGGGAGATAAGGTCAACATATTATATTCTAAGAAATTTCTGTAGCCTTTGGAATTTAAAAAAAAACAGAGATTTAAATGAAGTGATCAAGAGACAAATAAAAACGAAAGGATCAAGATTTTGAAATTAGGCATAGAGTGTAGGCAACCTAATTCCTTCTACATTCAACTTTTATTTCAGCAGATGTCTAACGACCCTCTTTACAATCGTGGTCGAGAGTGCGTTTCGTTCAGACACGTAACCCTGCACACATGATGTAATATCTTCTCTATAACCTGTGCCAGGAGATTTCACGTCCCTGCTGTAATCCCACCTTTATTCACAGTCCTTTCCTAGCCTTCCTAGACGATTATTATCCTGGCTAACTGTCTTGAAACTAAAAAACCAAACACAAAACAAAATCTCGAGCTTGCTTCTCTTCACTGCTAGAGATGGGCTGCCTAATGTAACTAGCGTACACGTTCCAGAAGGGTAATTCTGAAATGTTTAACAAGTTCTTCTGCCAGACGTTAGTAAATATAAGCGATGAAAATACATCTAACAGAAAATGTTGTTTACTTGTAACTCTGCTAAGCAATTCCTCAAAGATAATATGTCTTCCTGACCGTCTATGTTCTCTTTAACCATACAGGCGTGATATGTATGTGCCTATATCTTCTGTATTAAGTTCTTTGTGTGTTTCAAGAAATCCAGGAGGAATCTAGCAGCTGCTGTTTTATAGTTGCTACGAATGGTAGAGAATTGGAGAGATATTATTATATATTTTAACTACTTTTAGTATTACTACTTACCCACTACTTTCTGATATTTTTCAGCAGCGCGTTTCGCACTAGGTCAGTGGATTATTCAATGCTGTAAGTCAAGGACAAGACTGTTGCTCAGGCGTGTTACGTCGGTATGAGTCTGTGGTATATTGGTGTTATGTGGTGTATTGGGGTTATGTAGTGTATTATTGTTCATAAAGTAGTTATTAATTATTTGTTCAGATATAGTATTCGATTGTGAGTGTTTTGTTGTTTAGAATGTGGTGTTTGTATATCTCGTACACCAAAGGCTCACACCAACGCAACACACCTGAGCAACAGTCTTGTCCGTGACTCACAACATTGAACAATGCCCTGGTCTAGTCCGAAACGCGTCTGCTGAAAAAAATCAGTAATTAGTGGTTTTTTTGCCAAGTGATAGACTACTAAAGTAATTTAAAAAAATCAAGATGTCCAACACGAAAACTTCAAGTGTTTTTTGGCGTTTAATCTGGTTAATGACATTGCAGGATACTGCGAAACCATCGTGGAGCGATTATGCTGTCGCGGTTGAACCGTTGTTCTGTTCCGTGTAATGACTTTTGAGTGTGTCTATTACGGTGACCAATCTATTTGTCTATTATCGCTCATGAAGGACTGGAAAAGGGTTGTGAATATAAGAGAGATTAAGGTAAGAATCATGGCATCGTATATGAATGTTGTATACATCGGGGTCATTGTGATGTCTTTCAGCCTAGTGTAAGAACGGTTGGGGAATGAAACCTAGAGGTGAGGTAGGGCGAGGAAGGGACACAATGGAGAGTAGGGCAGGAATGTCTTCACGTAGACAGAGGTGCTTGTCTGAAGTAGACATCGCTCTATCGGTGTGAGAGATACATGTTTAACCACTACACGGCTCCGTAATGATTTAATGTATTGAATGAATTAATTGTACATTTTTTTAAATAATCGTAACAGAATAATATACTAGCCTGTAATAACAAGTAACGTAACTAGATAAATACAAAAACAATTTAATTTTCGATTTTCTATTAGTTAGAAAACAATATCAAATTAGGTTTTCTTTTAACCCAATTCCATAAGTTGTTAATACGTCGAATTAATAGCGGACAAGTCTAATACTTAAGGAATAAAGAGTAATTACGTGAGAAAAGTTCACTCCCCTCCAAAGTCCATTTACCTCTTCATAACATTGTCAGATTAAATTTTGTTTGAAGCAAGATAAGAGAAGCTGCTTAAGCTCTAGGCACCCCCCACCCCACTTCCGCCCTGACTAACAAACAAGATTGTTTCCTTTCCGTTGACAGTAAGTCAATACCCTCATCCCTTCTGCCTTGTCCACCACTAAAATATCTCTAATATTTCCCTCTGTGTCTGAAATATCGTCATATATATGTCAACCATTCGGGAACAGATGAAAGGAAACGTCATTCCTCCCTCGGCAATCTGCTAAGTATATCATTTTAGCTTTATTTTCCGCTATTTTGGAAACGATTTTTGTACAATTTCAGATGGAATGGTGAAGGGGAGATATCACTGTGGAAATAACTAATGCGACCTATCACATCACCACTGCATGACGTTCGTTCGTTTGGGGACGTTTAATTTAAATTATCATTTCTGTAACAGTTCCTAAAAGAAACATCGACAAGATAAATAATAATTTTTCAATGTATGGTATAAGGGATGTTTACAAATACGACTTCAACTTCAATCAAAAAAACCTAAGAAAATTGATAAAACCAGTTTATATTTAGTTTGCTTATCTATAAAAGTTTCAAAAACAGACGATACCGTTATAATGAATAAGATGATTCTGTTATAATGATGAAGATGATTCCGTTATATTGAATAAGATGATTCCGTTATAATGAATAAGATGATTCCGTTATATTGAATAAGATGATTTTGTTATATTGAATGAGACGATTCCGTTATAATGATGAAGATGATTCCGTTATAATGATGAAGATGATTCCGTTATATTGAATAAGATGATTCCGTTATAATGAATAAGATGATTCCGTTATATTGAATAAGATGATTCCGTTACATTGAATGAGACGATTCCGTTATATTGAATAAGATGATTCCGTTATATTGAATGAGACGATTCCGTTATTTTTAATAAGATGATTCCGTTATATTGAATGAGACGATTCCGTTATATTGAATGAGACGATTCCGTTGTATCGAATACGTTGATTCCGTTATATTGAATGAGATGATTCCGTTATATTGAATAAGTTGATTCCGTTATATTGAATGAGACGATTCCGTTATATTGAATGAGACGATTCCGTTATAATGAATAAGATGATTCCGTTATATTGAATGAGACGATTCCGTTATATTGAATAAGATGATTCCGTTATATTGAATGAGACGATTCCGTTATATTGAATAAGATGATTCCGTTATATTGAATGAGACGATTCCGTTATTTTGAATAAGATGATTCCGTTATATTGAATGAGACGATTCCGTTATATTGAATAAGATGATTCCGTTATATTGAATGAGACGATTCCGTTATTTTGAATAAGATGATTCCGTTATATTGAATGAGACGATTCCGTTATATTGAATGAGACGATTCCGTTGTATCGAATAAGATGATTCCGTTATATTGAATGAGACGATTCCGTTATATTGAATGAGACGATTCCGTTATATTGAATAAGATGATTCCGTTATATTGAATGAGACGATTCCGTTATATTGAATGAGACGATTCCGTTATATTGAATAAGATGATTCCGTTATATTGAATGAGACGATTCCGTTATTTTGAATAAGATGATTCCGTTATATTGAATGAGACGATTCCGTTATATTGAATAAGACGATTCCGTTATATTGAATAAGACGATTCCGTTATATTGAATGAGATGATTCCGTCTTGATAATTGATTATAACATCAGTCACGCCTTGAATATTGACGGATTTATATTGGTTACTGATTGACTACAAAATCAGATATTTATAATGATAATATTATATTTTTAATTTCTTGATAATTGATCATAAACAACAAATTACACTTCATGTTTGAGCCTTTAGAATTTGTTGCTAATTATTCGTAACATCAGTTATTTATAATAAGCATTATCATATTCATAGCTTCTTGGTAATTGACCATAACTTCATGAATATTGGTGGCTTCATAATTTGTCGCTACTGTATTTTGCGGTAAAATAAGTGATTTGTAATAAATAGTGATGTATTCATAACCTCCTGGTTATAGGCCGTAAAATCAGTTAGTCTTGTGGTCTGCGTTTTCTTTTAAATTGGACATCAAATCATCAATTACTAAATGAATATTTGTGGCTTCAGAATGTGATGCTAATTGGCTATAAAATCATTTTTTGTCATTAATAATATTAGTTCAATCATAATTCCCTGCTAACTGGCCATAACATCGGCTTTATGTCTCGTGCAGTTAGAGAGCATCTTCGTTATTATTTCTACATAAATAGGAATATAGGTTTTATATAAAAATATTTAATTTAATTTTAAATGTATACAATAACATAGTCTATTTTTACACAAATGTGTTTATAATTATTATAACCTATAATTTCGTAATACAGTAAATAACTCTATCAATTTATTGCTTTTGAATAATAATGCAGACTTAGGAATGTAATGTTCGAAGTGTGGTAGGCAATAAGCTAGTTATTCAATGCAGAAGGTTTAGATCTTTTTTTTTGGATCTTTTTGAACAAAAATAATTCATTTCCGATAGTGTCTGTCTAATAAACGTTTTGACATTAGTATTCTCCAATTATGCAATGTAAACGCAGCCTTTTCGCGATCTGTACATGAACCAAGAGGAAACGCGGTTTTGCGATATTCTTATCTCTTGTGATAATAAAGTTGTTTTTAGCTTCTGTGGTTAATATTTCATATTGACTTCAAGATTTGACATAGTAAACTCTTCTATTTTTACAAGTGATTGTTTTAGTTCTAATTGTTTTACGTTTCTTACTTTTTGTAATAATTCGAATAAGACTATAAGTTTAAATCTATTATTGCTCGAAATATGATCATTTTCACAAAGGTCCACGTTATTTCGTATTTTTTTATATAGTTTGTTATTGTATTTTGGTGTTCTTATTTAATAAACTTTCATTTGATTGAAATGAAATTAATGAGTTTACTTGTACCAATATTTTTCTTCGATAAACGTTTTTACCCATAAATTCTGCTTTCCGAATAGTGTTCGGACTTCACCGTAGTTGACGGAAGATTTTTTCCGTAAGTTTTTGTTATTCAATGTAAAACATTCATCTGTTTATAACAGCACCGTAGTGTCTTGAACCATAGAAACCTGAAGGAAATTTTAAACATGTGTCCACATTATTAATCCCACATCTTCTTGTGTTATTTATTGTTTTTCAGTCGCCTAGTATTCGAATTTTTCCGTGTATAGGGTAGACATCTTTTTTTGCCCTGAGTGAAGGAATGTCTCTTTCAGGTAATCGACCATGCCTATACGGTGCAATAATTTTCCCCTATTCCTAGTGTCAAGGGATCATTATGTAGACTGCGCAATGATTTTCCCTACCCCTCCTTCCCTTTCCTTCTTACTATAGAGTAGTCTTTTAGCCTTCAATAGAGAGTAGGTCTACTTCACATACGCGGCTGCCCACGTGACACCATAATCCTCTATATACTCACCAGGTGTTATAGTTTGATTTAAAACAGAATAGAATTCTGCGTAGGTGAAATCGACCAGAGTGAGTGGGATTACAGCCGCCTGGGCTAATAGGAAATTCACATTCTGTTGCCAATTTGACTTTAAACTTCCGTTCGTCGCTCAGTGACATTGTAACTGTGGTGGAGTGATTTACTAGTGGTGTAGCTTGCTTCGTTCTGCAATTTCAGTTGCTGGCAGTGGCGATTTGACTGTCAATACGTTCGAACTAACAACATCGCTTCCCTACCCTGCCACAGAACCATTCCTATTCTACTTTAAATCAAAGTATAATGTGCTTACCTTAATCCTACCCATATTTACACTCCTTTCTCTTGTGTAGGAGGTATAAATCATATTGGGTTATTGGCAGTACGTAAAATTGATTAAAGTTAAGTTAAAGTTAAACCTTCTACCATTAATTTTCTTTTATATTTTAAATAATTAGTTAGGCAAATGTTTACTGTTTTTGTTTTAGTGGTTTATTTTATCAAAAATATTTTAAAACATTTTCTTATTTGAATGAATTTTTAAATTGTTAATTCCGTTTAGTGATTACTTTTCTCAGAAATACAAAATGACGAAAGTGGTGACGTAAGACCTAAGCTCTTATTGTATCGTTGCAAAATATGATCTTAATAACCTGTTGCTGTTTTAGCAGAAAAAATATGGCTTCACTATTTCAGTTTTTCCTTTTATGCAGCGATAAACTGGTGGCAATATTTTCTTTTATAAAAACAGTGGCAGTTGTGCAGAAAGACAGATGGAAAGCCATCTGCCCAGAACGGACTCCCGCATGTTTTAAGCAAAAACTTGCAAACAAATTTCATAACGGCTAGTTTATTTTATCTAAACGATCTGACCAATTTATTTGCGGCAGAGTGCAGTTGCAATACCGTCACCGTCAGGCAGGTTCACAGTTGTGTTTCAAACTATTTACTCCCTGTGTTAGCTAATTGCGTCAGATTACGTAAACACCACCGTGTGGTGACTCATATATGCGACAATAATACGACAAAACGTAATTCCATTGTGTGGAATAGAACATAGTGTTCTTCTTTTCAGTAGTTGTATCGACCTATTTGCGTTGTCTTCTTAAATAGAGAACTCAAACCTTGTGCTTTGCTCTGAAAAGTACTTCTTTGAAATCTTTACTTATGCTGCATAACGAGAAGTTGTTTAGCATTTCTGTTTCAATTGTTTTAGTTCGTGAGTAAACTATTGTATGAATTCTTGAATTTTGTAGTCCATTCCATTGACAAACTATGGTACAAAATACAAAAAAACACTAAATTTAACACTACAGACAAGGAAAACAAATACTTCACATTACTATACATAAACAAAACAACAAAGAAAATAGCCCGAAAATTTAAAAAAATAGGATATAAAACTAATAACAAGTTACAATACAAACCACGACACCAACAACAAAGATAAACCACAAGCACCAGGCGTATACAAACTAAACTGCGAAAAATTTAACAAATTCTACATTGGGCAAACAGGTCGCAGCTTTAAACAAAGAGTCGACGAACACAAACAAAACACCAACTCAACATTTTACAATCACATAAAAGAAACAGGGCACAAATACACAGACATTTACCATAACCTAGAACTACCCTACACATCAACAAAAAAGGACCACATCTCAACACACTAGGGCAATATGAAATTTACAGACACACAAAAACACATAGTACAAACATATTAAACGAAGAAACACAATACAAATCACACATACTCTTTGATACTATCGAAAACCTGCCTTTAAAACCGTCACCGCTTGACCCAACATCTCCAAGCAGAAGACACTGATGAAGATCCTCACATTGCGATTAAAAACGTTCTGTCTCAGTAAGTTTTAACAAATTTACAAAATTTACAGTTCGGATAGTCATAAACTGTTGTTTAAGTGATTAATATTGTATGAAGTGGGAAAATTGTTTATGTATTCTGTTATTTGCGTCATAACGTCACTCTCCACTGCAATTATATATATATATATATATATATATATATATATATATATATATATATATATATATATATATTCTTGATATTTTACGTTATCCATTGTTTTTCCGTTGCACTGACTCTATGAAGTTAATATATTACTATTGTAAGTAATTTTATCCACCATTAAGTGCAATGATTTTACCTTGAGTGATGAGGCGCCTTTCGGTCACTTGACCATTGTCGAATCACTGATTACTTTTTCTTAATTTTTCTGGTGCGGATGTTCGGTCCGTCGTGTTGGTAAATGTTGACGTCATATACGTTTCCTCTTGAGTCTTGTGTATTATGTTTTTGAATAGTATGTCTTCTGTATATGTTGTTTGTAGATTCATTAAATTGTTGTGTATGTTTTTATAAATGTGGTATTTTTCTAGTGAGTTTAGTTCTATTGGGTTATTATTTATTTCAAGTATGGTTAGGTTATTTTCGTAATTTGTTATTTCATGTTTATGTGATATTAGGTGTGCTGCAACATTTGATACTTTTGAATTTTTGTTTTTGAATGCTCTATAATGTTCTTCAAATCTTATTTTAAATGATCTGGTTGTTTTCCCTATGTAAAATGCGTTACAGCTGTTACATGTGATTTTGTAAATTCCTGATAGGATATGTTTTTCTGAATTTGTTTTGTGGTTTGTGTTATTAAGATATTTTATTATTTTGTTGTTTGGTTTGTATGTTGGAGTGTAGTATTCTTTGTTGTATATGATAAATAACAGTAACATGATAAATAAAGCATAAAATACACACAGGATAACAAACAAAAATTAAATGAAGAATTAGTTAACATTACAAAGATAGCAATAGAAAATGGATACAACAAACACCTTATAAAAAATATATACAATTGATTGGCAAAAAACCTAACCTCAACACAACACTACAACCGGAACACAAAAATAATAACAATAAAAAAAATCTACCTAAAATATAAATACACCAATAACAAAATAGAAAAATTAACGAATATATACAACAAAGAATACTACACTCCAACATACAAACCAAACAACAAAATAATAAAATATCTTAATAACACAAACCACAAAACAAATTCAGAAAAACATAACCTATCAGGAATTTACAAAATCACATGTAACAGCTGTAACGCATTTTACATAGGGAAAACAACCAAATCATTTAAAATAAGATTTGAAGAACATTATTGAGCATTCAAAAACAAAAATTCAAAAGTATCAAATGTTGCAGCACACCTAATATCACATAAACATGAAATAACAAATTACGAAAATAACCTAACCATACTTGAAATAAATAATAACCCAATAGAACTCAACTCACTAGAAAAATACCACAACAATTTAATGAATCTACAAACAACATATACAGAAGGCATACTATTCAAAAACATAATACACAAGACTCAAGAGGAATCGTATATGACGTCAACAATTACCAACACGACGGACCGAACATCCGCACCAGAAAAATTAAGAAAAAGTAATTCAGTGATTCGACAATGGTCAAGTGACCGAAAGGCGCCTCATCACTCAAGGTAAAATCATTGCACTTAATGGTGGATAAAATTACTTACAATAGTAATATATTAACTTCATATATATATATACATATATATATATATATATATATATATATATATATATATATATATATATATATATATATATCTTCGGGCAAAGTCCTTAAGCAGCTCTGTATCAGACTCTGGATTGAGGAATATGGAAGACGAACTATGTAGATTCTGATCCTACAGAAGTAAAGCTGTAGCTAGACTGAAGAGAGGTATCTGTTGTATTTAAAGTTTAACGGCAATGAGGTAGTGAACTATGTACACAGATAATGTAATCTTAGAAAGTACATGAACTGGGCACCTCTCTTCACCCAGGTTTTATTAGCTGGTACCTAAACATATTTATTTACAAATGTATTTTTTTCTACTTTTCCAATTTTTTCGGTGGAACTGACTGGTTACTTTAAAAGTAGAAAAAAAACATTAAGTACATTACGTATTTTCTATCTCTCTTTCTCTCTGACCCTTTTAGGCTTTCTTATAGTTTTAGGACCCTTTTGACTTTAGACAATCGTTCTTGTGTGTTGCTAATCCCTGTTGCATCAGATGGATTTATACAATTCTTTCTTTAGTCTGGTTGAACGTTTCTGTTGTAAGTCTTCAAGTGAGACTGCAAGGCTCGAAGTGACTCTCACAGACTGTTCGATGGCTTCTGTAGATTTTCGATCGACTTTTATCCTAGACTTCGTGTTTTATACTATGCTATAATTTATATGTACATATAGTAAACAATACACAAGTGCGCGCGCGTGCGCATACGTTAATACATACGTAATTTATGTATGTTAACACATACATATTTATGTACGTTAAATACATACATATATATTCATTTAATGTACATTATATCCACACAGAAAGAATTCCATGAAGCTTTTGTTTCAAGTTGTAAGAAAGTCATTAAATTTCTGCCTGTAGTTTATACCCAGATTACGATGGCTCGCTCGTTGAGGCAGCCCACACATTAGCAGTAGAACCAGCCACAGGCAATGAGGAGCGGCTTTATTGGTTTGACAACTGCAACGCAAAAAATAAATCATTGCTCCAATTTTAATAAAATTAAAATTACCTTTCGCCTTTGTACGCAAATATTTGACTAGTTGGTTTGCGAGTGCGAGAGAGGTTGAGTTTGTTTTTATTTCCAATTGGCGACTCATATTTCATATGCAGGAGTTTCAAAACCCCAAATTATCGTTTTCGCCGACTCATTTAATTTTGCGTATCGCAATAAACGGGGCGAGTTTACAAATGCGACTAATTTTGTTAATGGTTTTGTATGCAGCTTGTGTGGAGGCAGCGGGGTCATGCTGCTTGAGGGGAAAATCAATGTTGGCTCCCTTTGGAGGAGGGGGTGCCACGTGGATTTTCCCACCCCTCAGTTTTTATACAACCTTAATTGTTGGCGGATATAATTTCCTGCATTATCTAGATTAATAAAATTGTTTCAATGATTTTTTCAGTTTCGATTCAACTTGAACAGATTTCCTTGAGGATAGCATAAGGAAACGGAGTGATACGGATGTATGTGGTGTTTAAAGGTTTCACAGGAGTTTCAATCAATAGGCTCGAATTAATAATGATCAAAATCACAATGTTGCTGCAGCTTTTTTGCAGTTATATAGTTTTATAAAAATGTAACTATATATATATATATATATATATATATATATATATATATATATATATATATATATATTTATATATATATTAAATAACTTCAAAAAGTTCATAATCAAGATATATTTTATTCAACATTTACAATTATGCTGAAGCTTTTCGCTGGAGTATAGTTCCAGCATTCTCAAAGACTAAGAATTAGTCAGCATTAGTCTTTGAGAATGCTGGAACTATACTCCGGCGAAAAGCTTCAGCATAATTGTAAATGTTGAATAAAATATATCTTGATTATGAACTTTTTGAAGTTATTTAATAATTATAACAAATCAAGAAAAAATAATCATCTTTATTATAATATATATATATATATATATATATATATATATATATATATATATATATATATATATATATATATAGTTACACAGACACAAACAAACATACTGTATATAAAAGGAGAGAATTATAGTTTTCAAGCTGTATTTCCTGTAACTCCGCAATATCTGATTACATGTACTACAAATAAATATTCTGTTTGATAAATATTTTATATTGTTTATAAGTCGCGAGATAAGGCAAGAGACTTATAATCTTGTCCGTACACGTATCGGTCCGCCACAACCACTGAACTTGTTTCACACTGTGCCTTGATACGAGAGTGGGGTGGATATTTGTTTGGCCTTCAACCTCCAATAGTCGCCCAACTCCCTTCGTGCACTTCTCAGGTCTCTTGCTATAACTCGTGAGTTATACGTTGGTCATGCAATAGACTACCTTCAAGTCTACTCTTATTGTAAAACCACATTAATTAACAAAATCACGTAGGATTTATCAGATTGCGATTAAACGCTTTCTGAACTGATCTGTTAATGATTAGCAATCGTGTACACGTGAGCGACAATTTCCAGAATCAGAGGAGCTTATTATATCCCTTATTTAGCTCTTCTTATTTAGCCAACTATTTTACCTTGTCTTCCAGTTCGAGTAACTTTATAAACACATGAATATAAATCCAGCAAATGAATGATCTACTTTAGATGAGACATCTTGGCCACGCGAACTTCTCTTATATCTTAAATTCATCTATTATGGTGCCGTTTTTGTTCTTTTCCCATCTATAGTTCCTTATTGTTGCTCTTATAAAGTGTAACGGAAAGACAAATCTTTATACTCCTAGTCTACTTGTGAAGCCTACATATGATGCCAAGATCGCCTGGTCCAAGATGGACCTGATGCAGAGCACTTCCAATTTTCCTGATCCTCGCTAGAAACCACTTCTTTCTCATGGATCCTAACACTGGATAGTCGTAGAGTAAATGGTGGGATTCTTCTTGATCCTCGTGACGTCCTGGGTATTAACCGTGCTTTCCTATAATATAAAAAATAAAAACTAAATATTTAAAGCTCTCTATAAAATACTTGCTTTCCGTTCAGGTTTGGTGTTTGTCAGCTCAGCATTTACCTTGCGACCGACACAAGTGACAGTTCTCGATACTTTCAATAACGCTACTTACGTATCTTTATATTTTTCTTAGACGAAAGTAAATGTTTGAGTTTCCGACTAGTTTCTCAGGCGTTGTCGACATTTTCTTTCGAATTCTTTGAAAGAAGTATAAGTTTGCCGTAAAATTTTTAGTGACATCTGTCTGCAACACATGTTACGTTTCACTTTACAAATAATGCCACCAAAATAGTGTTTTCTTCTTTCTTACTTTATTTTTACCAAGATTTAATTATTATTTCTTGTAATCTTTCCAATAAGTGCAAAAGTTTCAAATAAAAGTAACAATTTGTTCTTTGATAAAATTATTCTGCTACTGAGTATTTTCAATTTCTTTATTACGTAAGCCAGTTTCATTATTATGATCGTTGGTGGTTGTTTTTTGTTTTTTTTTGTATGCATTCTTATTGTTATGGTTACTTCTTATCACTGTGTATTTAACTTGTATAGTTAGTTTTAGCTCGCACTATTAACGAGGTTTTTTTGGTAAGGTAGTTTGTAGTGAGCAGGTGCAACTCTTTTTCAGTCTTTTCATATCATTCTCTGCATTTTGAATAATTTATCTGGTTTAATAATATTCTGTGTTCGTTCTTTGATAACTGTGTGGTATTTTGTTGTTTACGTATGTAATTTCTGGAGTTTTCTGTTCTACCGGTTGACGCTTTCTATTTAAGGCCTAAAATGTAATGTTTCATGTTGTCTCTGGTTGTTAATTCATCAAGTCCAGCTAACGTACAATTAATAATATCTAAAGAGTCATTTCTTTTTAAATATCTTGTTACATTTTTTAAGTGTCATATTACAATTTTAGTATGTAATGGAGTACTTTGAAATTTATAAAATATGAAGAGATGCTTGTGTGAAATAAAGCAATAACTGGTGAGGAAAACAGGTTAATTGATGAAGGTTTCTCAGAAATATGAAAATATCTCATTAATTGCAGCTGGACGTTGTTTATCAAGGAAGTATAGTGATTTTCTACCAGGGACAGGTTGGGCAAGTACGATAACGGTGTAAGGTTACGCATGTAGCTGGATTATATCCGTAACTAATTGCAGCTCGAAACGGCAAGATGAGCGTCTAAGAACTACAGCAAGTGTGTTTGTTACTTGTCTTAGGGCGATACCATACGCACCGAAAAAACACGACCTAATATCGGCTTCGAAAACGGCCGAATTTGATGAAACTATACGAGCGGAATGAACGCCGACTTTCCAAGTGTCGTGATATACGGGCGTTTTATCGGCGGAAGACATTATGGAAACGTACCAACTATCCAGTATCTAAATGGAGATGGAAGAGGTAGTTTGTGTCGGTGCTTTGCATTTCATGAGTTTACTGCATTATGGGTGTAACGCTGAAACACGTTGGTCAACAATGTCAGAGTCTTCCTTTGATGAACCGCTCTTTCTGATTAGCGATAGCTTAATGGAACAGGGTATGCATATGAAGAGAAGCATGGGAGCTGTTTAGAGGCCTGTCTTAACTCTGAAGTAAGTTTAGTTACAATGAAATTATTTGTATTCAGGCGTATAAATGTCACTCCGCCATAATTCGGTCCGTATAGCCGGTCTCATCGACTTTCCGCCGACATCGGAACCGTCGCCGATTTAACGCGTATGTCGGCGTGGAATTGACTCATATAGTATGCGCCATATGCTAAAATGTGTTCCAATAGTCTAAAGGTATAAATAAATATCTATCCGTAATGTAGTTCCTATTATATTGTTACAAAGCGCTTGGCTGTAGTGAGGTTGGCTGTAGTTAGTTGTGTGCACCACCCGCTCTTGCTGCTTTCCTGACTTTCACGTCTTTATTTAAATAGTTTTGGTTTTATTTATAGTCCAAGTTCGTTGGCTGCTCTGAGAAACTCTTGAGCACCTGATAAAGTCGATAGTGTCCTTGATTTACTTATTAACCTGTAAATAATATAGAAGACCTATACTGGATCTACATTATTCATACCAGTATCGTTATTTAATACAAAAGATGTTTTTTGAATTTTTTGGTTGGACAATTATAGTCAAGGTTTACAAGGAAGAACGATTTATATTTACACGAATGAATAAAAATGTCAGCTATGTTTTAATTTGTAACATTTTTGCTTTTAAAATTATCATTTGCAATGGAAAAGTTGTAAAATGATGTAGGTTGAAAAAAAATAGTGATATCTTTAGAGATATTAACTGTGAAAAACAAAAGATAGTCAGACGAGTTTTTCATTATAAACACAAATTTATTACCCCTTGTTTCTGTTTTATTATAAGTATCTATAGTTTGACAGCGTTCATTTTTCATCTCTAGTTTCGGAGTGGTATGTTTGAAAAGTTTACTGAATTCTCAACACTCCATAACACTCGCAGAAAAAAAAAGAACACCGCTAAGTAGTCAAGGATCAGACAAAAACCAGTGAGACAAAAAATACAACTGGACAAAACGAACACGTTGTTGATGGACATTGGTGCGGCATAAATCTGAGTGTTTTTGTGGAGGAAGTGACAGTTTTATTAGGCAAGTTGGCAGGTTGCACCGCTAGGGGCGCTGACTGCTTCGCGCACCTAATTCTGTTATTGTAATCATATCGCTACCGGCTCGGCGTTTGGACTGTTGTTCTGCTAGCACTACACGGCTTTATCGCCAGCAGGTAGGTGTACGGACATTTGTTGGCCGTTCCTTGAGAAATCTTACTGTGTGAACACATGTTACGGTGGCACGTTGTACCAGCGTCAAATAATGTGTTTCTTGGAATTCGTAGGAAATCTACGTTCGAAATGAGTGTTTTGTAGGTCGTACTGAACTGCTATCCTCAAAGGTAGTAGCGTAACCAAGGTGTTGTTTTTGGAGGGTGGGCACGACCCGGAAAGTCAGGGGGAAACCCCCAAGGGGAAATTTTGAACATTTTTATGTTACGAAATCATATTTCATACTATTTTGGCACATATTATTGCACAATTGTTGGGTCGTCCCGGAGCGGTTTTGCTAAAAACCTAGAGCTGTTTCGTAGGTTAATATGTTTCTGCTAAAATTAATCGATTTGGGGGGTACGCTCCCCCTGTGTTCCTATGGCTACGTTCCTGCTCAAAAGTTTAGATATAGTTGAGCCTGTATCAATTACCTTCCGAGTTGCAACTCGAAAGGTAGCCATTCCTTGAGCATATTCAGGATTTAAAGCTACAGAACGATTGCTTTAGTTGAAGACATATTGTGTCAGTAACATTGTTTTAGTGTACGGCGCTCCAAATAATCGTAATCACAAAACCAAATAGCTAAAATACAGGTACAAGTTTGATGCCAATTCACTATGTCCTAGCAATTTGATTTTCTATGAAAAGTAAAATAAGAAATTTGTTTTATTTGGTTAATTTCTTTCAGGAGCTAACAATCTGCATATTATCTCTCAGACATCACAGATTCATATATCTAAAAATAGCAACAAACACAAGCACTAACATTTCGTCAAAAAATAAAACCAAATCACAATAAAAGCTAAATGTAAAACATCAAGGTTTCCCGTTTGAAATCGAAGCTTAGAGCAATGGTTTAGTAGTAATTAATTGGTTTTCTACATTTTTTAATATTCGTAATTATTTGTTAATAATGGTGTATTTCGGATCACAATAATCTGAGCGACACAATATCTTGCGTCCATGGAAGTCGACTATTCGTTATATTTTGTATAGAGCAATAAGGGCTACAAATAGGTCCACCGGAAAAGTTATAGAGTACATGATGAGGCGGCTATATTACACCATTTTATCAAATATGTGAAGCTTCAATCACAATGAAGCATCTATATTACTGTTTGACAAATATGTGAAGCTTCAATCACAATGAAGCATCTATATTACTGTTTGACAAATATGTGAAGCTTCAATCACAATGAAGCATCTATATTACTGTTTGATTGTGATAAGTAAAACTACGGTTGAAACCGGAAGTTCATAGGTGGGGTTAGTAGGTGACTCCGCGGCCATTGACCGTACGTCTCCTTTACACGTCATCACTCATTTTCATAAAATTAAATAATTAAAAATTCCTAACTATCTTTTATTTTTTGTACGTCCAATATGATCATTTTAACTTCTTTCTTTTACTGTTTCTTAGCTTTAACTTTTGGAATTCTTTTTTTTATTGTGACTATAACAGGTTTATTTTAAATATTTTTGAATAATATGTATACTTTTATTTTCTGGGCGAAACTTGTATAGGTAATAATTAGTATCTTTGGTTATTATTATCTGCTATGCCTCACACACGATCTGCCTCGTTTATAGTTTGTTAGGTTTTTCTACGTCGAAACTTTAAACAAATTTGTAGTGTTTATTTAGCGTTAAGCCAGTTTCATTGTGTTTTCTTCTTCAGTTAGTCTTCAATGGACACGTTCTTCTATAACAACTCATACATTCCTTTTTTTAACCGGTGATATTTTAAAAGCTCCGGGGATCTCTTTTTTGAGCCAAAAACGGTAACGTGGGGCCGCTCACGTTTTGTTTTTGATGGATTTGTTGACCTGGGGCTTAAAAACTGCCTCCAAATTTTACCTTTACCGGGGATCAAACCTGTGTGGTTTTTTTAGTTGTGTTGTGATATTGATATAGCCTATCTATTAGATTACGTTGCTACAATTTGCCTATATTTTAAATGTTTCTTCTATAGTTTCTCTTTATGCTGTAATGTCCACGTATCTCTTCTCACTAGTGATTGTATGCGTGTTCATTTAGTTCTTATAAAAAGGCTACATAAAATACTAAATTGATTACAGTTATAACGATTGGAATTTTATTTTATTGCTTTCATATTATTTCAATGTCATCTAAGTTTTAGAACTGTGCTAATGTTTAAGATGTTGGGAAATGTAGGGATATAAGTACAAATATTCCCTTCTAAGTGCCGACACTAGGGTTCGTTAAGGAACATTGAAGGCTCTGTAATCATTTTCATTTAAATACAATCTCTGTTTTTTTTATTTTCCAAATTTTGTTTTATAGAAAATAAGATTTGATAACTTTAAAATTATAGGCCTTAAATTTTGTTATTTCTCACAGTATCCTATGCACTTGGGTTTTCGACGTATAGGCTGTGCAGAAAAATGGTTGCGTTTTTTAAGGTTAAAGTTTTTTCAACGTTTTGTAATTACAAGTTACACGCTTTGGGTTGCTGCGACAGGAATTTGTCAACAACGCAGGACGAGGTGAGTGCGGTCAATGGGCTGACAGTCCGCTTTGTTTTCCTTGACACCTTCCATTTTATTTTCATAATGGCGGAAGGGGCGACGCGGGGAAACAAGTTTATTATTTTTTCAATTTGCAATGTTGAAGACAGACATATTGAAAGTGACCCTCATGTCGTGTTGGTCGCTTGAAATAACGACATGACATGACATGGCCGTTGCAATATTTATCTCGCGCGCTCTGCCTCTTTATCAGTTTCGTTGAACGGAGAATATCCTGGTAAAAATCGACTCGCATTGATAGTCATGTCGATTCCATACGTCACATCGTAAGTACCTGTAAGTTGTCTGGTGATTTGTGGTTAATATATTTTAAAGCAGATTACCTCATTGAAGGAAATTAATACATTTTATACATGTTAAACAGTATAACATAGAAAAATTGAATAAGATTAAAAATTAGACGCAAGTATTACAACAAACTTTTCAACTAAATAATTATATTACAAAAATACTCTCTTTAGTCATTATGTATATAATTATATTAATTATTACCAATAAATATACAAACTATTATATCGTTACTCAAAGTGTTTGCCGCGTCGTGTAAAGTAGACCTGCGTATTATATACACACACACACACTCTTATTTATTCCTCCCAAATGTTCCTGAAGGTGTTATCTCGCCTACCGTTGCGTGTTTAACGCCCTACAAAGGGTCGTTTATTTTCTATTAAACGGAAAATTCGTACAATATCTATTATGTGCCCCTGGAGTAATATACAGTTGTACCTTTCTTACAACCTGCAAGTTACGTAGATCAGGATCATTTACTACTCTGGTCTGGAGGATGGGGGAGTACCGTGGCTCACGTGCATAGGGTCATCCCTTAGGTTCCATCATGGTCATAGATATGTGCGTATATACACACCATCGTTGTGCTGAGGTGGTGTAGGGCAATATTGCCTCGGAAGTAAAATAGATTTGCCTCTTCTCTTACCGATTTAAAAGACAGGTGGCACACGTATAGCCTGACTATTGATTTCGGTTCATAATAATATTTTACCACTGTAAGGGTGTAAAACATAGTTGTAGAAGATTGCAAAATTTGCAGAAGTAAGGGTGGTGAATTAGATAAGGGACATAAAACTACTCTTGTCTGAAGGATGGGGGTGTATCATGGTTCACGTACAAAGGGTTTCATTCCTTAGGTATATATGTTCCACCATTGTCATATATGTGTGTGTGTGTATCCCCGCCATCGTGTGTGTTTATGTACTGAGAGGGGAGTAGGCCAATTTTGATGTAGAATCGTTCTAACCGATTTGAAAGGGAGAAGACACACTTATATTAGAGCAAAGCTTTCCCGTGATCATGTCTACGTACATTTCTTTGGTTTGGTTACACGAAGTAGTTATAAAAAGTAACCGTTCAGAATTTTGGTGGTCGAGAAGCTGTTTCAAACTGGAGCCGTTCTTCTTGTCTTGATACTAAAAATCGAAGTTTACCCTTGAAAGATGGAGGGTAAAATGTTCCCCGTCGTGTAACGCCCCGGGGTGCAAAAGAAGGGGAATATTGTGAGGTGGTCCGACAATAAAGAACCTTATCTCAGCGGAACTATGGTGTAAATACCTACAAGTGAACCATAACGGAAGGTCCTGAAATATGTGAGGGTAATTAATTATGTATGGAGTGGAAAGGGAGAATTCTTAGGAGAGACGTTTGAAGAGGAGTGAAGGTTTAAATAGTAATTAGTAATAGACATAATAGTAACGTGAAAAGAGATTGTATTGTTAATCATATAAATAAATTTAACATAATAATGAAAAAATAGTGAAAATAATGTTAAAAAACGTTGGGACAATAATATGATTAACGATAATTTAGTTTAAAGTTGTAGATGTTTGTTCTTAAAAACAATGATTCAGTTTGATTCTTATGAAGAATATGCGATAGGATTGTGAAAAGTAATATTGATTTAGGGAATAAAGCTTTACTTAGATATACATAGAACGTAACGGCTTATGTAGGATACCTGAATTAAAGTTGATTTTTATCGGGGTTGTAAGGGATGATACATTAACCAGTGGCGGCTCATGGGTAGGTTGCAGTGTTGCGCGCAGCCCCCAAACAAGAGATCAATAGCAAAAAAATAATAATTTGATTTATTATAAAAGAATTGCGTACATTGTTACAAGCGATTATTCGTCATATAGCATCCATCATTATAAATAATAATAAAAACGTTAACACGCAGCGACACCCAGTGACGTCACTCTTAATAGAGAGAAAGCATTGCAAGGTCCAGACAGACTAAAACAGCTAAGCAGCGCTGTAATACTCCTTAGGTTGCAGACGGGCTGCAACCTCGGGAGTGTTGTATTAAGATCGGGTCCGTCCGAAGAGAAGCATCTCCGCTCCGAGTTTGTTATTCACAGTTAAGAATGAATTGAGATTGGTTTGTTAATAAATAATCCCATGACTTGAGATCCGGTGTTTCAAGTAAGTAAACATAAAATAAGAAATGGCAATATATTTCCTTCAATAGAATAAATCACAAAGTATTAAGCATTAGCATTTTTTTTCTTATAACGGCCCTTTACGTTTTTATTATTACGATTTCTTTGCCTTGAAAAAAAACTCACTTTACTATATGAAAACGTCCATACGTTTTAGGCACCAGCCGCCACTACATAGAACTGAAATACAAAGTAAGGTGCTGAGGGAACTAGCGTAGTACGGTATGACAATAGTGTGTGCGTGCGTGAATAGAAAATAAATCAGCTGTGTCAGTGAGCAGGAAGTTGTTGGGAGTAATGTGATGATGCTGTGACAGATACGCGGGATGGGAACTTCTAACAAGTATTAGTTAATAGGGTAGGCTAATAGGTATTAGTTACATGCCTGTGTGTAAGTTTACAAATTGTAACTGATATCACTTAGCTGTTTGCGATCAATTAGGGTTGAAACACAGCTAAAGTTGCACTTTTCACGTGGAGTTCATTAGTTGTTAAGAGTACGGCATTTTGTAATTATTAATTTATGTGCCCCTGCAAAATAAAAATTTAAATCCATATACAGTAACATACAGTCAGCTTAAATACACACCTTTATCTTTTTATTTTATTTAACCGTGTTAAAAATGTCCATAAAGTTTTTAGTTAAATGGTCATCAATCAATCCAAAATGTTATTGGAGCAGAATTGCAGGAGCACAGATAACATATTCAGCTGTCAATCATTCTGGAGTGACGGTAAAACAAACACGGCCGAGGTCGTAGAAAGCGAACCCCGATCTGAAGGATTAGTGGATTCAATTTGCGATTTGTAAATAACTGACGGCGATACAGCATTTCTGGGAAATACAAAACCTGCGGTAAATGCGTAAAACGTCGGCCAGTGCAGTACCATTTTATAACTGTAGCAGTATTTGATGGCGAATCGACAGAGAGCATTTTAAACGTGATTAGAGTTGTAGGTGACGAAGAAAAAAAAATGGTTAATACAAACGATGACGAAATGGTTTTGCTTTGGCCAAGAATAGTGGTAAACTTGGTAATACTGAAATGTTATCCCGGCTGAGTTATGACATTGCATTCAAAATAAATGTAACACACTCGCAATAAAAGCAGAAGGCATAGGAGAATAACGATTGGAGAAATTTGACTTTTCAATGAAAGATCTGACTTTAGGGCAATGATTCAAAGTAATGGTTAAAAAAGACGGGCTATTTTATTTTATTCTATTTGATTTCTTTGGACATAATTACTGTCGATGTCGTGAGATTGCGTTTTACAGTATTAAAAAAAAAATAATGTAGAGAAATTTACGCCTTTTATAGCATCTAGATGTATTTATATTTATAGGTTTATGTAGACATCTCATTTTCTGTTCTGTTAGATGTTAAAGCAAACAAGGATATTGTTAACTTATAATCGGACGCTTATGCATCACTAGACCAAGCGCGATTTCTTGAAACTGGAGATAACTGCATATTCTGGTGGAGAAACATTGAAACTATAGTACAAAAACTCCTCACACTATTTTGGTTGTTCTAAAAAAATTTTTTAATAAAGATATATATATATATATATATATATATATATATATATATATATATATATATATATATATTTAACAGCGTATAAATATCAGAAGTATAAATATTAGAGTTGGCTAATTTAGAATTTGTCAATCTTATACAAATTGTATTCTATAAATTATACAAGTGATGGCCTATAGGCCTAAGTAATGTTATAAAATATTGCTATTAAATTCAGCGTCAAATTTGTGCAAGTTATGTAAATCTCTTAATGACTTGCAATAATACAAAAATATATCACCATACACAGTTTTAAAAGCACTCTAACACCATACGGTGTGTTTGAAATATTTAAAGTAAGTGTTGTCTACTGCAGCAACCAAACAACCGAAGTTTGTAAATACAGTTGAGTGCTTCCAGGTGAACAGCGCATTATCGACCTGTATGAGTGGGCAAGGGAGGATGAGGGTAGAACAGTTGTTTGGGACATAGGGGAGCAACATGGAGGGTCACGTCTCCCAAGTTGACCTACTATCTAACAAGGTCATCTAGAAATGATTACACGCTATATCCCCTTGGGAGAGATGTAGGTATGAGTATGGAGTCCTCAGGGTAGATGGGTTGCTTCCTCAGATGGACCTAGTAGGCTAACTGTTGGTGGCAGAGGTGTGACTGACTGCTGCCTGTAGGAATAGTCTGTTCAAAAAGAGTGGATGATTTAATACTTATAGGTTGTAGAGCCGTAACTTGAGAACCTATAAGACCGTCTGTTCCGGAGATATTTAAATACTGTAATAGATTTGAACTCCATGACGGGGGCAAAAGATGATAAAGTAGATTGAAAAAGACGTGATGATACAAGGTTATGTGGAAATATATCTAATTAGGCAGGTTTATTTAGTGTAGATACAGTAAACGCTCATTTATACGACATTCTATCATCCGGAACGTTCTATTAACCGGCACATTATCAAAACCAAAACAAATCAGTACCTTATTAGTTGTTACAAGATGTGACATCGGAAATGCGAATCGGGCAGTAAGGCATCCATGATTATTTTAAAAACCATTAAAACATTACAAAAACATTAGATTTTGTATACTTAAGTGTACTGGTGCAGGTTTCATTATAAAGTTGTATGAACTGAAAAAGTTAAATTTTTTCTTATATATTTTGTGTACGCGAGTGTGGGATTTAATTAATACGTATGGAAATACAGTAATTGGATACAAACGAATATGGAAAGTAAGATTCCAACAGTAGATTCAATTGTCCTTAATAGGTAGCACAACGCTATGGACGGTACCTACTGTATTTAGGCTATACGAGGTTGAGGTTATAGGCTCGTATAGGTTAAGTTCTATTATCCGGAAATTTTCGATAACCTGCAACATTAGAGGTTTACGTACACACCTAGTTATTAGAGCTTTTAATGTACACGAATGTACAAGGCTATACCAAATTATACACGTTGATCTTATATTTCTAGTGGATTAAAGGATTGCAGATGTCTATTGTGATTTCTATTGTTTCTAAACGAAACCTTATATATATATATATATATATATATATATATATATATATATATATATATATATATATATGATAATTATTTTCCTGAAGATGCTGGTACTATTTTATTGGCGAAAAGCTTTGAATAAATATATTCATTAAAAGTATTCTTGTTTTGAAATATTTTAATTTATTAATTATATATATATATATATATATATATATATATATATATATATATATATATATATTGTAGTTATTAATGAAAATATAAGAGAAATACAAGTACAAGACATTGTATGATTCAATAAATTATTCTTGTATTTGTATTTCTCTTATTTTGTCATAAATAAATATGTATATATATATATATATGTATGTATGTAAAATAAATACATTATTCTTGTTTTTGTATTTCTCTTATTTTCTTATATATATATATATATATATATATATATATATATATATATATATATATATATATATATATATATATATATATATATAATAAATAAATTATTATTCTTGTATTTGTATTTTTCTCATTTTGTCATTTATATATATAATCAATAAATTATTCTTGTATTTGTATTTCTCTTATTTTTTCATATATATCTTACAACTAGTGTGAACCATTTTAGTCTTATTTTTGCAAAAACGTTTTTCCCGAGGAAATAACTTTTACTAAAAACAAGTTTAAATTACGTTGTAAGAGAATGCCGTTTGACTTGAATAATCAAATATTAAAATCTTTCTATTTCAATTTAACTAAAATGCTGCCAGCTTCTTTATCGCGACCCATTAAAAGTAAGATCCAATTAAATCCGAAGCGGGAGAAACAAGGCTATTAGCTGTAGAAGAAGTAAAGCTCAGCTTTGCCTCGGTGTAAATTGATTCCGGAATAACGGTGTAAGAGAATGGACTAATTTGTATAAGGTCGCCGAATCTCCAGCCAGCGTAAAGAAATATATATATACTGTATTCCTGTTAAGTTAAGCACGTTTGCGGTTGCTCTGGATATATTAGAGAAACCGTATTATTATACAACAGGCTGCAGTTTATTACACTTGATCAACTAAAGCTCGGGTTGTTGATTGGTTTCTAAGTAAGAAACTCTCAGCTCTTGCAATCATTTAATGCTTTTTACACAAACGCTAGTTTTACTTACAAAAATAAAGTTTCTTGCTACATTATGCAAGGTAGCACCTTTTAATAATACTAATTAGTTAATCAAGATAAACTGGTCAAAATGTATAACCATAATATATACAAATAGTGTCAACAATGTTTTCTTGCGTTCTAATTTAATATGCAATTATTGTACACGATAATTTATAGTAATTAGCAACGATCTTTCTTTTTTTCTCTTGGTGAGTCAGCTTTCTCAGTTCTGTTTGTTTCTCTGTTTTCATTACTAGTAATAATTCATCAGTAGTTTATGTACACATGTTACACAATATATATTATAAAAAACAAATTTCTATGACGCGCGCGTGTGTGGGTGTGTGTGGGAGAGAAAGAGAGAGAGAGAGAGAGAGAGAGAGAGAGAGAGAGAGAATGTTAATCACTCAATTTGACTTTCAATAGCTATGAGATGTAGGGGAGGAGTGTGTGTGTGTGTGTGTGTGTGTGTGTGTGTGTGTGTGTGTGTGTGTGTGTGTGTGTGTGTGTGTGTGTGTGAGCGCATGCGCATGCGTGGGTGCGAGCATTCGCGCGCGTGCTAGAGAAAGAGAGAGAGATTCAATCAGTCAATTTGACGAATATCGGCCATGAAGTAAAGCAACGGTTTGTGTTTACAGACAGAATTATGTTGAAGACTTGAAACTCTGTTTTCAGCAATATAGGCATTTATACTTCCTCATGATTGATTACTTGAACCAGACCTCGCCGTAGAAGTGGAAGAGATGTCCTGTTATCCTGTGAATTGTTCTTGCCACGTCATTTTCTAGCTTGGGATTTATTTGATCGGTTTCTAAATCAGCTAATTGTATATAGAGTTTTCCAGATATAGCAGGTGATACATGTCTTCAAATTGTATATAGGGTATTCCAGATATAGCAGGTGATACATGTCTTCAAATTGTATATAGGGTATTCCAGATATAGCAGGTGATACATGTCTTCAGATTGTATATGGGTATTCCAGATATAGCAGGTGATACATGTCTTCAAATTGTATATAGGGTATTCCAGATATAGCAGGTGATACATGTCTTCAAATTGTATATAGGGTATTCCAGATATAGCAGGTGATACATGTCTTCAAATTGTATATAGGGTATTCCAGATATAGCAGGTGATACATGTCTTCAGATTGTATATGGGTATTCCAGATATAGCAGGTGATACATGTCTTCAGATTGTATATGGGTATTCCAGATATAGCAGGTGATACATGTCTTCAGATTGTATATGGGTATTCCAGATATAGCAGGTGATACATGTCTTCAAATTGTATATAGGGGTTTCCAGATATAGCAGGTGATACATGTCTTCAAATTGTATATAGGGTATTCCAGATATAGCAGGTGATACATGTCTTCAAATTGTATATAGGGTATTCCAGATATAGCAGGTGATACATGTCTTCAAATTGTATATGGGTATTCCAGATATAGCAGGTGATACATGTCTTCAAATTGTATATAGGGTATTCCAGATATAGCAGGTGATACATGTCTTCAAATTGTATATAGGGGTTTCCAGATATAGCAGGTGATACATGTCTTCAAATTGTATATAGGTTATTCCAGATATAGCAGGTGATACATGTCTTCAAATTGTTGTCAGGTAGACTGCCTTAATTTATCTTCGCAGTTTTAATAACTAGTCGAAATGTCTAATTTATGTCAGTATTTGTTCATTTCCCATATTTAGTTTATTGTCTATAGTAAAGCTTATAAAATGAGGAACTAACGGGTATTATTTTTATTGCTGGACAACGACAATGCGTTGTGTTGGCGGCAGTGTCAACACCTATTAATCATGTCGCTCTACCGGTGCGAGTACAACACTTTAAAGTTAACCACGGTGATTTAACACGTTTCCCACTTAGTCAGTATCTACTTTGAAGTGGGGAAATGAATCTAAAAAAATGCATAATGTTAGATTTTTAATGTTAGGAATAAATTTTTCCAAAGCGAAGTACACTTGTAGGTGTATTGTATTTGTTTACAAAATAAAATGTGTAACTAAATATATTGATATAAAAGAAGAAAATGTTTTCACAGATAAAAGTTATAGAAATAAATCTACCGTACCCTCCCATTACCAGAGGAATTAAATGGTAACTTGGTAATTATAACTCACAAATCCAGGAACGCTATATGGTACCAAATGTAAATACCACGATTTCTCTAAGGTGTCCTCTAAATACCAGGAAACTTTTATGACGCCCTTTTAGTACTGAGGAAGCTGCATTTTAGCCAATAGGAACAAAGCTGTATAATGTCCTCACAATACCACCAAAGCTACTAAACGCCCAATATCAGAGGACCTTTATGGTACCCAACGCCAGAGAAGCTTTATGTTACTCTTCCATTATCAGGGATACTTCACTCTACAATGTCAATAACATGGAAAGTTATGGGTTTTTGCCAATATTAGAGGACGTTCTTTGTACCCTCCAAATAACATAGGATTTTTTTCAGATTTATCGCTAAGGTAACACTTTATGTCATCTTTCAGGGGGTGTTACTTTTTCTGTATAACTGTACACAGTGGTTTACGTTTGTGAATATAGTTATTTAGACCGCTACAATGAACCACTTTATGTAAACTTATTTTGCTACACGTATAACATGATAAATGCCTTCCAATATATTTTAATACGCTTGAATGTCGAGTCCATTACGTTCGGTGAAACTTAATTAATCACTTTAACAATAGTTTATGACTATCCGAACTTTAAACTTTGTGAATGTGTGAAAACGTACTGAGACAGAACGTTTTTGATCGCTATGTGGCGATCATCATCTTTGTCTTCCACTTGGAGATGTTGGGTTAGCTCCAGGCGTATACAAACTAAACTGCGACAAATGCAACAAACTTCTACATTGGGCAAACAGATCGCAGCTTTAAAAAAGAGTCGAGGAAAACAAACATACCATCAACTCAGCATTTTACAATCACGTAAAAGAAACAGGACACAAATACACAGACATTTACCATAACCTAGAAATCTTGCACATCAACAAAAAAGGACCACATCTCAACACATTAAAACAATATGAAATTTACACACACACACAAAAACACATTTTGATACTATCGAAAACCTGCCTTTAAAACCGTCACCGCTTAACCCAACACCTTTAAGTAGAAGACACTGATGAAGATTGTCACATAGCAATCAAAAACGTTCTGTCTCATTAAGGTTTTACAAAATTTAAAGTTAGGATGCTCATAAACTAATGTTAAAATAATTAATAATTTAATAGTCCTGAAAATCACTATATTTTCTCATTACTTGTAAACCGTGGTATAAAACCACGAAAAGTTCCTGTACCGCGGCTTCAGCATTTCCACTTAACACATGTCTACATTAACGCGTCACTTACTAGTGTTAATCCGTGTCTCGTCCAAATAGCCGACATAAATCACATTGCGTTAGTATCAGTATAACCGTGTGAAACAGGACCCTTTGTGCAGCCTATAATGCAATCCAATTTAGTTACCCATTGTACAGTCAGGCGTACGCTAACTAACTTGTGCCACCTTTATCAAAATCAATTTGGAGAGGAGTAACTTCAAAGCAGATCCAATCACGCTGTGTCGGCAAACTGCTTCTAATTATGTTGCCCGGCCAGGCAAAACTGTTTTGTTAAGTAGCAACTTTTACAAGGGACGCAAACGTGTTGTACGCCTTCTCGAAATACGTTTCGTTTACATGTTTGACATCTTTATATCGCAAATCAGTATAGAAATTTATGAAAGTGAATGGTTGAATTTTATTTTCTGCATTGCGTGTGGTAACTAGATATGTTTGCTGTACTGAAAATATTTACGCCCGATATTTGAAACATAATTTTTTTGCACTCACGGAGCTGGTGATATGAGAGTTATGGATTAGTGTATACGGATACTTGTCTTTGAGGGTGTAGGATACATCGAAGTACACGTAGGAGGGCGGAAACTTCGACATGGGAAGTAATGATGGCTAATTATTTGAAAGAAAAAGAAAATAGCCGAGTGTTTGCTGAAGACGTTCAAGTCTATTTGGAGAATAGATATACGGGGTCTTCCAAAGAGAATGGCTTGATTTAAAAAAATCGCAACTCAAAAACTATTCAAGATAATTTAATTATTACAAATGGAAAATGTACAGGGAAGACGGGAGTTTTTTTTTATCATATTGGGAATGCCTGTGGAGGGGTTATTCCATGACCGACTTTTGGGGCCCTTTTTTGCTGAAAGAACAATTACATGATTAATTTATCTGAACATGCTAGAAGTATTTGTGTTTCCTCAGATTGACGAAATTGAACCACAAACTGGAAAACCTGTCATATTATGCAAGACGGAGCTCCCTCTCACCATCTTCTAGCTGTACGTGACTCCGTGAATACCAGGTTTCCTGGTTACCTGGTTGGATTGGCAGAGATGCACCTATTCCTTGGCCGTCCAGAAGCCTAGACCTTACCCCTTTGGATTTCTTTCTATGGGGGTACATAAAGAACATAGTATAAGCAGAGAAGATACGTGACTTGGAGCATCTGTGCGAGCGCATCACGGCCGCCCTCAACAATGTGACTCCAGAAATGACTCAACGCACTTGGTGTGAAATCGACTACAGATTCCATGTCTGCCGCCCAACTAATTGGGTCCCACATGGAAACTTACTTTCCTGTACAGTTTCCATTTGTAATAATTAAAGTACCTTTTCTAGTTTTTGAGTTACGATATTTTTTAATCAAAGCATTTTTTTAGATGACCCTGTATTATGGACCCCATTAAGGCATCAGGTACTCAGCCAATATGTGTTTGTTAAGCCATTAGCAAGGTTTGTATGTGCAATGAAAGCAAGGCCTTTAATGAGTAGCTGGAAGAACGAGACAAGATGAGGAATCATTTACATACGAAGATGGTATCGGAAACATAAATATCAGAAAAAGGTAGAACGCGGTGTTGGAGAGAGATTTAGAAGAGGGGAACATGTTTACATGTTATTTATGTAACATTTATTTTGACACCTGAACAAAAATGTATAGGCTATTTTCTGGAAGCAATAGGAAAACCCAGTTCAGATTTGTATTATCATTAACTGTTAACAATAATATGAAACAAAGCTATTTATAAAAATATTGGCTATTACAGATTTATTGCATTTTAACGCCGTCTAGGCCTAACTTTTTAATGCACTGCTCTTTCCTGTAATTTTATTACTACGTGATATTGTTAAACATTTATATATTTGATAAATCGTTAGTTTCCAAATTATTTAACCTTTTGTCGTAAATTCAAATTGGGTCAGCTTATTTGTAAATGTTTTTTTTGTAACATGAAGTTTTTCAAGAAACAATGGTAGCATAATATTTCACTCGTGAACAAAACTAACTATCCGGATCTATTTTTCGTAGCTGTTAGAGGTAAAACAGAATTTAAATCTAAATAATCCCTTGACACTGCTAAGGTAACCTAACAAATATAACATTAAAACTTAAGGGATTATGTAGTGTTCACGAATTCTTTCCAATTTATGTCAGCTGAATCCAGAAAGATTACAATTATTGAACTGGATCCATTTGACAGGAATAAACACATCCCATAATAAGTAGTTAATGGTTATTAGAAGTAGTAGTAAATAAAGGACTATAAATTATTAGTAGTTAATATTGGCAAATATTAGTAGTAGCATGTTTTATGTTTCTTCCATATTTGAAATATTTCTTCTGCGATGTTTTGCTGACGATAACATCAACATACATCTCCTGTTATCGACAGTAATATTTTTCTTTCGAAACAGTTTCTGTTCTTCAAAAACATTACCTTTCAATCGGAATCGGAAATAAAAATAAAATTTCCACTTTATTTAGGGTAATCCCATTATTTGCCACACCTGCAACCCCTCCCTGATAGTTCACTATGTTTTCTTGAAACAGTTTTCTTGTTCTATCAGATATTTTCACTTCGATCGATAAAGCATGCACGACTCCTGTTGAGGGGAATTCCCTGTTCCTTTATAAATGCGAGAAGAATAGTAGAACCACTAAAAACCTAACTCATTACACACATTAATACAACATTATAGTTTCTATGATCTAACCTGTCTTGTAGATCAGGGCTAGATCGGATGTGCCTCTTCACTTGCAGCTGTTTCCTTGATGAGACACTTAATAGCACCCCCACCAAGTAAATGGTCCTTTCCCTTATCATAATTTCCTAATTTTTATCGAAAAGTATGTGAAAATACAAGAACAGTATAAAAAACGACATAGTTTGTTAAATCTATGATTATCACCACAAATAGACGGTTTACGCCTATTTTGTTTTTACCAAATTAAGTCATGTTTAATATCGTTATTTAGTAGGGACTTACTAATGGAAACAGATGCGGGCGGATGCAAGTGATAATGTACATCTGAGGAAGCCCGTTCCTACAAGACTGGTTACATCATACAGAATACTACATCGACCAATATTGACCCAACAACAAACATTTTTCAATATGTATTATTACTTGCGCACGACTTTATTTATAGTTTGTTTTGACTTAAGTCTAAATATCAACTGATGGCGATTTCAAGAAATGACGGCGTTATAGTTTCGTTCAGTTTTTGGAGCATTTCCCACATAGTAGTTAATCAGATATTTCCTCCAAGCATTCATCTAATACAACTCGATGTAATATTTTCCCCTTTTGGAAACACTACATCTAAGAATAGCTTTCGGTATAAATATTTACCAATCATACGGTATCTGTATCACCGCATTGTAATAGTCACAGTCGTTACTGGATGACCAGATGTTTCCTACAGGGCACATACCCCAATTCGCGTATCATGCGAAGGGATGAAGTAGTGTATATTAAATTTCATGGACCTAGGGGCAGAGGCAAGGCGGAGTTTGCATTTTGTAATGTCAGGAATTATTTTGTAACGCTTTTTAATCATGCAAATTGATTCCTGCCTCGCACGTTACAGGCGACTCTGTCTTTGCAGCGTGACGGAACCGACTGCAGTCCTTTATTTAAACATCAAACGATATTTTGGAAGTGATTTAATTGCGCAAATCCGATCGATCTCGGACTGACGTAGGGCAGAAATCTTATTATTTTAATAAATATTAATATGTATTACAAAGTTTAATAATTTTTTAATCTAACGATTTTGTTTTTCAAATTTAGATTGATGGCTTGGAAATGTAGTACGAAGACTGTCATTCAGAACATGACTTCTACGAAAACAGAATTAAAACAATCAAACCATATACTATAGGAATGTTATTAAAAACATTACTTTCCATTGAATATGGAATTGTATTCAGAACACTGTGGTGTACTTGTTGTTTTTAACATTCTAAGAATAAATTTCGACACATAATTGTTTAAAAAACCCAATATTTCTATAGGTAAGGTTATTTTATGTATATCTCGGCTGTTTTTGTATTTGGTTTTTTGTACTTTTAAGGCAACTACTACTTAGGAAAGATTAAACTGTTGTGAATATAGGCAAGGAAAATATATGTAGGAAAGAGGGTAATGATAATTAAGTGGCTACATGAAGGCAGATAGTAGTAGGGTATGGAGATGGGTCTAAGAGATTGACATAAATCTCCAGAGTGTAGGGGAAAGAAATTGGATCGAATGGGCGTTAATATCCATCCTACTCGACAGAGCATTTAGTAACAACGCATTTATTTTAATGAAGATAACGTTTATCTGAGATAAGAACGGAATAGAACTTGGTATTTAGGATTTATTGTATCACCCTGAAGATGTTAATATTCTTAACGAAACGTGCATAAAGGTCATGAATGATTAAATATAAAACGTGAATGCGTTTACGATGATTGCTGTATGTGTTTACCGCTCTAAAAGAAACAGACGTACGGAAGTTCAACACGAAAAAGTCAATGTATTTAAATACTAAAACAAATACACTGGTTTTATTCACGTTTATTTATTTTTTACTGCTTTTCCTTCCTACAAAAATCCTCTTCAAAAGCATAAAAACCATTAAGTTTACAAACTTCGTTGAACTTTAAAGATAGGGCCACTCTTTAAATATATACGTTCCGAAAAGAGATATTTTCAGGTTACAAACTTCGTTAACTTTAAAGATAGGGCCACTCTTTAAATATATACGTTCCGAAAAGAGATATTTTCAGGTTACAAACTTCGTTAACTTTAAAGATAGGGCCACTCTTTAAATATATACGTTCCGAAAAGAGATATTTTCAGGTTACAAACTTCGTTAGCTTTAAAGATAGGGCCTCTCTTTAAATATACGTTCCGAAAAGAGATATTTTCAGGTTACAAACTTCGTTAACTTTAAAGATAGGGCCACTCTTTAAATATATACGTTCCGAAAAGAGATATTTTCAGGTTACAAACTTCGTTAACTTTAAAGATAGGGCCACTCTTTAAATATATACGTTGCGAAAAGAGATATTTTCAGGTTACAAACTTCGTTAACAGATAGGGCCACTCTTTAAATATATACGTTCCGAAAAGAGATATTTTCAGGTTACAAACTTCGTTAATTTTAAAGATAGGGCCACTCTTTAAATATATACGTTGCGAAAAGAGATATTTTCAGGTTACAAACTTCGTTAACAGATAGGGCCACTCTTTAAATATATACGTTCCGAAAAGAGATATTTTCAGGTTACAAACTTCGTTAACTTTAAAGATAGGGCCACTCTTTAAATATATACGATCCGAAAAGATATATTTTCAGGTTACAAACTTCGTTAACTTTAAAGATAGGGCCACTCTTTAAATATATACGTTCCGAAAAGAGATATTTTCAGGTTACAAACTTCGTTAACAGATAGGGCTACTCTTTAAATATATACGTTCCGAAAAGAGATATTTTCAGGTTACAAACTTCGTTAATTTTAAAGATAGGGCCACTCTTTAAATATATACGTTCCGAAAAGAGATATTTTCAGGTTACAAACTTCGTTAACTTTAAAGATAGGGCCACTCTTTAAATATATACGATCCGAAAAGATATATTTTCAGGTTACAAACTTCGTTAACTTTAAAGATAGGGCCACTCTTTAAATATATACGTTCCGAAAAGAGATATTTTCAGGTTACAAACTTCGTTAACAGATAGGGCCACTCTTTAAATATATACGTTCCGAAAAGAGATATTTTCAGGTTACAAACTTCGTTAATTTTAAAGATAGGGCCACTCTTTAAATATATACGTTCCGAAAAGAGATATTTTCAGGTTACAAACTTCGTTAACTTTAAAGATAGGGCCACTCTTTAAATATATACGATCCGAAAAGATATATTTTCAGGTTACAAACTTCGTTAACTTTAAAGATAGGGCCACTCTTTAAATATATACGTTCCGAAAAGAGATATTTTCAGGTTACAAACTTCGTTAATTTTAAAGATAGGGCCACTCTTTAAATATATACGTTGCGAAAAGAGATATTTTCAGGTTACAAACTTCGTTAACAGATAGGGCCACTCTTTAAATATATACGTTCCGAAAAGAGATATTTTCAGGTTACAAACTTCGTTAACTTTAAAGATAGGGCCACTCTTTAAATATATACGATCCGAAAAGATATATTTTCAGGTTACAAACTTCGTTAACTTTAAAGATAGGGCCACTCTTTAAATATATACGTTCCGAAAAGAGATATTTTCAGGTTACAAACTTCGTTAACTTTAAAGATAGGGCCACTATTTAAATATATACGATCCGAAAAGATATATTTTCAGGTTACAAACTTCGTTAACTTTAAAGATAGGGCCACTCTTTAAATATATACGTTCCGAAAAGAGATATTTTCAGGTTACAAACTTCGTTAACTTTAAAGATAGGGCCACTCTTTAAATATATACGTTCCGAAAAGAGATATTTTCAGGTTACAAACTTCGTTAATTTTAAAGATAGGGCCACTCTTTAAATATATATACGTTCCGAAAAGAGATATTTTCAGGTTACAAACTTCGTTAACTTTAAAGATAGGGCCACTCTTTAAATATATACGTTCCGAAAAGAGATATTTTCAGGTTACAAACTTCGTTAACTTTAAAGATGGGGCCACTCTTTAAATATATACGTTCCGAAAAGAGATATTTTGAGGTTAAAATTGATATTAAATATTTACAGCTCAGAGTTTGTTTTTGAAAGAGTTCAACTCTAGCTTCTCATTTATTGATGCCACTCACAAAAGTGTTTAAACTAGTTTGGTTGGCGCATGCGCTAACTCGGTTCTAAAACGGTGGAAATGCATTATAAGTGAATGCATAAAGTGAATACATTATACTTTCACAAACGCCTCATTACGTTTATACGTCAGTGTTGTTCACATTAATTTAAAATTGCATATTTTTTTATACTAAATGAATATATGTACAACTTTCCTAATACTAATTACTCCATAATTGTGTTTAAATTTATGTAAATTATAATTTACATTCTATTAATATGCAACCATTTGTTTCAGGTAAGTGGGAGCACAGTAAACACAACTACCAGGTAGAGTAGTTAATAGTTTAAACTGTCTGACATCCTACTATTTCCATATTCTCAGCTTAATAGTTTCAGGCAAATCTAAACTAGTTTTGAAATAAAATTATAAACATAAGCACAATTTTCACGACCATAAAAACGTCATTTTTACAACTACTGAGTGGGGTCTAGTGTGGAATATTTAATCGTGCCTACAAAAATAGGTTTTATGAAACCTAAAAAGTGGTCTACACACACACACACACACACACAAACACACGCGCGCGCGCGCGCACACACACACTCACGCACGAAGTGTGTGTGTGTGTGTGTGTGTGTGTGTGTGTGTGTAAGTGAATATAAAATTTATAAATGAATTTACTAAATTAATTAATTAGTTTATTAAAATTTAATTTAACACTAGTTAACATAATGTTAATCGCAGATTTGTTCTTAATTTTTGTTTGATAAAGTGTTAAAATAAATAGCTTCTGATCTCGTTTGTAATTGTCTATAGACTATAAACTTTATGTTATGGCAAATAATATGATAATTTCTAAATTATAAAATAATTTAAACTATGTCTAAAAATGAATATTTTAAATCGATTTTTAATACAACCTATTAAAAACCTATTAGACATCTAGTTATGAATGATAAAAGTGTATAAAAATGGAGGAGGAATCTGAATTTTTTTGATAATTAGAAAACTTAGGATATTATTGTTTTAAAGTAAAACATTTGCAGCCTATAACTTTTCGAAAAATTATTTTTATAAAATCTAACTGAAAATGTTTTAAAGAATGATGAAATATTTCTCGAAAAATTGTTAACAAATTATTTTTTTGTGTAAGCATTTCTAGAAAAGCATTTTTCTAAAAAAAAAAGTAAATTTAGTTACAGACGATAAACAATTTTTATATTTCACAAAAGTATACGGAAATCATTTTTTAAACGTTTTTATTCCTTAGCAGTTTGAAAATGTAGCTTATAACATTTTACGGGTGACATCGGGGAAACTTTATCCTTTTTCAGACGTGGACCAGATTTTTATTAAATTCCATGACGGTGATGATCCTTTGCCGGTTCTGATCGGTTTACGATAGTTTTTACTCAGTGTTGTGTGATCATACATTGTTGATAAATACTGTGTGACACGCTTAGCCCGCGTGAGAATCAAATTCTAACCTAAAACGCAAGTAATAAAATCATTAATTTTGTAGTCAGTTGGAGAGTTGTTAATTAAATTTCAAGCTTCCTTTGATTTTGATGGAATTTGCTAAGGGGATAAACTTGTAAACGGTTCGTGGATGTCAACCGCAGAACTGTGCCAATTATGAAGCAGCTCATTTACAGCCGAATGTGGTCGCTATAAGTCGCCTTGATCCAGTCAGTTATTTGGCTTAGAGTGAATGATATCGCTGGGAAATATTAATCCACTGCGTATGTATTGTTGCCGTCTGAAAGGGTTAAACGTATCCAGGACAATACACTTGCCTACACCCTTGTTAAGAAAAAATACACTTTTTACATTTTCACTATTAGTCTATATCTAATTTTAGGTTAAGTGTTACAACTAATATGTTGAGTGGGTGGAAGATTTGATACAAAGAATGCAAAGTCACGATATTTAGATTGAGACAATAAAAGCATTCTTGAAGGTTATGTTACAACAAATGTGACTTACGTTAGCAAAGGCGCTACATTACGTAAATAACAGGCTGTATACGAAGTCACAATGTGCATTGTGTTAGTTACATATATATGTTGCGTTAAGTCAAGCTTTTTTACTTTACCACCAAAAATCTTTTATTCCGCAGACTGCACATCCACGGGTGTCACTCCAAACTCTCTCCTTTTCCTTCTGATTAAGAATAATACACTGAATGCGAAGACGTATCGAGATCTCAACTGTTGGAAGCCGAGCTGATGCACCTAAATCTTTAATGAGCTAATACCAGGTAGCTAACATTCTGGCACTTCTTCACTCAAAATGAAAGATGAAAAACGTTGTATTTGTTTACACCTGAAAATTTCACTTAGGCACTGTTGGAGTTTTTATAGTACTTTCTGCAAAGTAAAGTGTTCATTGGGATTTGTTACAGTAGGCATTGTCTTCAATTCACCATCTTCTCCGGTGATTTTCAAGGCAATCTGTAAAACGTTTTATACTGGGCTAGTAGCGATGAATAAGCTCCTTAACTGATGTGTCAAGGACCTGTTAGGATAGTTATTCAAAATTCATTGAAACCCATAAAGAAGTTTGTATTGTATATTTAGTAGTCTCAAATCACATAAATATGAGTTTTTCCATTTAACAGAATTAGGTTTTTTTGGATCCCTGCCCACGTCGTCTTGACATTTTTCTTATTTTGTTTCAAACAAAACGAGTAATTGTGTTGGTAAAATTCACTCCGTCGGGATGTTTGCAAACTTGGCATTTTATGTAAGAATGCTACTTTTGAAATGTCAAGCGAATTGGTCTCGTCATAAACAAGTCATCAACAGAAACATCGTTTTACCAATAAATTTCGGCCAGAAAATTTGCGGACGCAGTAATTGTATGGTGACGTTTTAATTTATTCAAAACATCGTTTGGAATAGCAGAAATAAGCAGGTTCATTGTGCAAATGAAGGTCATTCTTATTCTACGAGGCTATCAGCTGAAATGTCATTTGATAGGCCTCTATTCGCTCTGACATCCTACTTGTTATTCATAAGCAAGTGCTAATTTGTTTTTATCTTGGGCGGACAGATATGCACTGTAGAATAATGAAACAGTCGACTGAAGAACGTAATTTGAGAAGCGGAAGGAAGTAAGTACGCTTTGCAATTGTAATACTTCCTGTTGGTAGACCTACTTACTTCCGTTCTGTTTGGATATTTGTAATAAGTTTAGGATATGTTAATACTGTACACGGCTTAGGAACGTCTCTAAGAAATGCTAATAAGACATTTTTAAATGTACTACAAAACAAATAATATATAGTTTAGCATAGCTGTAGGAAATGTTAATAGGAAAAGTAAGTACGGAGGTTAGGAAATATTAGTTCGTAATTTAGTAAAGTTTTTAGGATGTATTGGCAAAGTTTTTATATGAACGAGAGAATTCTGTATTTTGTCTAGCAGTTTTTAAACTAGCACACACTGAGAATTGGCTATTTATACTGTAGTAACCGTTATTGTCTGTACATTGTGTATAGAAAATAGGTGTAAAATGTAACAGGGTTTATCTGAATTGAAATTATTATTTTTTTTAACAAAACAAGCGTACGATCTCCTAACTTAATCATTTACCCGTTGAATTTATAAGTGCACGTGAGGTGAGAGGGTTTCTAATTGTTCATTCGGGAAAACAAAATATAGAAGTGAACTCATGCACGAAGTTCGGATTGCCGTTAGATCCTGTTGGCTGCAAATTTAGATTGGAAATTGTTTCGTGCGAGTAATCCATTCATTTCGCAGCACTTTCGGATTACCTTGTCTGTACACACAGAGAGCTTTCATGGACTTCTGTTGACAAAGGAAGCTCCTAAAGCTCAGTAGAGGGTGTAGCGCTCGTAAAAATGTGGCATTACAAAATCATATTTAAAGTTGTGGTAATAATAAATGATTTATTTTTATTTTGCAAAGTTAAGCTACGGTCTCTATTTTGTGTTTAAAGTCTACTTGACTCGCCGATCCGCGTCCTGTGCCAACTGAATCCAATCCAAGTAATCTAATGCTATTTTGGCAAGATCCATTACAGCGTTAACTTCCCGCTTGTTTCCACGGCACCCTGGTGGTTGTTTTCCTTATTGATGACTCTTGTAACTTTTTCAAAGCTTTGCTCAACTTGTCCTTTCACGAGATAATTCATGTTGCTCGTGAATACGTCCCCCTGCTCTAGATATGTATTCAATCTTTCTCTATAATTATAGTCACCTTTCTTTAAAAATAAGTGATTACTTATTAGAAATTATACAGTACAAGTGCAATTACCGCCTTGTGAATATGAATAATTAGGCTCTTGGAGTTAACCCGGGAAGACGGTTTATTTTTGAGTCACGACTATGCCCAGCTATACTTAGCCAATATGATCAGTGCAATCGAAATATGAAGTAAAGCCTACTACGCTAGGATAGCTAAAACTGGTAAAGTTAGCTGAAACTTGTCAAGTTGAATTAGTTTAGCTGAAGTTAGTAGGTTGGGTTAAGTTAGGGTAGGTTAGTTGAGTTAGGTTAGGTTAGCTGAAGCTGTCTAATTTAGGTTAGGTTAGCTAAAGCTAGTAGGTTGGGTTAAGTTAGGGTAGGTTAGTTGAGTTAGGTTAGGTTAGCTGAAGCTGGTTAAGTTAGGTTAGGTTAGCTGAAGCTGTCTAATTTAGTTTAGGTTAGCCAAAGCTAGTAGGTTGGGTTAAGTTAGGTGAGGCTAGTTAAGTTAGGTTAGGTTAGCTGAAGCTGACAAAGTTAGGTTAGGTTAGCTGAAGCTGACAAAGTTAGGTTAGGTTAGCTGAAGCTGTCTAATTTAGGTTAGGTTAGCCGAAGCTAGTAAGTTCGGTTAGGTTAGCTGAAGCTGTCTAATTTAGGTTAGGTTACCCGAAGTTAGTAAGTTGGGTTGTTAGCTGAGGCTGGTTAAGTTAGGTTAGGTTAGCTGATGCTGACAAAGTTAGGTTAGGTTACCCGAAGCTAGTAAGTTGGGTTAAGTTAGCTGAGGCTAGTTAAGTAGGTTAGATTAGCTGAAGCAGGATAGATTATTGTGTTTTCTAAAACTTTTCAAATAATTTACAACTGTTAGTAATATTTTGTTTCTACATATATAAGTTTTATTTTTTTCTGAGTTTAATTGGAAATATGGTTGAAAAAGTAGAAATGTAGAATTAACGCGAGTATTTTTCCTTATTAGAAATAATCATCAGATTTTCTGTTTTATATCAGCTGTACAGCGTGATTCATTCTGCTTTGACAGGGATCAGTCTCTTCGGTGTTCCATTGATTAGATGCGAACACAATGCAAGGGTGGTGTTACGCTTCGACACTCCCTCCTGCCATTACAAACAAATTACCCGTTTACCTTGCAAGTGTTGACGTACACTTAGCTAATAAGGCACACGGCACCATCGCTGCCGGAAGAATGCTGTTTAATTTTGTTTTCAATTTTACGGCCAGTTTTATTTATACTCTTTTTAAAAATAGATAATTTATCAATATTAATATCTAGTCCTCATCGCCTTGTGTCGATTTCGTGCCACAGTTCCAAATCAATACAGATAGGACTTTGTGTAATAGAATCATAAAAAACTTTAATTTTTGTCTCGTTAACGCCGTTTTTATAATGTCCATCTAAATGATTTTTTTTTTAAATTAGTAATTATAGTAAACCGTCAATAGTGTTTTTTTGGTTGCGTAATTGTGTTGTACAGCTTTGAAAAGATACAAATATTTATATAAAAAGCAGTATGAAGAGAATTATAGTGATATAATGTATCTGACGTTCTCCGTGTAGTAATGCATACAGAGGGTTGATAACACACAATATAAAACTAGTTAATTTAATACAATATATCTAATGGGGATGGGCAGATTTCTATATCTTATTAATGTATTAGTTGCAATAAATAAATTAAAAGATTAAGCCAAATGCTGATTTGAGATAACGAAAATATTATTATTATTTATGACGCAACTAGACGATCGGAAGCATTTCTGATCCGTTTGTATGTCACAGGTCTTCTTGCTCCGATTTCTCACTCTCCTTCCTGTGGGTTCGTTCTCTCCCTCTCTCTCCCCTCCTCCCCCTCTCTCCCTCTTTCCCTCCCCTTCATCTCTCCCCACTCTCTCCCACTCTCTCCCTCTCTCCCCACTCTCCCCCTCTCTCCCCACTCTCTCCCTCTCTCCCCACTCTTCCTCTCTCCCCACTCTCTCCCCTCTCTCCCTCTCCCCACTCCCCCACTTCCTCCATCTCTCTCCCTCCCTCTCCCCCACTTCCTCCATCTCTCTCCCTTCCTCTCCCCCTCTTCCCCTCTCCCTCTTTCTCCCTCTCCCTCTTCCTCTCCCTCTTTCTCCCTTTCCGTCCCTCTCTCTCTCTCTCTCTCTCTCTCTCTCTCTCTCTCTCTCTCTCTCTCTCTCTCTCTCTTTCTCTCTCTTTATTCTCCCCTTTTCTGGTCCGCCACTGCTTCATAAAAACAAAACACAAAGTAATAGTAGTTCCAATTTCTCCAGTTATACAAACTGAAATTTTTACTACAGAAGTTATATTGTGAATGTGCACTGAAGTTCCTATTTATAATTTCAAACAAATCATTGTTTTTCCGATTTGTTTGTCATGCTTTAAGAAATTCCTAATTATAAATAAAGGTTGAAGGTTTTGTGTAGCCTATTTCATTAAAACGAAACTTTTAAAAACCTTCACCATATAACCAAGTTATTAATTAAATTCATTATTAGAGAATATTATTTAGGCATATATAACTTGAAAGAATCGAAATCGGAATCGAAAGTTTTAGGAATCAGCCCATCCCTAAGCCATCCCTAAGTTTTAGGAATCAGCGAATCCCTATTTTTAGGATTCGGTAATTTTAAGTTACCTTAATTTTTAGGATTCGGTAATTTTAAGTTACCTTATGACCATTCTGAAGACTAAAATATAGCTACATTAAGAAGAAATAATTATTATATTCAATAATAGTATTATAACTTAAATTTAAGTACTAATGTATTTTTGCTATTGGATGTTTGTCTTTAGAATTTTTATTTAGAAGCTGCAAACTGCGAAAGCACACTGAAAAAACTAGTTACAGTCTTGTATTAATCGTCAGAATACAGGTTATATATCATTTGAAAAGAAATTTTAAACTCACAGGAATTTCCTAAGAAAACGTTTATTTGAAAATAAATACAGAGGAATTATAAACCTTTGGATCTAATTCTGGAGGAACTGGGTATGGGATGAGGGAAACTGTGATGAGAACAGTCTGAACGAATTATTATACAGTAGTTTAGTATTTATACAGTTCTATAATATATATATATATATTTTACATATAAATTACTTACAATAGTAATATATTAACTTCATATACATATATATATATATATATATATATATATATATATATATATATATATATATATATATATATATATAGCCAATGCACACGTTGACCTAATTTGATTTACATTCAATTTGGTAGTGATCAACTTGACGCGACTAAAACAACGTTTATATATTACTCTCCCTTCCCTCCCTCTACTTCTCTCCTCTCCTCAGTTCGCAGCCCTCAATCTCCCTTCACTACATCACAATTTTTCATTTTCTCTTCTCTCGTCCTTTTCTCCTCTTCTTTGCTCCTTATTTCTATATCTCATCTCTCTCTCTCTCTTTCTCCCTCTCACGGACACACACAAAGGTAAGGCAAATACTAAACTGCTTGGAATTACAAATTCTTCGGTTGTATATTTTACATTCTTCTCACACGAAACTGAAATTAAGTTTTCTTTTTAGAAAATAATGTTTGAAGCCAGGAGGTTGTTCCTTTAACTAAACACGTACGATTTCACTGGCGAGTTTCTATAATTTTAACCCTTGAGGTGAGACAAGCGACGGACACTTACAAACTATATATTTTTATACATAGGTGTGTTTGTTTCCCTAGTTGTACTACACCTACATTTACTGAAGTAATGTTTGCGTTACAAAGGACAAGTTGTTAGCTCGCTTTTTTACCTCCAATATTTGTTTACGTAGCTTATTCACAAACATTTTGCAAAGACAAATTTCGATCTAAATATTTTCAAAATATTATTTTCCTTTCTATTCTAACATACAATTATTCATTTCAGTGTCCATATCACATCTGACTTTTTGAATTAACTGGATGTTTTCGCCAAGAGGTTTAATGAAGATGTCTATAAAATGTTGTCGCTTACTAACTATTTCTCATAATTAAACGTTGGCAAACAGTTGTCGAGCGTTACCTGGCAATTACTGCACAACGCACAGGCACTGCCACGAGCCCAGTTTATCGCTATGGAGTCGTTATTATTTATTAACTAAAAACAATACACAACTGTTAGTAAAGTACAGTACTACAGGAATAATAGCAGAGTATTGGCACGGAAAACCTAGCAGATGCAACAAATTAGACGCTAGTTGGCAACTCGTATAGCTCAGCACTTCCTGCCAGCAAATAGCTTCCCTCGCCCCTCTCCCATAGGTATTCGTTAATGGATTATTTACAGCAAGCGACATATTTCGCATTTTCCGATATTAAATCTCACCGAATAAAGTTATTGCTTTTTTCATTACGTTGGAATGCCGTAGATGTAGACAGATAAATTAAAGCCAATAACGGGCCGCTTGAGAGTGGGTTGTATTAATTCCTTTTGGGATGTCCGGAGGGAGGGCGCGGATATCACTGTGGAATTAGCGCGTATAGTCAGTGCCACATTTTAACTTTATTTTTTTCCCATGTACACTTAACCAGTGGCGTTTGTAGGGAAGCATTACTCGCGCTAAAAATTAAATAAATAGTTTAGGTTGAATGAAAGTAATATAATAATGTACAGATATACGTGCCTAGAATATTTCCTGAGAACTGCTTTAAGATTTCACTTAAAAATACTAAACAAATCATGCAGCTATTGCACAAGGTATGTGCAAATAATATTAATATTTTGTAATAATATAATACGTAGTTATTTATAATTGATTATTACTTAGTAAAGCAAAAACATTGATTTCTTTTAAGAATTTATTTATTCCTGTCAGGCCTAAATTGTTATATTTTTCCTAATGGTAGATACATTTGTTATAAAATTATAGTGGAAAAGTTTAAACCATAGTAAAAAATCACATCTCAATTCTTTAAACGAGTGAAATATTGTACTCATCAAAAATAAAAATAGATCCAGCACTAACAAATTTTAAAAAAACACGTAAATAATTTGTATACGCTATATATACTGTATACGTTTAAATTAAGCGATGATGTATGATTTCATTCCATTACTCGTATGTTTCTGTATTTTTAAATTTCTCCTGTTAGCTCACACTCTCCTGTTATAGGCCTATATCTTGTACACATTTTCAATCGTTAGAAAAATACGTTTTTATTCATCCAATCAAGTTGAAATACATTTCTTTTAACCTATAGTGGATGACAATTGCTGTTAATACAGTTTTTAAATATTTATTCAATAATTAAATTATAATAATTTGGGGAGTTCAAGTCACATTCGAACTGAGTATCTTCATGTTCGAAGTCTAATGATTTTTGGCACTGAGCCAACTTTCCATAGCTAGAAATAAACTTCTCAAAGATTTATATGAAAAACCTCCATTGTATAACCTTAAATTTTTGCCATGGTTACCATACAATATTATAAATAATGCTCTAGGATTAAAAATAAATGTAAAGAATAAAATAAACAATACAAATAGTATTAACGGTTTTGAACCTTGCTATGGGGAAGAAAAGCAAAAAGAACTACAACACAACCCAAGCGACGAAAAAAAGAAAGCGTATAAATAGTAACAAATAAAAATAATACTTCAACACTATACATAGGAAGGAAAATGGAACATTACAAGGATATTCGCTTCTTATTTTGCCACTTAATACTGTAATTCTGACATATGTATATACTTTTTTATATTAGTTATAATTATAAAATAAAAGTTATAATGTTAGTATTCAGTTAGTAAAAACGTTAATTTATACAAACAGGCTATAATGAATCCATAATAATAATAATAATGGATGGTATATAGGACTACCTGTTCTCTTTACGATCTCGATAAAGAGTAGATCAACGTTTGGTACGTGTCACGTGATGCCATAATATCTAGTCTCGATCTGCACCTCAGGGTTGTATCTGTCTATCTTAATCCTACCTATGTTCTACAATAATTCCTACCCTTCCAAGGTTGTCCGCGCTTAGATTGTTACCATAAGTATGGTGCCCAAGGACCAGATCCGGGCTATATGGACTTCAATAATTTTAAATATAATATTATAAGAACGGTGATTATACTAAATTCTTAAAGAAGTCTTTGACTAGAATTTAATTTTTTTAAAATTTGTTTAACTAACGAAATGTTAGATAATTTTTGTTGCTTGAGAATTTATTGCATTGGATTTTAAGATACCTATACTGCGTTCTTATTGAATTATTCTTATGTATGTTACTATATTATTACAACAATACATAAGGACTGACGAGGAAACCATACATAAATGAACGTGAGAAAGGAATAGGTTAACCATAATGATATTTTTGTTTACACAATAATTTTATCATTAATAGTAACATACTTTATAAATTTTATATTCAATTTGGTGATTTCAACTGTAATATTTCACAATAGGGCGTTAAAACATATTTACAGTAAATAAATAAATGTAACCTCTATACCACAAATAACTTTTTTTCTTTTATTTAAAACCTTATGTATTCTTAGATTGCATATTAATCATCCTCAGAGGTAATTTACAATTAAAATACAATAAAATATAGGTATTTTATTGTAAATTACCTTTGCGGAAGATTGCTATGCAATCGAAATGTACATAAGGTTTTAAATAAAAGAAAAAAGTCATTTGTGGTATAGAGGTTACATTTATTTGTGTTAAACATTACGCCACAGTTGTTTTATACAGTTATATTTACAGTAAGTTATGAAAATAAAGATCGCTTTAAATAAAAAATTACATGAATCCCGATCAGCTGCTTTATCGCTTGAACCAATGCATACAGTTATTTATGATGCGTTCACACCCCTCTTAGAAGAGGTTTCGTTAGGCTTGTCACATCCGTTGTGCCAGATGTTGCCTATACAGATGTCACACTCGAGGGCAAACTGATGTAATTATAGAGCAATTACTAAAGTATCATCTGGAAAACTTGATTTACTTTCAAATATCTTCAAGTAAAACTAATTTTTATAAATTATTACGATATGATGGTTGTTATGATTGTTCTTTCATTGTGTCTTCATTTGTTTGATTTGTATTTATTTTATTAATTTTTTTTTATTATGTCAAATATTAATATTGTAATAATATTTTGAAAGCCTATTTAGAAAGTAGAGCAACCCCATTGGAATAACATTCCAACCATAACTGGTAGAAAGACCATTCGTAACACTAATATACATAACATGGTAGCATCAAGAGGAATATGGTGGCTTCATCGATCCGAGATTCGTACAAAAACCTTTCAGCTACTTGTGTTTTTAATTGTGTTATGGGCTGAAAAGGGTTTTTCACTTGAATTAGCCTCAATGCGAGGGGTGAAAGTGTAGAAACGCCATCTCGTAAACGTGGAACTTCACACAAAATGTTTTTGAAGTACTGTCTCATATATTTGAATTGTAGAAATATTTTCCTACAAACTTAAACGGGTGAACTGGATCACGAGAGCACTCGTTATCTACAGGTTCGTTTATATTAAAACTTTTTACATGTTTATACATAACAGTTTTGAATATATAAAGTGTGCAGTAACCAAAGATTCAACTCACGTTAATGGCAAATTCGTTAGCGTTTTCGCTACTTTACGTACAATCTTTTACCAAGAATTGGCTGCAGGCAGCTCCTATGTTAGGGATATTTTTGCGTAACTCGGACTTTAATATTCCGTAAATTTCTCTCTTGGCAAATTTAAGTAAAATAATATCTTGAATGAAACGATTTAAATGTTTAGTTTTTACTTATTACACTTTTGCTATTACTTGCGACCAGATGTTTTGCTAACTAAAAGTTGTTAAATTGTTAACTTACACTTAGAGGAAACGTTTTCGTCTTACGACTTCTTCAGCCTCGTATTTTTGCCGTTAAGAATGCTGCAGTTGTGCAGTTAGAAGTGATATGATCGAAGAGTATGTGTGTTCTGTGTCGTGTTTGTTCATTTAGGATGTCATTTTTATATGTTGCTATGCCTATATATTTCATACTGTTCTAGTGTGTTTAATTTATGGCCTTTGTTACATGTGTGGAGGATGCTCATGTTATTTTCCATACTTTTGCATGAGTGTTTAGGGTCCATCATAAATATGGTACAAAAATATTGGCGAATGTTATTATTTGGTTAAAACAAGAGTAATCTCTGCTCAGCCGACTTATGCCATTCGCGTCGATATTCGTTTTTGCTACTAGTGTAGAAACTTCAATTCTAAGCCTCTGCCTTAGATACATTGTGTGCTGTTGTTTATAGACAACCCGAAATAAAATGTTATTAAATAAAATACGTGTATCGCACATTGTTCGCATTATAACTATATCGGTTTTCGTACAAACCTAGTGTTTAAGGGTCAAGGGGGTTTAACCCCCCACGAAATGTTTCATCAACTAGTCAACAATTTTAATACTACTTTTCCCCCGAACGTAAACGGTCATCTGGGTAAAATGCTCGATTCTGCTTTTACCTTCAACACGTGTCTGAGCATGTTTTATTCTCAAATGACATCCCTTCAATTACTGGTTACGGGTCTATACACCCCCCTTCACTGAAAACATTCCTGGCACGAACCTGCCTATTAATAAATGTGGAGTATCTTTTGGGAGCCATTATCATGGCCATTTTCGACATTGCAAGTCTAGAACTAATTATATTTTAAAAGTTTAATAATTGTAAAATTTTAGGAGAAAAAGGTTTTTATATGAACACTAGGGTTAAGCCCCCATTAACAAAGTTTGATTAGTGAAACGTGTTTACTATAATAACTGACATGATTGGATTGAAGTAAATTTGATCAGTCAATACTCATAGCGAGTAAACAAACCCCTCTCATAGAGTAAGCTCTCGTACGTCGAGTGTCCCACATTTCGTTTGTCCAACAAAAACAAACCGACCCGCTTGAAGCATATTTCCCGTCCATTTAACAAAGTCTGCTTTTTCTTTTTGTGTAAGCTTTGAAGGGTTTCGTTCTACCACGTTGTTTTATGTTTACGACTTCGTCGAATGTCGGCCATCGTCGGCCAACCTCGGGTCAGATCGATAAGTCCGCTGGGGGTGGTGGTGCTTTGCCTCTCCCTCTCAGTGTGCTGTCGCCTCTCAGTGTTGCGCATAGAAATGTAATTGTGGTTATAGTAATGCGTTGTGACGTATCGATGTATCGACTTTGTCTAGTCTTATCAGGGAAACGAGAATATTTAAATAAAAAGAATATCTTTACACATATCCATCTACCTTTTTGAAATTGAATTCTATGAGTACTTTGATATTTAAAAAAATCTATAGTACAATTTTAATCCGTATAATATATGTTGAATAAGATAGACTAATTTCGATCACTGTCCATTCGAACCATGATTTCCTCCTCACTCTCAGTAATAGATTTGCAAGCCCCATCTAATCTTACCGTAACTGTCGCCCTTTTCCCATCCCGTATACAGGTCTGATCATAGTGACTCTCAAAAAGAGTAGGTTACATCTACGCCATTTCACAACACTTACGCTCGACATATATATATATATATATATATATATATATATATATATATATATATATTTAATAAATTAAAAATATTTCAAAAACAAGAATACTTTTAATGAATATATTTATTCAAAGTTTTTCGCCGATAAAATAGTATCAGCATCTTCAGGAAAATAATTAATAAAATATTTTTACAAAATTAAATCATATGTACTACATATGATTTAATTTTGTGAAAATATTTTATTAGATAATTATTTTCCTGAAGATGCTGATACTATTTTATCGGCGAAAAGCTTTGAATAAATATATTCATTAAAAGTATTCTTGTTTTTGAAATATTTTTAATTTGTTAACTGTATTACAAGAAAACATATCACCATATTTAATATATATATATATATATGTTTTCGGGTTTCCTCCTTAAAACAAACACAAATAATACAAAACGTCCCTAGTAGAAAATATCTCGAAACATTGCAGTTTTGAAGAAACCTTTTTCCGATGTAAAAATTTCAAATCACAGAATTGTTTAAGTTTGATTTTATAAATATTTTTAAAATTACAAGAATGTTTAATTCTTTTAATATTAAAATGCAAATCTATAATTTATAACTAATTTACATTATTACTACTAATTATAGAGTAGTATAAGTAGTTTTAAAAATTATCCTCTACTTTTGATTTTTAATTGAAATTCTCTGTTTGGGCTAACAATTTATTTATAATATTCTACTATCCATCAAGTAACATACAGATTCACATATTCAAGACTACAACATATCACAAAACACTGACGTTACATTTTTACATCTTGGTGACAGTCCATTACTGTTTAATTCCAGTGAAAAAAACATCGTCAAATTAATTTTACTAAAATCTCTTTTTATTACTGTATGCAACAGCTCATAAAGCAGTCCATGGAAGCTGATTTAGTAAGATCATGTGTTAATTAATGCATAGTGTTATAAATAAAGTTTCTCTCCTGAAGACGATTCCATTTGGGATCGAAACTTTGACCGATGTTTTAAAACTGACTAGAGATGGTTTAATTTTTTGGTTGTAATGAATCGAAACAATTTTCTTACAAAATACGTAAATATAATACAGTATAGACATATAAATAAAATATGTAATTAATTGTTTTATGCATTAATTTTAACCACAGTAGAAAAACCTAAATTATAAGTTAATTTAAATAGTTTATTTGAATAAAAAATGTTAGTAAAAAAATAATATATTTATATAATAAATCATGTGTTATTTTGTTACAATATAGAAGACCCACAAATAAGTGTTGGTTTAAAATAATATGTAAACTTTTCTTTAGAAATGTAAATGTTTTTTTAAAATCTGAAATCCCAAAGGTAGAATTATTGTAAGAGGAAGTAATGTTCTGGAATTTTGTAAACATTCTACTATACAAATTTGTATCTGAATTTAAAGGATTATTTTAAAGAAGATAAATATTTGTGTAAAATATTCTTCACCGTAAAACCGAACATTTTTGTACGATCGTGAAATAATTTTGCCGACCACATTCCCGCGGTTCTCAGACAATATATAAATGAAATTACAGTCCTTAGCCTACTTGCCTTCGATATGTTCCATGACAACACCTCACCCCTGACTATTTTGCACAACCCTCTACATCCACCCCCGGGTATAATGTAGACATATGTCGGGATATATCAATGGAACGGCCTGAATGTAAAGCCGATTTTTTTGCGGCTTTTCTTCCTGATTGATGAAAAGGCTCAGTAAGGAAGCAAATTCGAGAAGCAAAATACATCATTCCTTTATTTAGTGTTTAGAGTGTGGTATTTTTATAAACATTATAATTTTTTGTTGAATCTATCTTTTCGTAAATATTACATGTATAAATGAGATCCAGAGTAAATGTAAATTTTTTTTCCAGAATTGAAAATTAAACATTGTTAAAATATATTCAATACCTGATGATTACATCAAGAAACTTTTATATTCAATAGTTGAAAAACATAATTTTTACAAGCAGGAAAACAGTCGAACTTATATTTAACGAAGATAAGCCTACGAAAAAATCTCGTTAAACAAGAAATTCTTTATATTAGCACCGAAAATGACGAACAGCGAAAACAATATTTTCAATAAAATCCATTTATTGCACTTGCAAATTTTACTCGTATATACTGATTTTACTATATTTTATAATTAAAGTAAATATTTTTACCGTGTTTTATACTTCAACATAGTTTTTCGTTCATAAAATGTTTCGCACTCACTAAAGCAATTAAACTGTCTTCAACGCCATTTTCGAATTGAAAAGTGGGTCTTAAAGAATGAAGTGAATATGACCTTCTCCGTCTGGTTTTGGTCTGATAAGTCGTCATCTTTGTGTCCATTATCTTCATCTTCTTGTTACAGGATAAGAAATTCTGTCGGTAAATCATCAGTTTGTGTGTTACTGTGCACGTTGACATAATCTATTACTTTCGCGCATCGTTATTAACGACTCCTTTTTACTGTAGATCTTTCCTGTGCCGTTTAGGACATTTAAAACGGTGTTATCTTCTTTATTACGGTTGTCAGGTTCTGATGAAAATCCAACTTTTTTTTAAAACAATTCTGGATCGTGCTCGGGAAACGTCATACAGAATGCCTTACCTGTTTCTAAAACACTGTATGAACAAAATGAAACCTTTTATAGTTTGATTTAAAACAGAATAGTATTCTGCGTAGAAGAAATCGACTAGAGGGAGTGGGTATTACAGCCTTCTGAGCTAATAGGAAATTCACATCTTGCTGCGTAGGTGTGCCTTGTTGCCAATTCGACGTTAAACCTCCGTTCGTCGCTCAGTGACATAGTAACTGTGGTGGAGTGATTTACTAGTGGTGTAGCTTGCTTCGTTCTGCAATTTCAGTGGCGGGTTGACTATCAATGCGTTCGAACTCATCCCTACTCTGCGAACACACAGCATCCCTACTCTGCCCCATTCCTATTCTACTTTAAATCAAAGTATAACTATCGATTCTTCCGGTAGTGCACTTTACTACCCCTGGTCCATTGGTTGAGGTTTTTATGATCTTCTTGTCCATTAGTTGAAGATTAGACGTAATGTCTGGCGGAATGAAGATCAATTGTATATTTCGCGGTGGGTGGTTATCGATGAAGAGAGCAAAGTTCTTGATGGATTGCTTTAATTAGCTTACGCACGATATTTTTAGAAGATGCGCTAGTCATCCACGTTTTTTATTAAGGTTGTAATACGCTTTTAAAGAACTAATGTTACTGGAAAATCTCTTTGTTTTACTTTTCCCTATAAACAGAGGATTTAATTGTTCACGTCCGTTGATGTTTGCTCTTAACATGTCACTCGCTCATTGCCTTGCTTTTCCCAAAATAGTTGAACGTTTTTGAAAGTTAATATTTTTTCTTGCCAACATTCAGAAAAAAACTCTCTTCAATATTGAATATGTTATTGTTTTCATATTCTAGTAAGATTTGTTTTAAAAATATTTCCGCCAGATTTTGCATTAGTCCTCCTTCACTTCGGCACTTTCAGCGTAAACAGTTTGTACAAATTCATGGCTGGCGTTAAATAAGCAAACTTGGGCTAAATTTAAAATTATCTTAGTCAATTGGATTAATATTGGCTAATTCTTGGACAGTTTCTCGTATCATTATACCAGACAAGGATAAATGTTTTGTACGAGGTAATTATACCTATTAAGTCATAGTATATTTCAAATTTTAAACTTTGCCAATTTTGTACATTTTTGTTTTGTGTCTTAATTCACTTGAACACGCTAATATATGACTCTGTATTTCAAAAACCTTGATAAAATACTTGGCAGTGTACCCTATTTTAGCACAACACAATTTTCTTTTCCTCCATTATCGTTTATATTTAAAATTTTACTTTGTTATATAAAAATTGCACCTTTTCTAACACACTTATGTAATTATCCTCTCTCTAATTTTCTGATATGATTTCATAAAACCTGAAATGTTCAACTCTGTTACTTTAAATAAGACGGGAATTAATTTGTTTTTAAAGTTTCGCTAAATCTTGGAAATTTGCTCATTCCTAGTACTGTAGGTTAATTCCAGTACTGTAGGAACAACAAAGGTCTTATTGCTTGAAAGGCTTTTACAAGAAGTCTAAATCCAGATGTTTACTCGCCCGGCCCTCATACCAAAGGAATTAATGACTATGGCAATGCCCTTTCAATAGGAATTACTGCATTGTTGAATTTTATTTTTACTAAAATTCAGTGCTCCTAATATTTGAACTAGTGAGGGTTTTCGTATGTAACTGCAAGGATTTTCGAAAGGTAAATTTAATATATTTTTTATAATTATTTATCGATTTATTTCGTAAAATCGATCAATTGTAGGCCATACAGTACAGAGGCAAAATTCCGTAAAAAATATCGTTAAATAATCAATTTCGTAAAGGAGACTTTCGTAAAATAGAAGTTCGATTGTATATAAAGACTATTTGTCTTTATAAGTCGCACTTGAAGGTAATCGATTAAATACTAGAGATATTATCCTAATAAAGTAAATGGCCTTATCTCAGAACCAGCTTATAATGTCGCGAAACGGGAAGGCTCGCGTCAGCAGTTGTACTATGTAATGGATATCTAAAATACTACGCTAACATCAATATATTAAGTGGGTTAAAGTTTATCAGAGTAAGATGAGAGTCTGTGTGCAACTTTTTGAGGATGGCTCTAAACTCCGGTTATTTGTGGTAAGCAAACGTGTAGATTAAAAATTACAAAACTGAAGTGCTTATACGGTTAGGATAGTTACTAATTTTAACACAAAGTAGGGTATCAGTTAGTGGTGTTTGAAGAAGAACACAATTATTTTTAAAAAAATATACCTTTCTGAACATATGCGTAAAATTACAGATAGCAATGAAAGCGTAAATACAGTGCGTTCAAAATGTCCCTCCGCAGCGCTCGTTAGGTAGCGACTTCGATTTGTTTGGATTACTCCCCTCTAAATAGAATCGTCCTACAAAACAATCATAAAAGTACCGCATGTTGATATACTCTATGTATAGGGCCTATATATCGTGCTTGGTTGTATTGATAGTTTTTTTAGTATGAATAATTTAGAGTGAAAATACTAAAAAAAACTTCCGCTATTCTAATGAGGATGTCGTTTTAACGCACTGTGCAGCACGATACATGTGGAGAAACGGAGTAAATAAATTTATTTAGGTTTGTAGTAGGTAGGCCTAGGCACTGACAGGTTGGGGTACCTCACGGAATGTTTGCCAGGGACTCTAACTAAGCTCCATCGTTCAGATTAAGTTGGATTTAAGTACGTTCTTTATCCTACATATGTTTATTCGTTATTGTTCCCACATTCCACACAGCTGATAATAGGTTTTAATATACAATTGCGTAGTACCAGCTGTCCGCGTAAGAGTACAGCATATTCGCGCAGTATGATGAACCTAGTAGCTGGTAGAGGTAAAATTTATAATCTGGCACTAGAGGGCTGCGGGCCTTGGCTTGAGAACGAGGGGAGGGTGGAGGATCTAGCAGGTCATTTTCAGAAACATTGACCTTTGGACTTCGCAGACTCATAGGGTTGACTCAATATTTCGTTACTGTATGTAATACTAACAACAAATGTAAGTACGACGTTCATGGAAGCGTGCTAACAGGATTGTCTAAGGGTTAGGATGGGTAGACCGCAATTTATGGCTCCAATGAGGGATGACAACAGTGCCTGATGTTTTCTAGATGACGAATACACAATTTCTCTCCTTAATACTCCGATAGAGATTCATGTATTAAGAGGTAAAATTTACATCCCCTATCACCGGGTTTTATGACGCTACCTAAATACTATCTATATTTGGAGTTCACATACTTCGTCGACTGCATTATTCTGCTTCTGCAAATAAACCAACCCAAATAAATATAATAAATCCAACAATGCATACAATTCCTCACATGAATATCGCTTCATTATGGGTTCTATATAGATTGTCTTTGGATTACATAGCCAAAGAATTTCCTGTTCAATGACAAAACAAACACCTTTATCAATAGTGAACCTCTAATAAATTATTAATACTGTTTGTTATTTTTGGTTTAGACGGTAAATATTTTATTTAACAACTGATAAAATACGATTAACAAAGCACATAGCCAAGGAATTTCCTGTTCAATGACAAAACGAACATGTTTATCAGTAGAAAACCTCTAATAAATTATTAATACGGTTTGTTATTTTTTGTTTAGATGATAATGTTTTTTAACAACTGATAAAATACGATTAACAAAGCACATAGCCAAAGAATTTCCTGTTCAATGACACAACAAACATGTTTATCAGTAGAAAACCTCTAATAAATTATTAATACTGTTTGTTATTTTTTGTTTAGATGATAAATGTTTTTTAACAACTGATAAAATACGATTAACAAAGCACATAGCCAAAGAATTTCCTGTTCAATGACAAAACAAACACCTTTATCAATAGTGAACCTCTAATAAATTAATAATATTGTTTGTTATTGTTTGTTTAGACGATAAATATTTTATTTAACAACTGATAAAATACGATTAACAAAGCACATAGCCAAAGAATTTCCTGTTCAATGACAAAACAAACATGTTTATCAGTAGAAAACCTCTAATAAATTATTAATACTGTTTTTGTTATTTTTGGTTTAGACGGTAAATATTTTATTTAACAACTGATAAATACGATTAACAAAGCACATAGCCAAAGAATTTCCTGTTCAATGACAAAACGAACATGTTTATCAGTAGAAAACCTCTAATAAATTATTAATACTGTTTGTTATTTTTTGTTTAGATGATAAATGTTTTTAACAACTGATAAAATACGATTAACAAAGCACATAGCCAAAGAATTTCCTGTTCAATGACACAACAAACATGTTTATCAGTAGAAAACCTCTAATAAATTATTAATACTGTTTGTTATTTTTTGTTTAGATGATAAATGTTTTTTAACAACTGATAAAATACGATTAACAAAGCACATAGCCAAAGAATTTCCTGTTCAATGACAAAACAAACACCTTTATCAATAGTGAACCTCTAATAAATTATTAATATTGTTTGTTATTGTTTGTTTAGACGATAAATATTTTATTTAACAACTGATAAAATACGATTAACAAAGCACATAGCCAAAGAATTTCCTGTTCAATGACAAAACAAACATGTTTATCAGTAGAAAACCTCTAATAAATTATTAATACTGTTTGTTATTTTTGGTTTAGACGGTAAATATTTTATTTAACAACTGATAAATACGATTAACAAAGCACATAGCCAAAGAATTTCCTGTTCAATGACAAAACGAACATGTTTATCAGTAGAAAACCTCTAATAAATTATTAATACTGTTTGTTATTTTTTGTTTAGATGATAAATGTTTTTTAACAACTGATAAAATACGATTAACAAAGCACATAGCCAAAGAATTTCCTGTTCAATGACAAAACAAACACCTTTATCAATAGTAAACCTCTAATAAATTATCTGTTTGTTATTTTTTGTTTAGACGATAAATATTTAATTTAACAACTGATAAAATACGATTAACAAAGCAAACCCCGGCTACTAATTGATATTTGTAGTGCTTTGAATTATCTCCTGCTTTGACGTTTAACATGCGAAAGCAATCAACTGTTGACCATTACAGAGGGATGTTATTGTTAGTGGATGCGAAACCTGTGAGCATGCGCCGTGCTACGTTAAAGCATATAAACGTTTGCTTTTGTTTCTAAAATACTTTCCATGTCATTAATGTAAACACCATTTGCTACGAAAACCATGCCTTTTTCTTTATTTTTATGCTCTACAGCATACTTATTCAACATTTTAACATCATATTTTTAGATATATATATATTTATTAAATATATAATTTTACTAATATTTATTAACTATATTACTAAAAACTAAAATAGTTTTGCGATATTAAAACTGTTCTTATTTAAAGTGGTAATAGTATTTAGCACCATAAACGCTAGTTTATCGAATGATTTCTTCCTCTCCTTTCGTTCAGAAATATCTTCGAAAGCTAGATTATTGCGGGTAAAAAGTCTTGTCAAGTAACTGATTATAAACGAATTTAAAGTGATTATAATTATAAAGAATTATTAAAATGTACTATAAATATCTACCAGACTACACATTGAACTCCTTTTCATACATTTGACTTGGTTTATGAGAGTCATCTTATTGGAGTAGTTTTGATGGAAACTATTGTGGCCAGTACTAAGCTTCTATTATTTCATAAATTTGAGCCTAGTGGTTTTTTCCATAGTCTAAAGAAGCACCTTGAAAGTTTTACTGGAAAATTTGCATGTGCCTTCAGCTATCAATAAATCTCTCCTCATACCTCCCTCACTCTTTCCCTCTTTTTCTTTTGTGCAGTTTTTATATAAAATCAAATTACTTATATTGTGTATCCCTGTGAAATAATGCAAGTCGTTAATATAACAGTTCACCTAAAAATAAGTTCAATGTAACATATGACCGTTCTACAGCTAAGTCAATACAATAATTTACATCTAGGGGGGGGCGTTGTTGGTTGCAAGGCTTAGAATACTATTACTTAGCACGTTTTTAACTCTAAACCTATAGTTATGTCCTATAAAAACACAGTTAATCTTGCATAAATAATATTATTGTAATTGAAATTTAATTACATTGAAGTGTGTAGTTAATTATTCAGCGCGTCACACACGCTGGCGCTCGAGTTCATTAAGATCGTGGCCTAGACCGTCGTGTTATTGTAATTCCATCGTGTAACGCGCAAGTTGGGTAAAAAACGCACGGAACAATAAAATAATTAGTTGTTAGACAGGTCGCTCGCTCCGCCTCCTCAGACCTACTACGAAAATAACTTAGCATTTCACCACTGCAGCGTTGGTGTCACTGACCTGGCAATGGAGTCTTGATGCTAATAGGTAGAACCTCATCGTGTAAAGTTAATTGTTCCATTTATCTTTTATAATGCCATTATTTATGGCGGGATTAATGTTATTATTTTTTTATAGTATAACCATTTTATAAGCTTAAATCGAATATTTTTTCGTGATTCTCTGTTCAGTGGGATATTTACTACAAATGTTTTGTTAGGGTGACGTGTATGTTTATCAAAACACAGTACTTTGATATTACTAAATTAGTAAATTTGGTACCAATTGATAAAATGGTGAAGCTCTTATTAAGCTCATAAATGCCGTTTAAAAATTATTATTAAGTCTTGTTTAAAAAACATTATTTTTGCAATATCTTGACACATGGCAAATTCTAAACTGTAAAAACGAAATAGACGTTAGTTAAAAAGGTTTATTTACTTTGTCATTAACGCGAGGTTAAAATTAAAACCAGTGTAGTTTATATATGGCTACATTCCGTGTCATTACAACTGTTATGAATAAATTGTCGCATCATCTAGGATGTAATAAACTATTATCAACGATAATATTCTTCCTTTTAAATTCCTTCTATTACCTCACACTCTCCTCCTATATATCTTGTAAAAATTTTTAATCGTTAATGAAATATGTTCATCCAATTAAGTTCAAATACATTTTTTAAAACCTATAATGAATGACAATTGATATTAATAAAGTTTATTTCAAATATTTATTCAATAATTAAATTTTAAAAATTTAGAGGTCTATCGGGATTCGAACTATAAATCTTCATATTCAAAGTCTAGCTTGTTTTGGTACTGCGCCAACTTTCCAATACGAAGAAAACAGTTCGGATAGTCATAAACTATTGTTTAAGTGATTAATACGAAGAAAACAATTTCTCTAAGTCATAGGATTTTCCCCCCCATCTGGTTGTTGTCGAAACTTCCATTGTACAACCTTAAACTGTTGCCATAGTTACCACAAAATATCATAAATAGTGTTGCAGAGTTAAAAATAAATAAACCGAATAGAATTTTAAAAACATACTGGAAATAAGCAAACAATGATAAAATTTTTCTTTCTTAATCTTAGTAGGAATTTACTTTTTAAAAAAATGTATATTACTTGTTAACTAGGAGATTAACCGGTGTTATCCCCTACAAAACATAGCAAAGGGTTGTGATCCGGCTAGGATTAAGTTCTTTGGTAAAAAGGGAGAGCCCTTTTAAATATGGACTATTAGGAAGGAGATCATATCATAACGTGTGTATTCCTCGTACTTAAAGTAGTCCTATTTTGTATTGGAACAATAACCAACCGTTACAAAATTTTGCAAAAGAAGTAAGTGTAATTGGAATTAGTTAAGGTTAAGGATGGAAGTAATGACCCTTGTTACTGGGAACAGGGAATCGTATGGGTAGAATTGCTTACCTGACTTGCTTTCACCCGGGTTGAAGGCAAGGAGAGGATATCCACTGAGCTAAATTTCTATGTATTAGAATCCAGAAATGATACTTATGTAGCGTTGAAATAGTACTTTAAATGCGCCTAATACATGATGATGACGCTCGGCCTCGGATTGGTAAGGAACGGGGTGATTGCTGTATGTGTCTGAAGTTGACTTATGTATGTACATACCATCTACTGGGGTAATTAAGTTGACTTATGTATGTACATACTATCTACTGGTTTAATTAAGTTGACTTATGTATGTACATACCATCTACTGGGGTAATTAAGTTGACTTATGTATGTACATACTATCTACTGGCGTAATTAAGTTGACTTATGTATGTACATACTATCTACTGGGGTAATTAAGTTGACTTATGTATGTACATACTATCTACTGGCGTAATTAAGTTGACTTATGTATGTGCATACTATCTACTGGCGTAATTAAGTTGACTTATGTATGTACATACTATCTACTGGGGTAATTACGTTGACTTATGTATGTACATACTATCTACTGGCGTAATTAAGTTGACTTATGTATGTACATACTATCTACTGGCGTAATTAAGATGGCTGCCCACTAACCGGTGTTACTTTTGAAATTATTGATTTAAATTCAGTTGCAATATAAACAGAACGATATGTTTTTAATTAGATTTATTTTAGTCTCATGTTGGTCAGATAGTACAACTATTAAGAAAAAGGAAAGGTTGCAAATACTCGTATTGGTAGGGTTAAGTTAGGGATAGTAAAATAGTAAAACTACAGCAGGTTGTTGTAATCATCTTGATGTCAGTGATTATATCATGGGTAATCATATGAAGAAATAAATGAAAACTATTAACTTACTTGCTAACACGTTTCGAAACCATTGTTTCGTTATTGAAGCCTAATCTGCTATTAAGCTCATACGCGTATTAGGTTAGGCTTCATCAAGGAAACCGTTGAGCGTTATCGAAGCCGAACCTGCTACTAAGCTCTTACGTGTATCAGGCTAGGCTTCATCGACGAAACCGTCGTACGTTATCGAAGCCGAACCTGCTACTAAGCTCCTACGTGTATCAGGCTAGGCTTCATCGACGAAACCGTCTAGCGTTATCGAAGCCGAACCTGCTACTAAGCTCCTACGTGTATCAGGCTAGGCTTCATCGACGAAACCGTCTAGCGTTATCGAAGCCGAACCTGCTACTAGCCTCCTGCGTGTATCAGGCTAGGCTTCATCGACGAAACCGTCGAGCGTTATCGAAGCCGAACCTGCTACTAAGTTCCTACGTGTATCAGGCTAGGCTTCATCGACGAAACCGTCGAGCGTTATCGAAGCCGAACCAGCTACTAAGCTCTTACGTGTATCAGGCTAGGCTTCATCAAGGAAACCGTCGTACGTTATCGAAGCCGAACCTGCTACTAAGCTCCTACGTATATCAGGCTAGGCTTCATCGACGAAACCGTCGAGCGTTATCGAAGCCGAACCTGCTACTAAGCTCCTACGTGTATCAGGCTAGGCTTCATCGACGAAACCGTCGAGCGTTATCGAAGCCGAACCTGCTACTAAGCTCCTACGTGTATCAGGTTAGGCTTCATCAAGGAGACCGTTGTACATTATCGAAGCCCAACCTGCTACTAAGCTCCTACGTGTATCAGGTTAGGCTTCATCAAGGAGACCGTTGTACATTATCGAAGCCCAACCAGCTACTAAGCTCCTACGTGTATCAGGTTAGGCTTCATCGACGAAACCGTTGTGCATTATCGAAGCCCAACCTGCTACTAAGCTCCTACTTGTATCAGGCTAGGCTTCATCAAGGAGACCGTTGTACATTATCGAAGCCCAACCTGCTACTAAGCTCCTACGTGTATCAGGTTAGGCTTCATCGACGAAACCGTAGTGCATTAACGAAGCCCAACCTGCTACTAAGCTCCTACGTGTATCTGGTTAGGCTTCATCAAGGAGACCGTTGTACATTATCGAAGCCCAACCTGCTACTAAGCTCCTACGTGTATCAGGTTAGGCTTCATCGACGAAACCGTTGTGCATTAACGAAGCCCAACCTGCTACTAAGCTCCTACGTGTATCAGGTTAAGCGTCATCAAGGAGACCGTTGTTCATTATCGAAGCCCAACCTGCTACTAAGCTCCTACGTGTATCAGGTTAGGCTTCATCAAGGAGACCGTTGTACATTATCGAAGCCCAACCTGCTACTAAGCTCCTACGTGTATCAGGTTAGGCTTCATCAAGGAGACCGTTGTACATTATCGAAGCCCAACCTGCTACTAAGCTACTACGTGTATCAGGTTAGGCTTCATCAAGGAGACCGTTGTACATTATCGAAGCCCAACCTGCTACTAAGCTCCTACGTGTATCAGGCTAGGCTTCATCGACGAAACCGTCGAGCGTTATCGAAGCCGAACCTGCTACTGAGCTCTTACGTGTATCAGGCTAGGCTTCATCGACGAAACCGTCGAGCGTTATCGAAGCCGAACCTGCTACTAAGCTCCTACGTGTATCAGGTTAGGCTTCATCAAAAAGACCGTTGTACATTATCGAAGCCGAACCTGCTACTAACCTCTTACGTGTATCAGGCTAGGCTTCATCGACGAAACCGTCGAGCGTTATCGAAGCCGAACCTGCTACTAAGCTCCTACGTGTATCAGGCTAGGCTTCATCGACGAAACCGTCGAGCGTTATCGAAGCCGAACCTGCTACGAAGCTCTTACGTGTATCAGGCTAGGCTTCATCGACGATACCGTCGAGCGTTATCGAAGCCGAACCTGCTACTAAGCTCTTACGTGTATCAGGTTAGGCTTCATCAAGGAAACCGTCGTACGTTATCGAAGCCGAACCTGCTACTAAGCTCCTACGTGTATCAGGCTAGGTTTCATCGACGAAACCGTCGAGCGTTATCGAAGCCGAACCTGCTACTAAGCTCTTACGTGTATCAGGTTAGGCTTCATCAAGGAAACCGTCGTACGTTATCGAAGCCGAACCTGCTACTAAGCTCCTACGTGTATCAGGCTAGGCTTCATCGACGAAACCGTCGAGCGTTATCGAAGCCGAACCTGCTACTAAGCTCTTACGTGTATCAGGTTAGGCTTCATCAAGGAAACCGTCGTACGTTATAGAAGCCGATCCAGCTACTAAGCTCTTACGTGTATCAGGCTAGGCTTCATCGACGAAACCGTCGTACGTTGTCGAAGCCGAACCTGCTACTAAGCTCCTACGTGTATCAGGCTAGGCTTCATGGACGAAACCGTCTAGCGTTATCGAAGCCGAACCTGCTACTAAGCTCCTGCGTGTATCAGGCTAGGCTTCATCGACGAAACCGTCGAGTGTTATCGAAGCCGAACCTGCTACTAAGCTCCTACGTGTATCAGGCTAGGCTTCATCGACGAAACCGTCATACGTTATCGAAGCTGAACCTGCTACTAAGCTCTTACGTGTATCAGGTTAGGCTTCATGAAGGAAACCGTCGTACGTTATCGAAGCCGAACCTGCTACTAAGCTCCTACGTGTATCAGGCTAGGCTTCATCGACGAAACCGTCGAGCGTTATCGAAGCCGAACCTGCTACTAAGCTCTTACGTGTATCAGGCTAGGCTTCATCGACGAAACCGTCATGCGTTATCGAAGCTGAACCTGCTACTAAGCTCTTACGTGTATCAGGTTAGGCTTCATGAAGGAAACCGTCGTACGTTATCGAAGCCGAACCTGCTACTAAGCTCCTACGTGTATCAGGCTAGGCTTCATCGACGAAACCGTCGAGCGTTATCGAAGCCGAACCTGCTACTAAGCTCTTACGTGTATCAGGTTATGCTTCATCAAGGAAACCGTCGTACGTTATCGAAGCCGAACCTGCTACTAAGCTCTTACGTGTATCAGGTTATGCTTCATCAAGGAAACCGTCGTACGTTATCGAAGCCGAACCAGCTACTAAGCTCTTACGTGTATCAGGTTATGCTTCATCAAGGAAACCGTCGAGCGTTATCGAAGCCGAACCTGCTACTAAGCTCCTACGTGTATCAGGCTAGGCTTCATCGACGAAACCGTCGAGCGTTATCGAAGACGAACCTGCTACTAAGTTCCTACGTGTATCAGGCTAGGCTTCATCGACGAAACCGTCGAGCGTTATCGAAGCTGAACCAGCTACTAAGCTCTTACGTGTATCAGGCTAGGCTTCATCGACGAAACCGTCGAGCGTTATCGATGCCGAACCTGCTACTAAGCTCTTACGTGTATCAGGCTAGGCTTCATCGACGAAACCGTCGAGCGTTATCGAAGCTGAACCAGCTACTAAGCTCTTACGTGTATCAGGCTAGGCTTCATCGACGAAACCGTCGAGCGTTATCGATGCCGAACCTGCTACTAAGCTCTTACGTGTATCAGGCTAGGCTTCATCGACGAAACCGTCGAGCGTTATCGAAGCCGAACCTGCTACTAAGCTCCTACGTGTATCAGGCTAGGCTTCATCGACGAAACCGTCGAGCGTTATCGAAGCCGAACCTGCTACTAAGCTCCTACGTGTATCAGGCTAGGCTTCATCAAGGAGACCGTTGTACATTATCGAAGCCCAACCTGCTACTAAGCTCCTACGTGTATCAGGTTAGGCTTCATCGACGAAACCGTTGTGCATTATCGAAGCCCAACCTGCTACTAAGCTCCTACGTGTATCAGGCTAGGCTTCATCGACGAAACCGTCGAGCGTTATCGAAGCCGAACCTGCTACTAAGCTCCTACGTGTATCAGGCTAGGCTTCATCGACGAAACCGTCGAGCGTTATCGAAGCCGAACCTGCTACTAAGCTCCTACGTGTATCAGGCTAGGCTTCATCAAGGAGACCGTTGTACATTATCGAAGCCCAACCTGCTACTAAGCTCCTACGTGTATCAGGTTAGGCTTCATCGACGAAACCGTTGTGCATTATCGAAGCCCAACCTGCTACTAAGCTCCTACGTGTATCAGGCTAGGCTTCATCAAGGAGACCGTTGTACATTATCGAAGCCCAACCTGCTACTAAGCTCCTACGTGTATCAGGTTAGGCTTCATCGACGAAACCGTTGTGCATTAACGAAGCCCAACCTGCTACTAAGCTCCTACGTGTATCAGGTTAGGCTTCATCAAGGAGACCGTTGTACATTATCGAAGCCCAACCTGCTACTAAGCTCCTACGTGTATCATGTTAGGCTTCATCAAGGAGACCGTTGTACATTATCGAAGCCCAACCTGCTACTAAGCTCCTACGTGTATCAGGTTAGGCTTCATCGACGAAACCGTTGTGCATTAACGAAGCCCAACCTGCTACTAAGCTCCTACGTGTATCAGGCTAGGCCTCATCGAGGAAACCGCCGAGCGTTATCGAAGCCGAACCTGCTACTAAGCTCTTACGTGTATCAGGTTAGGCTTCATCGACGAAACCGTCGAGCGTTATCGAAGCCGAACCTGCTACTAACCTCTTACGTGTATCAGGCTAGGCTTCATCGACGAAACCGTCGAGCGTTATCGAAGCCGAACCTTCTACTGAGCTCTTACGTGTATCAGACTAGGCTTCATCGACGAAACCGTTGTACATTATCGAAGCCCATCCTGCTACTAACCTCTTACGTGTATCAGGTTAGGCTTCATCGACGAAACCGTTGTGCATTAACGAAGCCCAACCTGCTACTAAGCTCCTACGTGTATCAGGTTAGGCTTCATCAAGGAGACCGTTGTACATTATCGAAGCCGAACCTGCTACTAAGCTCCTACGTGTATCAGGTTAGGCTTCATCGACGAAACCGTTGTGCATTAACGAAGCTGAACCTGCTACTAAGCTCCTACGTGTATCAGGTTAGGCTTCATCGACGAAACCGTTGTGCATTAACGAAGCCCAACCTGCTACTAAGCTCCTACGTGTATCAGGTTAGGCTTCATCGACGAAACCGTCGAGCGTTATCGAAGCCGTACCTGCTACTAAGCTCCTACGTGTATCAGATTAGGCTTCATCGACGAAACCGTCGAGCGTTATCGAAGCCGAACCAGCTACTAAGCTCCTACGTGTATCAGGTTAGGCTTCATCGACGAAACCGTCGAGCGTTATCGAAGCCCAACCTGCTACTAAGCTCCTACGTGTATCAGGTTAGGCTTCATCGACGAAACCGTCGTACGTTATCGAAGCCGAACCTGCTACTAAGCTCCTACGTGTATCAGGTTAGGCTTCATCGAGGAAACCGTCGAGCATTATCGAAGCCGAACCTGCTACTAACCTCTTACGTGTATCAGGCTAGGCTTCATCGACGAAACCGTCGTACGTTATCGAAGCCGAACATGCTACTGAGCTCTTACGTGTATCAAGCTAGGCTTCATCGACGAAACCGTCGAGCGTTATCGAAGCCGAACCAGCTACTAAGCTCTTACGTGTTTCAGGCTAGGCTTCATCAAGGAAACCGTCGTACGTTATCGAAGCCGAACCAGCTACTAAGCTCTTACGTGTTTCAGGTTAGGCTTCATCAAGGAAACCGTCGTACGTTATCGAAGCCCAACCTGCTACTAACCTCTTACGTGTATCAGGCTAGGCTTCATCGATGAAACCGTCGTACGTTATCGAAGCCGAACCTGCTACTAACCTCTTACGTGTATCAGGCTAGGCTTCATCGACGAAACCGTCGTACGTTATCGAAGCCGAACCTGCTACTAACCTCTTACGTGTATCAGGCTAGGCTTCATCGGCGAAACCGTCGTACGTTATCGAAGCCGAACCTGCTACTAACCTCTTACGTGTATCAGGCTAGGCTTCATCGACGAAACCGTCGTACTTTATCGAAGCCGAACTTGCATCTAACCTCTTACGTGTATCAGGCTAGGCTTCATCGGCGAAACCGTCGTACGTTATCGAAGCCGAACCTGCTACTAAGCTCCTACGTGTATCAGGTTAGGCTTCATCGACGAAACCGCCGAGCGTTATCGAAGCCGAACCTGCTACTAAGCTCCTACTTGTATCAGGCTAAACTTCATCAAGGAGACCGTTGTACATTATCGAAGCCCAACCTGCTACTAAGCTCCTACGTGTATCAGGTTAGGCTTCATCAACGAAACCGCCGAGCGTTATCGAAGCCGAACCTGCTACTAAGCTCCTACGTGTATCAGGCTAGGCTTCATCAAGGAGACCGTTGTACATTATCGAAGCCCAACCTGCTACTAAGCTCCTACGTGTATCAGGTTAGGCTTCATCAAGGAGACCGTTGTACATTATCGAAGCCCAACCTGCTACTAAGCTCCTACGTGTATCAGGTTAGGCTTCATCAATGAAACCGCCGAGCGTTATCGAAGCCGAACCTGCTACTAAGCTCCTACGTGTATCAGGCTAGGCTTCATCAAGGAGACCGTTGTACATTATCGAAGACCAACCTGCTACTAAGCTCCTACGTGTATCAGGTTAGGCTTCATCGAGGAAACCGTCGTACGTTATCGAAGCCGACCCTGCTACTAACCTCACGTGTATCAGGCTAGGCTTCATCGACGAAACCGTCGAGCGTTATCGAAGCCGAACCTGCTACTAAGCTCCTACGTGTATCAGGTTAGGCTTCATCAAGGAGACCGTTGTACATTATCGAAGCCCAACCTGCTACTAAGCTCCTACGTGTATCAGGTTAGGCTTTATCAACGAAACCGCCGAGCGTTATCGAAGCCGAACCTGCTACTAAGCTCCTACGTGTATCAGGCTAGGCTTCATCAAGGAGACCGTTGTACATTATCGAAGCCCAACCTGCTACTAAGCTCCTACGTGTATCAGGTTAGGCTTCATCAAGGAGACCGTTGTACATTATCGAAGCCCAACCTGCTACTAAGCTCCTACGTGTATCAGGTTAGGCTTCATCAACGAAACCGCCGAGCGTTATCGAAGCCGAACCTGCTACTAAGCTCCTACGTGTATCAGGCTAGGCTTCATCAAGGAGACCGTTGTACATTATCGAAGCCCAACCTGCTACTAAGCTCCTACGTGTATCAGGTTAGGCTTCATCAAGGAGACCGTTGTACATTATCGAAGCCCAACCTGCTACTAAGCTCCTACGTGTATCAGGTTAGGCTTCATCAACGAAACCGCCGAGCGTTATCGAAGCCGAACCTGCTACTAAGCTCCTACGTGTATCAGGTTAGGCTTCATCAAGGAGACCGTTGTACATTATCGAAGCCCAACCTGCTACTAAGCTCCTACGTGTATCAGGTTAGGCTTCATCAACGAAACCGCCGAGCGTTATCGAAGCCGAACCTGCTACTAAGCTCCTACGTGTATCAGGTTAGGCTTCATCAAGGAAACCGTCGTACGTTATCGAAGCCCAACCTGCTACTAAGCTCCTACGTGTATTAGATTAGGGTTCTTCAACGAAACAACGGTTTCGAAACGCGTCATAAAGTAAAATATTTTTCACTTAGTTCTTCAAGTAATTACTTATGACAGCAAAACTCCCTGAAAGGATTGCCAGTATAACTAGGATTAAGTTAGGAACAATAAAACCCCCCTGATACAGAAGGCTGAGAAAATATGACACCGCAAAGAGGTCAAAACAGGTGTGAAAGAGTTACATAACCGTTGGTTTATTCACAGCTGGGACTCTGTGATATGATATAAAATAAACAATTAACACTTGAAAGTGTATTATAGCGTTGATTAAAAAAAAAACAGACTAAAAACAAGACATAGCAAATAAAACAAGTAAAAGAAATAAAAATAATTTTAATTCTGGGTGGAGTAAATGTGTAAATAAGCTGGATCAGCTGGTTTGGTACGCGCCTACTCGCAAGTAAACTTGTGTTGTGAAAGGCGAATCCAACAGCGACTGAACTCTCTTGAAATCTATTGCCGTCTTTAAAAGTAATAGAAACAACACTATAATATTACTGATTTTTTTATAACTTTATGGGTATTAACAATCCCTATAGCAGTTGCATTTTTATTACATTGTCTGTAAGGCGGTTACGAAGTAGCAGTGTGGTGCGCCAGTTTGTATTACAGAGCCCCAATAAGATATGAAACCGGAATATATGATTAACATTTTTAAAATAATATACTAAACTGAAGCGACTTTCATTAAATCACCTACAAACACTTTCATGGATGCCTGAACATATAAGGGAAAACGTCACACGGGAAACGTTTGGAATTCCAACAGCTTGATCTCTTACGCGAGGAATAATTTTACGAGAGGATTAAAAATTCCACAGCGGAATAAAATAGGCGCGACAAGTATGCGGCTGCCTTGTAATTATTCAGAATTTAGCCTCGCATTAAGTAAGCCTACACTGTCCCGAGACAGACAGACGTGCCATAACAATTGCATAATCTGTACGCTCAGATTCGATCTCTAGCTAAGTGAGCAAGTTTACGAGTGACGTAGGCACGCAATCTCATGATAACTGGCAGTTAAACTAAACACGACTTAGTTATTCCTCAGCAGTGAGTAGCCGCTGATAAAACCGAGCGCTTGTGTTTCAACAGTAAATGGATTGCTTCTCATGAGTATCTAGTGGTTTTATTTTGGCGAACTGTAGTAGACACGTATTCGCTAGTGTGTTGGTGATCAGGTTTGAAGATGAAAAAGTGAAATACGACGAAAGTAGACGAAACGCACGAACAATAGCCTTTTATGCCTTCAACCAAGTAACAGACATATAGTGTTGGGGAGAATCTGCAATCCACCCCCACACGAATCCAACGTCAAACCTATTACTCCCGACCGGGTGACTATCGTCAGTAGAGAGATGGTGGGCTTGGTGGCACGACTAGTATCACTGGTATTGCTGTAATGTGGACTCGTCACTGGCCTGTCCCTGGGACACGACGACACTCCAACCAGATACCACAGTTTCGTCCGCTTTCTACGCAACTACTCGGGACCAGTAGAACCTCACGACCGACTAAGATTTTCGTTCCTCGGTACCCCATCTGAGTGGTTCGAACCAGGTAGTACAATCGGACCTCCATCAATTCTCGGTTGGGCTTACTTAAGGAGCGGACCCTCAGACTAGGTACGTGGTGCTAGGTATGACCTCAGCCCGCTAGAATTCTACACTCATATGGAATTACTGTGGGATTTTTAAGTTACATGTTTTTCTGATTTATCTTTCAAGAAGTGTTAGACAGTGGAAGGATCATTGCCGCCGATAGTGTTGCAGGGATATTCATTATTACAGCTCTCGGTTGGGTCACGCTGAAAGCACATCATTAATTGTGTGCGCTAGCCATGTAATTCTCAGGAAGTTCATAATAACTGTGATGATCACTAGTTGTTGCTGTGGTTGATAATAATCTTGGCAGCTTTTGTCAGGTGATTTTATACAGCTATTGTCAAACCACTTTTTCTGGCGTCATCACTAGGTGTCATCGAAAACGTAATACGTTATTGTATTGAAGAAATGTTATTTTTTTATGTTATCGGTTTGGTCAGCCTAGTAAAAATGTAGATGCAGTTACCTTTCTTTCGACTTATTCTGGACTCAGTTTTTACTGAAATCCGAGATAAGAATTTGATATTGTAGTAATTAAATCTGAAAAGCTTCCCCCTTATCCCACTAAGTTTGTGAATCACGCAAACTGTTTGGTGAGTAGCCTCATCCCAAATACAACGAGAATGATATGGCGATCCTTTGAAATTACCACCATATATAAGACCCCGAATTTATGACTGTAAGCCCTGGACTGGCCATCGGCCCACCATTGAGAGGAGAGGAGTCGTCTAATCTGAGCCTATGGCTTTAACAGCTTTCGTGACTCACAAGGAACTAGTGAAACCTTCCTTGACGGTGTTTCTGTACCCATAGATAAGCTTTCTGTTTATTTCTCACCAGGTATGTCCGACATAAACGTTAATCTACTCCAGGGTTGCTTTAGCATAGAGACTCTCAGAATTCTATTCCCAATTTGGTCTACAGCCATAGTGGAATGTGATAGTCTAATTCAGCGTAGTGAGACCCTGGCCCAAATAATTAATCCTATTTAAAGTGTTAGGCTCCCGTATTTGAAAGGGTAGTGCTCGGTTAGGTTACACTGGTTTGTTGTTACGAGCCAATGATAGTAGTAAGTAAAAGCAGCATGGCTTTATTGTAGGGACAGGTTAATCTCTTTTCCTCAATATCTAGGAATTCATTTAACCTTCCTAAAGAGATTTCGTACCCTTAGATACTCCTTTCGAACATTTCGAACTAGGTTCGTCCTACACATACCGCGAGTGGCCTCTAGAACAGATTCGTACGTTATAGGGACAGATTATCATTGTTTGATAGATAACAACGTTATCAATAATTGCACCGTCTTAATATTGTTCGTTGTTGTGGCTAGAGGGTGTTGTTAACATTATGTTTTAGCACCGACATTAGTTGATAAAGCTGATAACTGTCCCCGTTTGCGCTAATTGTTTTCAGAAACGTTATCATTTATCGTACTATCAATCGTAGTGTAGATAACACTGTCTCGTCAATACAGTAGTAATTGTTGACAACGTTTCAGTTGAAGCACGTAGCCAAAATATTGATAGTGCTGATAAATCATTACAGCAATAAAATGTTGGAGTGTAATTAGTTTTTTTTTTTTAGCGAATGTATCCATTGTTGATGACGTTATTTAGAAATCGCCGTGATAAACAGATAAGTAAAATTACGTTTTTACATTAAATAATGTTTTATGTATTTCCTATACACTGAACGCACTAGATTCAATGCTACAAATATGTAATGAGCCATTGACAGTTTTTTGTAAGTTGTTATAGTATACTATATATATTGCATACTGTAAAAGGTATGTGAAAATTTGCTTAATTTCCCCCAAATAAAAGCTAAGTTTGAAATGCACGGAATAGAGAATAACAAACCTCTACTTCGAACTGATATTTTTCAATAGCAAGTTACGGACTAGATCGGTGCATTGTTCAATGCTCTGAGTCCACGGACAAGACTGTTACTCAGGTGTCTTGTGTTACTGTGAGTTGTGCATTATTTTTGTGTTTTTTGATGTGTCGTTGTTCATAGTTTGAATGTTAATTATGTATTCGAATATAGTGTTTGTGAGTGTGATTTATAGTTTAGAAAGTGTTGTGATTGGTTTTTCTAATTGTTGTGATTGTTTTCACAATCGCACATTTAATTAACAATTAATCTACAAACAGTAACACATCAAAGAACACCAAAATACCACAGACCCACAATAACACAAATGAACTCACAGCATTGAGCAATGCGCTGATATAGTGCGAAACGCGTCTACTGAAAAATATCAGTAATTAGTGGTTTTTTTTGCCAAGTGATATCGATAAGATCATTTTAAAAAAAGCCTCAAGGTCCACAACACAAAAATGCAAGTTTTTATGAGTAACGCTAAAGAATTGTTTTTCGGTGATTATAAATTGTTTTCCTTTGATAATTGTGTTTAATCGGCCTTAGATACAACCATTATCTTTGTAGCATTTATTGAGAAACAGTTTACTTGAAATATTGTTCTTACCAAAATGACACGCGCATTCACACAGCACAGTAAAGAGTTTCAGGATTTGCTTTTTTTTTTAACCTATGATTTTGATAGCTTTTCCTTTGATATATTTTTTTTTGTAAACCGTCAAGAATTCCTTCTAAGAGGGTTTTGGTATTGATATCGCAGCATATGTGAGCTGATTCATAACCCTAAGCTAAAATTTTTAAAACGAATTGCCATTCTATGGCATATTCAGCTGAAGTTAGACATGTTAATAAAATGAGTGAATTACATTTTTCCAATCATCTACACACACTCTGAATTTTAAGCGTGATCATTGGACGTTAAATTGACGTACGTGTACACGTGGTTTTTAAGAGGGAATCAGGTTACATGCTTGCAAGAAATAACAAGATGTTAAAGCGTCTTCAGTAGACGATTATTTATGAAAAAACTAGTGTATTTTTTTCGCTTAATGCGATCGATAACGTTTTGTCTCAGTACGTTTTTCATAATTTTACTTGAATTATAAGACTGTCAAATCGTTAATTTGTTACGTTCAAATGTTCAATTTTCGCCGATCCATATGGACAATGAAATATATGATTTTCAATTTCTTGAAGAAAGATGGAAATTAATGTGAAATTTGTTATAAAACTGTTAAATTTAAAGTAATTTTTAGGCAATTAAAAATTTTAAAAGAAACTTTTTTTAGGGAGTGGATTTACCCAGAAAGCAATGTTCTTGCTATGACAATGCTTTAATTTGATACCTATCTAATAAACGCTCTAGCTGAGAGATTGCTTTATTGTTTAGCTTGAAGCACTGATTCCGTTTTATAGCAATTTCTATAGCAATAGCAAAATTGGAATGCCCCTGGACGCCAGATCAGTTTCTCTCGCACGCACGCACACTCACCCTTACGAGCGCAGAGGATTAGGACAGACCCGAGGCCGGCCATATTTCCACTCCTTTGGTCATTGGTATCTTCTAATCAAACTCTAACTTTTTATGTTGTAATTTTAACTAAAAATAGTTAATAAATATTGATTCTACAATAGATTGTACATTGTTTGGTAGCAATGTTTTCGTAATGATGTGGAGACTTGATTTATACTAAACTTTCTGAGGTGTGTTATCAAATTAAAAAAAAAACAAGTTTGATCAAGGAAGCACCACTAGGTGACTAATAAACAGAGCACGGCAATGAATACTCCCAGTCCTAATCCTCTGCCTTTATGTGAGTGGGACTGTCTGTGCGTGAGTCAGCCTACCTGGCGTTCATGGGCACTCGCATTTTGCATGTAATAGTACTATAAGAATATCAGTTGGCCATTTACACCACACACTTGTAGGCAAAGCAAAAGTGATAATGTAGATAGCAAAGCTCGTATATAACAGCCTCTATTAAATGTCACCTATGTATTATGTATCGGTTAAATATGAAATTACTCTGGTTATAATGGATTAATCACATTGATTATATCAAGCGGCATGTAAAAGCTCCGACAGGCGTTGGCAGGTCACGGGTCAAAACTTTCTAAGCTGTTCTTGTGACCTGTTGACTTCTGATCACCGCGCGTGTAATTAGCCCGATATACTCGCGAGCCCAGATGTACGCGACTGATAAAAGTGATAGATCGCCGATTGTTCCAACGGAACATTTACGGCGTGAATTAATTAAGCCGTAGAATTAATCTGGCGAGTAATGACCGCTCGGCGTGCCCGTTGTCTGTCTGACGTCGCCTTCGTTAGCCGTCACTTAATCCGCTTACGGAGCTGGTTTTAACAGAGTGACACTTTAACGCGTTCACTGACGGAGAATCTAATATGGATGAGTGTATGTGTTAAAAGTTCCATGCACACTTTCAACTTTAACCTTTTGCATGCCGATTAGTATAGTTAACCGGTTAGAGGACGAGACATCTCTTGATCATCTCGATTGAGAGGAGATCTCCTTCAAGCAAAGGGGCCCTGCCCAATCTATAGTATAATATTGGTCAGTACAGAGTAGCATTGTGTCTTCTCGTTAGTACGAATTCCATCCACCCTCATTCTTACAAGCTCGGACTGTAACCGGTAGACACCTCTTCATGAACCCTATAGAGCATAGATTCCCAAACTCCTTCAAGCTAAGGGGCCCTGCACAATTTATAGTATAATATTGGTCAGTACAGAGTGGCATTGTGTCTTCTCATTAGTACGAATTCCATCCACCCTCATTCTTACAAGCTCGGACTGTAACCGGTAGACACCTCTTCATGAACCCTATAGAGCATAGATTCCAAAACTCCTTCAAGCTAAGGGGCCCTGCACAATTTATAGTATAATATTGGTCAGTACAGAGTGGCATTGTGTCTTCTCATTAGTACGAATTCCATCCACCCTCATTCTTACAAGCTCGGACTGTTACCGATAGACACCTCTTCATTAACCCTATAGAGCATAGATTCCCAAACTCCTTCAAGCTAAGGGGCCCTGCACAATTTATAGTATAATATTGGTCAGTACAGAGTGGCATTGTGTCTTCTCATTAGTACGAATTCCATCCACCCCCATTCTTACAAGCTTGGACTGTTACCGGTAGACACCTCTTCATTAACCCTATAGAGCATAGATTCCCAAACTCCTTCAAGCTAAGGGGCCCTGCACAATTTATAGTATAATATTGGTCAGTACAGAGTGGCATTGTGTCTTCTCATTAGTACGAATTCCATCCACCCTCATTCTTACAAGCTTGGACTGTTACCGGTAGACACCTCTTCATTAACCCTATAGAGCATAGATTCCCAAACTCCTTCAAGCTAAGGGGCCCTGCACAATTTATAGTATAATATTGGTCAGTACAGAGTGGCATTGTGTCTTCTCATTAGTACGAATTCCATCCACCCTCATTCTTACAAGCTCGGACTGTAACCGGTAGACACCTCTTCATTAACCCTATAGAGCATAGATTCCCAAACTCCTTCAAGCTAAGGGGCCCTGCACAATTTATAGTATAATATTGGTCAGTACAGAGTGGCATTGTGTCTTCTCATTAGTACGAATTCCATCCACCCTCATTCTTACAAGCTCGGACTGTAACCGGTAGACACCTCTTCATTAACCCTATAGAGCATAGATTCCCAAACTCCTTCAAGCTAAGGGGCCCTGCACAATTTATAGTATAATATTGGTCAGTACAGAGTGGCATTGTGTCTTCTCATTAGTACGAATTCCATCCACCCTCATTCTTACAAGCTTGGACTGTTACCGGTAGACACCTCTTCATTAACCCTATAGAGCATAGATTCCCAAACTCCTTCAAGCTAAGGGGCCCTGCACAATTTATAGTATAATATTGGTCAGTACAGAGTAGCATTGTGTCTTCTCGTTAGTACGAATTGCATCCACCCTCATTCTTACAAGCTCGGACTGTAACCGGTAGACACCTCTTCATTAACCCTATAGAGCATAGATTCCCAAACTCCTTCAAGCTAAGGGGCCCTGCACAATTTATAGTATAATATTGGTCAGTACAGAGTGGCATTGTGTCTTCTCATTAGTACGAATTCCATCCACCCTCATTCTTACAAGCTTGGACTGTTACCGGTAGACACCTCTTCATTAACCCTATAGAGCATAGATTCCCAAACTCCTTCAAGCTAAGGGGCCCTGCACAATTTATAGTATAATATTGGTCAGTACAGAGTGGCAATGTGTTTTCTCATTAGTACGAATTCCATCCACCCTCATTCTTACAAGCTCGGACTGTAACCGGTAGACACCTCTTCATGAACCCTTTAGAGCATAGATTCCCAAACTCCTTCAAGCTAAGGGGCCCTGCACAATTTATAGTATAATATTGGTCAGTACAGAGTGGCATTGTGTCTTCTCATTAGTACGAATTCCATCCACCCTCATTCTTACAAGCTTGGACTGTTACCGGTAGACACCTCTTCATTAACCCTATAGAGCATAGATTCCCAAACTCCTTCAAGCTAAGGGGCCCTGCACAATTTATAGTATAATATTGGTCAGTACAGAGTGGCATTGTGTCTTCTCATTATTACGAATTCCATCCACCCTCATTCTTACAAGCTTGGACTGTTACCGGTAGACACCTCTTCATTAACCCTATAGAGCATAGATTCCCAAACTCCTTCAAGCTAAGGGGCCCTGCACAATTTATAGTATAATATTGGTCAGTACAGAGTGGCATTGTGTCTTCTCATTAGTACGAATTCCATCCACCCTCATTCTTACAAGCTTGGACTGTTACCGGTAGACACCTCTTCATTAACCCTATAGAGCATAGATTCCCAAACTCCTTCAAGCTAAGGGGCCCTGCACAATTTATAGTATAATATTGGTCAGTACAGAGTAGCATTGTGTCTTCTCGTTAGTACGAATTCCATCCACCCTCATTCTTACAAGCTCGGACAGTAACCGGTAGACACCTCTTCATTAACCCTATAGAGCATAGATTCCCAAACTCCTTCAAGCTAAGGGGCCCTGCACAATTTATAGTATAATATTGGTCAGTACAGAGTAGCATTGTGTCTTCTCGTTAGTACGAATTCCATCCACCCTCATTCTTACAAGCTTGGACTGTTACCGGTAGACACCTCTTCATTAACCCTATAGAGCATAGATTCCCAAACTCCTTCAAGCTAAGGGGCCTGCACAATTTATAGTATAATATTGGTCAGTACAGAGTGGCATTGTGTCTTCTCATTAGTACGAATTCCATCCACCCTCATTCTTACAAGCTCGGACTGTTACCGGTAGACACCTCTTCATTAACCCTATAGAGCATAGATTCCCAAACTCCTTCAAGCTAAGGGGCCCTGCACAATTTATAGTATAATATTGGTCAGTACAGAGTGGCATTGTGTCTTCTCATTAGTACGAATTCCATCCACCCTCATTCTTACAAGCTCGGACTGTTACCGGTAGACACCTCTTCATTAACCCTATAGAGCATAGATTCCCAAACTCCTTCAAGATAAGGGGCCCTGCACAATTTATAGTATAATATTGGTCAGTACAGAGTGGCATTGTGTCTTCTCATTATTACGAATTCCATCCACCCTCATTCTTACAAGCTTGGACTGTTACCGGTAGACACCTCTTTATTAACCTTATAGAGCATAGATTCCCAAACTCCTTCAAGCTAAGGGGCCCTGCACAATTTATAGTATAATATTGGTCAGTACAGAGTGGCATTGTGTCTTCTCATTAGTACGAATTCCATCCACCCTCATTCTTACAAGCTTGGACTGTTACCGGTAGACACCTCTTCATTAACCCTATAGAGCATAGATTCCCAAACTCCTTCAAGCTAAGGGGCCCTGCACAATTTATAGTATAATATTGGTCAGTACAGAGTGGCATTGTGTCTTCTCATTAGTACGAATTCCATCCACCCTCATTCTTACAAGCTTGGACTGTTACCGGTAGACACCTCTTCATTAACCCTATAGAGCATAGATTCCCAAACTCCTTCAAGCTAAGGGGCCCTGCACAATTTATAGTATAATATTGGTCAGTACAGAGTAGCATTGTGTCTTCTCGTTAGTACGAATTCCATCCACCCTCATTCTTACAAGCTCGGACAGTAACCGGTAGACACCTCTTCATTAACCCTATAGAGCATAGATTCCCAAACTCCTTCAAGCTAAGGGGCCCTGCACAATTTATAGTATAATATTGGTCAGTACAGAGTAGCATTGTGTCTTTTCGTTAGTACGAATTCCATCCACCCTCATTCTTACAAGCTCGGACAGTAACCGGTAGACACCTCTTCATTAACCCTATAGAGCATAGATTTCCAAACTCCTTCAAGCTAAGAGGCCCTGCACAATTTATAGTATAATATTGGTCAGTACAGAGTAGCATTGTGTCTTCTCGTTAGTACGAATTCCATCCACCCTCATTCTTACAAGCTTGGACTGTTACCGGTAGACACCTCTTCATTAACCCTATAGAGCATAGATTCCCAAACTCCTTCAAGCTAAGGGGCCCTGCACAATTTATAGTATAATATTGGTCAGTACAGAGTGGCATTGTGTCTTCTCATTAGTACGAATTCCATCCACCCTCATTCTTACAAGCTCGGACTGTTACCGGTAGACACCTCTTCATTAACCCTATAGAGCATAGATTCCCAAACTCCTTCAAGCTAAGGGGCCCTGCACAATTTATAGTATAATATTGGTCAGTACAGAGTGGCATTGTGTCTTCTCATTAGTACGAATTCCATCCACCCTCATTCTTACAAGCTCGGACTGTTACCGGTAGACACCTCTTCATTAACCCTATAGAGCATAGATTCCCAAACTCCTTCAAGCTAAGGGGCCCTGCACAATTTATAGTATAATATTGGTCAGTACAGAGTGGCATTGTGTCTTCTCATTATTACGAATTCCATCCACCCTCATTCTTACAAGCTTGGACTGTTACCGGTAGACACCTCTTCATTAACCCTATAGAGCATAGATTCCCAAACTCCTTCAAGCTAAGGGGCCCTGCACAATTTATAGTATAATATTGGTCAGTACAGAGTGGCATTGTGTCTTCTCATTAGTACGAATTCCATCCACCCTCATTCTTACAAGCTTGGACTGTTACCGGTAGACACCTCTTCATTAACCCTATAGAGCATAGATTCCCAAACTCCTTCAAGCTAAGGGGCCCTGCACAATTTATAGTATAATATTGGTCAGTACAGAGTGGCATTGTGTCTTCTCATTAGTACGAATTCCATCCACCCTCATTCTTACAAGCTTGGACTGTTACCGGTAGACACCTCTTCATTAACCCTATAGAGCATAGATTCCCAAACTCCTTCAAGCTAAGGGGCCCTGCACAATTTATAGTATAATATTGGTCAGTACAGGGTGGCATTGTGTCTTCTCATTAGTACGAATTCCATCCACCCTCATTCTTACAAGCTTGGACTGTTACCGGTAGACAACTCTTCATTAACCCTATAGAGCATAGATTCCCAAACTCCTTCAAGCTAAGGGGCCCTGCACAATTTATAGTATAATATTGGTCAGTACAGAGTGGCATTGTGTCTTCTCATTAGTACGAATTCCATCCACCCTCATTCTTACAAGCTTGGACTGTTACCGGTAGACACCTCTTCATTAACCCTATAGAGCATAGATTCCCAAACTCCTTCAAGCTAAGGGGCCCTGCACAATTTATAGTATAATATTATTCAGTACAGAGTAGCATTGTGTCTTCTCGTTAGTACGAATTCCATCCACCCTCATTCTTACAAGCTCGGACAGTAACCGGTAGACACCTCTTCATTAACCCTATAGAGCATAGATTCCCAAACTCCTTCAAGCTAAGGGGCCCTGCACAATTTATAGTATAATATTGGTCAGTACAGAGTAGCATTGTGTCTTCTCGTTAGTACGAATTCCATCCACCCTCATTCTTACAAGCTCGGACAGTAACCGGTAGACACCTCTTCATTAACCCTATAGAGCATAGATTCCCAAACTCCTTCAAGCTAAGGGGCCCTGCACAATTTATAGTATAATATTGGTCAGTACAGAGTAGCATTGTGTCTTCTCGTTAGTGCGAATTCCATCCACCCTCACTCTTACAAGCTTGGACTGTTACCGGTAGACACCTCTTCATTAACCCTATAGAGCATAGATTCCCAAACTCCTTCAAGCTAAGGGGCCCTGCACAATTTATAGTATAATATTGGTCAGTACAGAGTGGCATTGTGTCTTCTCATTAGTACGAATTCCATCCACCCTCATTCTTACAAGCTCGGACTGTTACCGGTAGACACCTCTTCATTAACCCTATAGAGCATAGATTCCCAAACTCCTTCAAGCTAAGGGGCCCTGCACAATTTATAGTATAATATTGGTCAGTACAGAGTGGCATTGTGTCTTCTCATTAGTACGAATTCCATCCACCCTCATTCTTACAAGCTCGGACTGTTACCGATAGACACCTCTTCATTAACCCTATAGAGCATAGATTCCCAAACTCCTTCAAGCTAAGGGGCCCTGCACAATTTATAGTATAATATTGGTCAGTACAGAGTGGCATTGTGTCTTCTCATTAGTACGAATTCCATCCACCCCCATTCTTACAAGCTTGGACTGTTACCGGTAGACACCTCTTCATTAACCCTATAGAGCATAGATTCCCAAACTCCTTCAAGCTAAGGGGCCCTGCACAATTTATAGTATAATATTGGTCAGTACAGAGTGGCATTGTGTCTTCTCATTAGTACGAATTCCATCCACCCTCATTCTTACAAGCTTGGACTGTTACCGGTAGACACCTCTTCATTAACCCTATAGAGCATAGATTCCCAAACTCCTTCAAGCTAAGGGGCCCTGCACAATTTATAGTATAATATTGGTCAGTACAGAGTGGCATTGTGTCTTCTCATTAGTACGAATTCCATCCACCCTCATTCTTACAAGCTCGGACTGTTACCGGTAGACACCTCTTCATTAACCCTATAGAGCATAGATTCCCAAACTCCTTCAAGCTAAGGGGCCCTGCACAATTTATAGTATAATATTGGTCAGTACAGAGTGGCATTGTGTCTTCTCATTAGTACGAATTCCATCCACCCTCATTCTTACAAGCTCGGACTGTAACCGGTAGACACCTCTTCATTAACCCTATAGAGCATAGATTCCCAAACTCCTTCAAGCTAAGGGGCCCTGCACAATTTATAGTATAATATTGGTCAGTACAGAGTGGCATTGTGTCTTCTCATTAGTACGAATTCCATCCACCCTCATTCTTACAAGCTTGGACTGTTACCGGTAGACACCTCTTCGTTAACCCTATAGAGCATAGATTCCCAAACTCCTTCAAGCTAAGGGGCCCTGCACAATTTATAGTATAATATTGGTCAGTACAGAGTAGCATTGTGTCTTCTCGTTAGTACGAATTCCATCCACCCTCATTCTTACAAGCTCGGACTGTAACCGGTAGACACCTCTTCATTAACCCTATAGAGCATAGATTCCCAAACTCCTTCAAGCTAAGGGGCCCTGCACAATTTATAGTATAATATTGGTCAGTACAGAGTGGCATTGTGTCTTCTCATTAGTACGAATTCCATCCACCCTCATTCTTACAAGCTTGGACTGTTACCGGTAGACACCTCTTCATTAACCCTATAGAGCATAGATTCCCAAACTCCTTCAAGCTAAGGGGCCCTGCACAATTTATAGTATAATATTGGTCAGTACAGAGTGGCATTGTGTCTTCTCATTAGTACGAATTCCATCCACCCTCATTCTTACAAGCTTGGACTGTTACCGGTAGACACCTCTTCATTAACCCTATAGAGCATAGATTCCCAAACTCCTTCAAGCTAAGGGGCCCTGCACAATTTATAGTATAATATTGGTCAGTACAGAGTAGCATTGTGTCTTCTCGTTAGTACGAATTCCATCCACCCTCATTCTTACAAGCTCATACAGTAACCGGTAGACACCTCTTCATTAACCCTATAGAGCATAGATTCCCAAACTCCTTCAAGCTAAGGGGCCCTGCACAATTTATAGTATAATATTGGTCAGTACAGAGTAGCATTGTGTCTTCTCGTTAGTACGAATTCCATCCACCCTCATTCTTACAAGCTTGGACTGTTACCGGTAGACACCTCTTCATTAACCCTATAGAGCATAGATTCCCAAACTCCTTCAAGCTAAGGGGCCCTGCACAATTTATAGTATAATATTGGTCAGTACAGAGTGGCATTGTGTCTTCTCATTAGTACGAATTCCATCCACCCTCATTCTTACAAGCTCGGACTGTTACCGATAGACACCTCTTCATTAACCCTATAGAGCATAGATTCCCAAACTCCTTCAAGCTAAGGGGCCCTGCACAATTTATAGTATAATATTGGTCAGTACAGAGTGGCATTGTGTCTTCTCATTAGTACGAATTCCATCCACCCCCATTCTTACAAGCTTGGACTGTTACCGGTAGACACCTCTTCATTAACCCTATAGAGCATAGATTCCCAAACTCCTTCAAGCTAAGGGGCCCTGCACAATTTATAGTATAATATTGGTCAGTACAGAGTGGCATTGTGTCTTCTCATTAGTACGAATTCCATCCACCCTCATTCTTACAAGCTTGGACTGTTACCGGTAGACACCTCTTCATTAACCCTATAGAGCATAGATTCCCAAACTCCTTCAAGCTAAGGGGCCCTGCACAATTTATAGTATAATATTGGTCAGTACAGAGTGGCATTGTGTCTTCTCATTAGTACGAATTCCATCCACCCTCATTCTTACAAGCTCGGACTGTAACCGGTAGACACCTCTTCATTAACCCTATAGAGCATAGATTCCCAAACTCCTTCAAGCTAAGGGGCCCTGCACAATTTATAGTATAATATTGGTCAGTACAGAGTGGCATTGTGTCTTCTCATTAGTACGAATTCCTTCCACCCTCATTCTTACAAGCTCGGACTGTAACCGGTAGACACCTCTTCATTAACCCTATAGAGCATAGATTCCCAAACTCCTTCAAGCTAAGGGGCCCTGCACAATTTATAGTATAATATTGGTCAGTACAGAGTGGCATTGTGTCTTCTCATTAGTACGAATTCCATCCACCCTCATTCTAACAAGCTCGGACTGTTACCGATAGACACCTCTTCATTAACCCTATAGAGCATAGATTCCCAAACTCCTTCAAGCTAAGGGGCCCTGCACAATTTATAGTATAATATTGGTCAGTACAGAGTGGCATTGTGTCTTCTCATTAGTACGAATTCCATCCACCCCCATTCTTACAAGCTTGGACTGTTACCGGTAGACACCTCTTCATTAACCCTATAGAGCATAGATTCCCAAACTCCTTCAAGCTAAGGGGCCCTGCACAATTTATAGTATAATATTGGTCAGTACAGAGTGGCATTGTGTCTTCTCATTAGTACGAATTCCATCCACCCTCATTCTTACAAGCTTGGACTGTTACCGGTAGACACCTCTTCATTAACCCTATAGAGCATAGATTCCCAAATTCCTTCAAGCTAAGGGGCCCTGCACAATTTATAGTATAATATTGGTCAGTACAGAGTGGCATTGTGTCTTCTCATTAGTACGAATTCCATCCACCCTCATTCTTACAAGCTCGGACTGTTACCGGTAGACACCTCTTCATTAACCCTATAGAGCATAGATTCCCAAACTCCTTCAAGCTAAGGGGCCCTGCACAATTTATAGTATAATATTGGTCAGTACAGAGTGGCATTGTGTCTTCTCATTAGTACGAATTCCATCCACCCTCATTCTTACAAGCTCGGACTGTAACCGGTAGACACCTCTTCATTAACCCTATAGAGCATAGATTCTCAAACTCCTTCAAGCTAAGGGGCCCTGCACAATTTATAGTATAATATTGGTCAGTACAGAGTGGCATTGTGTCTTCTCATTAGTACGAATTCCATCCACCCTCATTCTTACAAGCTTGGACTGTTACCGGTAGACACCTCTTCATTAACCCTATAGAGCATAGATTCCCAAACTCCTTCAAGCTAAGGGGCCCTGCACAATTTATAGTATAATATTGGTCAGTACAGAGTAGCATTGTGTCTTCTCGTTAGTACGAATTCCATCCACCCTCATTCTTACAAGCTCGGACTGTAACCGGTAGACACCTCTTCATTAACCCTATAGAGCATAGATTCCCAAACTCCTTCAAGCTAAGGGGCCCTGCACAATTTATAGTATAATATTGGTCAGTACAGAGTGGCATTGTGTCTTCTCATTAGTACGAATTCCATCCACCCTCATTCTTACAAGCTTGGACTGTTACCGGTAGACACCTCTTCATTAACCCTATAGAGCATAGATTCCTAAACTCCTTCAAGCTAAGGGGCCCTGCACAATTTATAGTATAATATTGGTCAGTACAGAGTGGCATTGTGTCTTCTCATTAGTACGAATTCCATCCACCCTCATTCTTACAAGCTTGGACTGTTACCGGTAGACACCTCTTCATTAACCCTATAGAGCATAGATTCCCAAACTCCTTCAAGCTAAGGGGCCCTGCACAATTTATAGTATAATATTGGTCAGTACAGAGTAGCATTGTGTCTTCTCGTTAGTACGAATTCCATCCACCCTCATTCTTACAAGCTCGGACAGTAACCGGTAGACACCTCTTCATTAACCCTATAGAGCATAGATTCCCAAACTCATTCAAGCTAAGGGGCCCTGCACAATTTATAGTATAATATTGGTCAGTACAGAGTAGCATTGTGTCTTCTCGTTAGTACGAATTCCATCCACCCTCATTCTTACAAGCTTGGACTGTTACCGGTAGACACCTCTTCATTAACCCTATAGAGCATAGATTCCCAAACTCCTTCAAGCTAAGGGGCCCTGCACAATTTATAGTATAATATTGGTCAGTACAGAGTGGCATTGTGTCTTCTCATTAGTACGAATTCCATCCACCCTCATTCTTACAAGCTCGGACTGTTACCGGTAGACACCTCTTCATTAACCCTATAGAGCATAGATTCCCAAACTCCTTCAAGCTAAGGGGCCCTGCACAATTTATAGTATAATATTGGTCAGTACAGAGTGGCATTGTGTCTTCTCATTAGTACGAATTCCATCCACCCCCATTCTTACAAGCTTGGACTGTTACCGGTAGACACCTCTTCATTAACCCTATAGAGCATAGATTCCCAAACTCCTTCAAGCTAAGGGGCCCTGCACAATTTATAGTATAATATTGGTCAGTACAGAGTGGCATTGTGTCTTCTCATTAGTACGAATTCCATCCACCCTCATTCTTACAAGCTTGGACTGTTACCGGTAGACACCTCTTCATTAACCCTATAGAGCATAGATTCCCAAACTCCTTCAAGCTAAGGGGCCCTGCACAATTTATAGTATAATATTGGTCAGTACAGAGTGGCATTGTGTCTTCTCATTAGTACGAATTCCATCCACCCTCATTCTTACAAGCTCGGACTGTAACCGGTAGACACCTCTTCATTAACCCTATAGAGCATAGATTCCCAAACTCCTTCAAGCTAAGGGGCCCTGCACAATTTATAGTATAATATTGGTCAGTACAGAGTGGCATTGTGTCTTCTCATTAGTACGAATTCCATCCACCCTCATTCTTACAAGCTCGGACTGTAACCGGTAGACACCTCTTCAATAACCCTATAGAGCATAGATTCCCAAACTCCTTCAAGCTAAGGGGCCCTGCACAATTTATAGTATAATATTGGTCAGTACAGAGTGGCATTGTGTCTTCTCATTAGTACGAATTCCATCCACCCTCATTCTTACAAGCTCGGACTGTTACCGGTAGACACCTCTTCATTAACCCTATAGAGCATAGATTCCCAAACTCCTTCAAGCTAAGGGGCCCTGCACAATTTATAGTATAATATTGGTCAGTACAGAGTAGCATTGTGTCTTCTCGTTAGTACGAATTCCATCCACCCTCATTCTTACAAGCTCGGACTGTAACCGGTAGACACCTCTTCATTAACCCTATAGAGCATAGATTCCCAAACTCCTTCAAGCTAAGGGGCCCTGCACAATTTATAGTATAATATTGGTCAGTACAGAGTGGCATTGTGTCTTCTCATTAGTACGAATTCCATCCACCCTCATTCTTACAAGCTTGGACTGTTACCGGTAGACACCTCTTCATTAACCCTATACAGCATAGATTCCCAAACTCCTTCAAGCTAAGGGGCCCTGCACAATTTATAGTATAATATTGGTCAGTACAGAGTGGCATTGTGTTTTCTCATTAGTGCGAATTCCATCCACCCTCATTCATACAAGCTCGGATTGTAACCGGTAGACACCTCTTCATGAACCCTTTAGAGCATAGATTCCCAAACTCCTTCAAGCTAAGGGGCCCTGCACAATTTATAGTATAATATTGGTCAGTACAGAGTGGCATTGTGTTTTCTCATTAGTACGAATTCCATCCACCCTCATTCTTACAAGCTTGGACTGTTACCGGTAGACACCTCTTCATTAACCCTATAGAGCATAGATTCCCAAACTCCTTCAAGCTAAGGGGCCCTGCACAATTTATAGTATAATATTGGTCAGTACAGAGTGGCATTGTGTCTTCTCATTAGTACGAATTCCATCCACCCTCATTCTTACAAGCTTGGACTGTTACCGGTAGACACCTCTTCATTAACCCTATAGAGCATAGATTCCCAAACTCCTTCAAGCTAAGGGGCCCTGCACAATTTATAGTATAATATTGGTTAGTACAGAGTGGCATTGTGTCTTCTCATTAGTACGAATTCCATCCACCCTCATTCTTACAAGCTTGGACTGTTACCGGTAGACACCTCTTCATTAACCCTATAGAGCATAGATTCCCAAACTCCTTCAAGCTAAGGGGCCCTGCACAATTTATAGTATAATATTGGTCAGTACAGAGTAGCATTGTGTCTTCTCGTTAGTACGAATTCCATCCACCCTCATTCTTACAAGCTCGGACAGTAACCGGTAGACACCTCTTCATTAACCCTATAGAGCATAGATTCCCAAACTCCTTCAAGCTAAGGGGCCCTGCACAATTTATAGTATAATATTGGTCAGTACAGAGTAGCATTGTGTCTTCTCGTTAGTACGAATTCCATCCACCCTCATTCTTACAAGCTCGGACAGTAACCGGTAGACACCTCTTCATTAACCCTATAGAGCATAGATTCCCAAACTCCTTCAAGCTAAGGGGCCCTGCACAATTTATAGTATAATATTGGTCAGTACAGAGTAGCATTGTGTCTTCTCGTTAGTACGAATTCCATCCACCCTCATTCTTACAAGCTTGGACTGTTACCGGTAGACACCTCTTCATTAACCCTATAGAGCATAGATTCCCAAACTCCTTCAAGCTAAGGGGCCCTGCACAATTTATAGTATAATATTGGTCAGTACAGAGTGGCATTGTGTCTTCTCATTAGTACGAATTCCATCCACCCTCATTCTTACAAGCTCGGACTATTACCGGTAGACACCTCTTCATTAACCCTATAGAGCATAGATTCCCAAACTCCTTCAAGCTAAGGGGCCCTGCACAATTTATAGTATAATATTGGTCAGTACAGAGTGGCATTGTGTCTTCTCATTAGTACGAATTCCATCCACCCTCATTCTTACAAGCTCGGACTGTAACCGGTAGACACCTCTTCATTAACCCTATAGAGCATAGATTCCCAAACTCCTTCAAGCTAAGGGGCCCTGCACAATTTATAGTATAATATTGGTCAGTACAGAGTGGCATTGTGTCTTCTCATTATTACGAATTCCATCCACCCTCATTCTTACAAGCTCGGACTGTAACCGGTAGACACCTCTTCATTAACCCTATAGAGCATAGATTCCCAAACTCCTTCAAGCTAAGGGGCCCTGCACAATTTATAGAATAATATTGGTCAGTTCAGAGTGGCATTGTGTCTTCTCATTAGTACGAATTCCATCCACCCTCATTCTTACAAGCTCGGACTGTTACCGGTAGACACCTCTTCATTAACCCTATAGAGCATAGATTCCCAAACTCCTTCAAGCTAAGGGGCCCTGCACAATTTATAGTATAATATTGGTCAGTACAGATTGGCATTGTGTCTTCTCATTAGTACGAATTCCATCCACCCTCATTCTTACAAGCTTGGACTGTTACCGGTAGACACCTCTTCATTAACCCTATAGAGCATAGATTCCCAAACTCCTTCAAGCTAAGGGGCCCTGCACAATTTATAGTATAATATTGGTCAGTACAGAGTAGCATTGTGTCTTCTCGTTAGTACGAATTCCATCCACCCTCATTCTTACAAGCTCGGACTGTAACCGGTAGACACCTCTTCATTAACCCTATAGAGCATAGATTCCCAAACTCCTTCAAGCTAAGGGGCCCTGCACAATTTATAGTATAATATTGGTCAGTACAGAGTGGCATTGTGTCTTCTCATTAGTACGAATTCCATCCACCCTCATTCTTACAAGCTTGGACTGTTACCGGTAGACACCTCTTCATTAACCCTATAGAGCATAGATTCCTAAACTCCTTCAAGCTAAGGGGCCCTGCACAATTTATAGTATAATATTGGTCAGTACAGAGTGGCATTGTGTCTTCTCATTAGTACGAATTCCATCCACCCTCATTCTTACAAGCTTGGACTGTTACCGGTAGACACCTCTTCATTAACCCTATAGAGCATAGATTCCCAAACTCCTTCAAGCTAAGGGGCCCTGCACAATTTATAGTATAATATTGGTCAGTACAGAGTAGCATTGTGTCTTCTCGTTAGTACGAATTCCATCCACCCTCATTCTTACAAGCTCGGACAGTAACCGGTAGACACCTCTTCATTAACCCTATAGAGCATAGATTCCCAAACTCATTCAAGCTAAGGGGCCCTGCACAATTTATAGTATAATATTGGTCAGTACAGAGTAGCATTGTGTCTTCTCGTTAGTACGAATTCCATCCACCCTCATTCTTACAAGCTTGGACTGTTACCGGTAGACACCTCTTCATTAACCCTATAGAGCATAGATTCCCAAACTCCTTCAAGCTAAGGGGCCCTGCACAATTTATAGTATAATATTGGTCAGTACAGAGTGGCATTGTGTCTTCTCATTAGTACGAATTCCATCCACCCTCATTCTTACAAGCTCGGACTGTTACCGGTAGACACCTCTTCATTAACCCTATAGAGCATAGATTCCCAAACTCCTTCAAGCTAAGGGGCCCTGCACAATTTATAGTATAATATTGGTCAGTACAGAGTGGCATTGTGTCTTCTCATTAGTACGAATTCCATCCACCCCCATTCTTACAAGCTTGGACTGTTACCGGTAGACACCTCTTCATTAACCCTATAGAGCATAGATTCCCAAACTCCTTCAAGCTAAGGGGCCCTGCACAATTTATAGTATAATATTGGTCAGTACAGAGTGGCATTGTGTCTTCTCATTAGTACGAATTCCATCCACCCTCATTCTTACAAGCTTGGACTGTTACCGGTAGACACCTCTTCATTAACCCTATAGAGCATAGATTCCCAAACTCCTTCAAGCTAAGGGGCCCTGCACAATTTATAGTATAATATTGGTCAGTACAGAGTGGCATTGTGTCTTCTCATTAGTACGAATTCCATCCACCCTCATTCTTACAAGCTCGGACTGTAACCGGTAGACACCTCTTCATTAACCCTATAGAGCATAGATTCCCAAACTCCTTCAAGCTAAGGGGCCCTGCACAATTTATAGTATAATATTGGTCAGTACAGAGTGGCATTGTGTCTTCTCATTAGTACGAATTCCATCCACCCTCATTCTTACAAGCTCGGACTGTAACCGGTAGACACCTCTTCAATAACCCTATAGAGCATAGATTCCCAAACTCCTTCAAGCTAAGGGGCCCTGCACAATTTATAGTATAATATTGGTCAGTACAGAGTGGCATTGTGTCTTCTCATTAGTACGAATTCCATCCACCCTCATTCTTACAAGCTCGGACTGTTACCGGTAGACACCTCTTCATTAACCCTATAGAGCATAGATTCCCAAACTCCTTCAAGCTAAGGGGCCCTGCACAATTTATAGTATAATATTGGTCAGTACAGAGTAGCATTGTGTCTTCTCGTTAGTACGAATTCCATCCACCCTCATTCTTACAAGCTCGGACTGTAACCGGTAGACACCTCTTCATTAACCCTATAGAGCATAGATTCCCAAACTCCTTCAAGCTAAGGGGCCCTGCACAATTTATAGTATAATATTGGTCAGTACAGAGTGGCATTGTGTCTTCTCATTAGTACGAATTCCATCCACCCTCATTCTTACAAGCTTGGACTGTTACCGGTAGACACCTCTTCATTAACCCTATACAGCATAGATTCCCAAACTCCTTCAAGCTAAGGGGCCCTGCACAATTTATAGTATAATATTGGTCAGTACAGAGTGGCATTGTGTTTTCTCATTAGTGCGAATTCCATCCACCCTCATTCATACAAGCTCGGATTGTAACCGGTAGACACCTCTTCATGAACCCTTTAGAGCATAGATTCCCAAACTCCTTCAAGCTAAGGGGCCCTGCACAATTTATAGTATAATATTGGTCAGTACAGAGTGGCATTGTGTTTTCTCATTAGTACGAATTCCATCCACCCTCATTCTTACAAGCTTGGACTGTTACCGGTAGACACCTCTTCATTAACCCTATAGAGCATAGATTCCCAAACTCCTTCAAGCTAAGGGGCCCTGCACAATTTATAGTATAATATTGGTCAGTACAGAGTGGCATTGTGTCTTCTCATTAGTACGAATTCCATCCACCCTCATTCTTACAAGCTTGGACTGTTACCGGTAGACACCTCTTCATTAACCCTATAGAGCATAGATTTCCAAACTCCTTCAAGCTAAGGGGCCCTGCACAATTTATAGTATAATATTGGTTAGTACAGAGTGGCATTGTGTCTTCTCATTAGTACGAATTCCATCCACCCTCATTCTTACAAGCTTGGACTGTTACCGGTAGACACCTCTTCATTAACCCTATAGAGCATAGATTCCCAAACTCCTTCAAGCTAAGGGGCCCTGCACAATTTATAGTATAATATTGGTCAGTACAGAGTAGCATTGTGTCTTCTCGTTAGTACGAATTCCATCCACCCTCATTCTTACAAGCTCGGACAGTAACCGGTAGACACCTCTTCATTAACCCTATAGAGCATAGATTCCCAAACTCCTTCAAGCTAAGGGGCCCTGCACAATTTATAGTATAATATTGGTCAGTACAGAGTAGCATTGTGTCTTCTCGTTAGTACGAATTCCATCCACCCTCATTCTTACAAGCTCGGACAGTAACCGGTAGACACCTCTTCATTAACCCTATAGAGCATAGATTCCCAAACTCCTTCAAGCTAAGGGGCCCTGCACAATTTATAGTATAATATTGGTCAGTACAGAGTAGCATTGTGTCTTCTCGTTAGTACGAATTCCATCCACCCTCATTCTTACAAGCTTGGACTGTTACCGGTAGACACCTCTTCATTAACCCTATAGAGCATAGATTCCCAAACTCCTTCAAGCTAAGGGGCCCTGCACAATTTATAGTATAATATTGGTCAGTACAGAGTGGCATTGTGTCTTCTCATTAGTACGAATTCCATCCACCCTCATTCTTACAAGCTCGGACTATTACCGGTAGACACCTCTTCATTAACCCTATAGAGCATAGATTCCCAAACTCCTTCAAGCTAAGGGGCCCTGCACAATTTATAGTATAATATTGGTCAGTACAGAGTGGCATTGTGTCTTCTCATTAGTACGAATTCCATCCACCCTCATTCTTACAAGCTCGGACTGTAACCGGTAGACACCTCTTCATTAACCCTATAGAGCATAGATTCCCAAACTCCTTCAAGCTAAGGGGCCCTGCACAATTTATAGTATAATATTGGTCAGTACAGAGTGGCATTGTGTCTTCTCATTATTACGAATTCCATCCACCCTCATTCTTACAAGCTCGGACTGTAACCGGTAGACACCTCTTCATTAACCCTATAGAGCATAGATTCCCAAACTCCTTCAAGCTAAGGGGCCCTGCACAATTTATAGAATAATATTGGTCAGTTCAGAGTGGCATTGTGTCTTCTCATTAGTACGAATTCCATCCACCCTCATTCTTACAAGCTCGGACTGTTACCGGTAGACACCTCTTCATTAACCCTATAGAGCATAGATTCCCAAACTCCTTCAAGCTAAGGGGCCCTGCACAATTTATAGTATAATATTGGTCAGTACAGATTGGCATTGTGTCTTCTCATTAGTACGAATTCCATCCACCCTCATTCTTACAAGCTTGGACTGTTACCGGTAGACACCTCTTCATTAACCCTATAGAGCATAGATTCCCAAACTCCTTCAAGCTAAGGGGCCCTGCACAATTTATAGTATAATATTGGTCAGTACAGAGTGGCATTGTGTCTTCTCATTAGTACGAATTCCATCCACCCTCATTCTTACAAGCTCGGACTGTAACCGGTAGACAACTCTTCATTAACCCTATAGAGCATAGATTCCCAAACTCCTTCAAGCTAATGGGCCCTGCACAATTTATAGTATAATATTGGTCAGTACAGAGTAGCATTGTGTCTTCTCATTAGTACGAAATCCATCCATCCTCATTCTTACAAGCTTGGACTGTTACCGGTAGACACCTCTTCATTAACCCTATAGAGCATAGATTCCCAAACTCCTTCAAGCTAAGGGGCCCTGCACAATTTATAGTATAATATTGGTCAGTACAGAGTAGCATTGTGTCTTCTCGTTAGTACGAATTCCATCCACCCTCATTCTTACAAGCTCGGACTGTAACCGGTAGACACCTCTTCATTAACCCTATAGAGCATAGATTCCCAAACTCCTTCAAGCTAAGGGGCCCTGCACAATTTATAATATAATATTGGTCAGTACAGAGTAGCATTGTGTCTTCTCGTTAGTACGAAATCCATCTAACCTCATTCTTACAAGCTCGGACTGTAACCGGTAGACACCTCTTCATTAACCCTATAGAGCATAGATTCCCAAACTCCTTCAAGCTAAGGGGCCCTGCACAATTTATATTACAATATTGGTCAGTACAGAGTAGCATTGTGTCTTCTCGTTAGTACGAATTCCATCCACCCTCATTCTTACAAGCTCGGACTGTAACCGGTAGACACCTCTTCATTAACCCTATAGAGCATAGATTCCCAAACTCCTTCAAGCTAAGGGGCCCTGCACAATTTATAGTATAATATTGGTCAGTACAGAGTAGCATTGTGTCTTCTCGTTAGTACGAATTCCATCCACCCTCATTCTTACAAGCTCGGACTGTCACCGGTAGATACCTCTTTATGAACCCTATAGAGCATAGATTCCCAAACTCCTTCAAGCTAAGGGGCCCTGCACAATTTATAGTATAATATTGGTCAGTACAGAGTGGCATTGTGTCTTCTCATTAGTACGAATTCCATCCACCCTCATTCTTACAAGCTTAGACTGTTACCGGTAGACACCTCTTCATTAACCCTATAGAGCATAGATTCCCAAACTCCTTTAAGGTAAGGGGCCCTGCACAATTTATATTATAATATTGGTCAGTACAGAGTGTCATTGTGTCTTCTCATTAGTACGAATTCCATCCACCCTCATTCTTACAAGCTCGGACTGTTACCGGTAGACACCTCTTCATTAACCCTATAGAGCATAGATTCCCAAACTCCTTCAAGCTAAGGGGCCCTGCACAATTTATAGTATAATATTGGTCAGTACAGATTGGCATTGTGTCTTCTCATTAGTACGAATTCCATCCACCCTCATTCTTACAAGCTTGGACTGTTACCGGTAGACACCTCTTCATTAACCCTATAGAGCATAGATTCCCAAACTCCTTCAAGCTAAGGGGCCCTGCACAATTTATAGTATAATATTGGTCAGTACAGAGTGGCATTGTGTCTTCTCATTAGTACGAATTCCATCCACCCTCATTCTTACAAGCTCGGACTGTAACCGGTAGACAACTCTTCATTAACCCTATAGAGCATAGATTCCCAAACTCCTTCAAGCTAATGGGCCCTGCACAATTTATAGTATAATATTGGTCAGTACAGAGTAGCATTGTGTCTTCTCATTAGTACGAAATCCATCCATCCTCATTCTTACAAGCTTGGACTGTTACCGGTAGACACCTCTTCATTAACCCTATAGAGCATAGATTCCCAAACTCCTTCAAGCTAAGGGGCCCTGCACAATTTATAGTATAATATTGGTCAGTACAGAGTAGCATTGTGTCTTCTCGTTAGTACGAATTCCATCCACCCTCATTCTTACAAGCTCGGACTGTAACCGGTAGACACCTCTTCATTAACCCTATAGAGCATAGATTCCCAAACTCCTTCAAGCTAAGGGGCCCTGCACAATTTATAATATAATATTGGTCAGTACAGAGTAGCATTGTGTCTTCTCGTTAGTACGAATTCCATCCACCCTCATTCTTACAAGCTCGGACTGTAACCGGTAGACACCTCTTCATTAACCCTATAGAGCATAGATTCCCAAACTCCTTCAAGCTAAGGGGCCCTGCACAATTTATATTACAATATTGGTCAGTACAGAGTAGCATTGTGTCTTCTCGTTAGTACGAATTCCATCCACCCTCATTCTTACAAGCTCGGACTGTAACCGGTAGACACCTCTTCATTAACCCTATAGAGCATAGATTCCCAAACTCCTTCAAGCTAAGGGGCCCTGCACAATTTATAGTATAATATTGGTCAGTACAGAGTAGCATTGTGTCTTCTCGTTAGTACGAATTCCATCCACCCTCATTCTTACAAGCTCGGACTGTCACCGGTAGATACCTCTTTATGAACCCTATAGAGCATAGATTCCCAAACTCCTTCAAGCTAAGGGGCCCTGCACAATTTATAGTATAATATTGGTCAGTACAGAGTGGCATTGTGTCTTCTCATTAGTACGAATTCCATCCACCCTCATTCTTACAAGCTTAGACTGTTACCGGTAGACACCTCTTCATTAACCCTATAGAGCATAGATTCCCAAACTCCTTTAAGGTAAGGGGCCCTGCACAATTTATATTATAATATTGGTCAGTACAGAGTGTCATTGTGTCTTCTCATTAGTACGAATTCCATCCACCCTCATTCTTACAAGCTCGGACTGTTACCGGTAGACACCTCTTCATTAACCCTATAGAGCATAGATTCCCAAACTCCTTCAAGCTAAGGGGCCCTGCACAATTTATAGTATAATATTGGTCAGTACAGAGTGGCATTGTGTCTTCTCATTAGTACGAATTCCATCCACCCTCATTCTTACAAGCTCGGACTGTTACCGGTAGACACCTCTTCATTAACCCTATAGAGCATAGATTCCCAAACTCTTTCAAGCTAAGGGGCCCTGCACAATTTATAGTATAATATTGGTCAGTACAGAGTGGCATTGTGTCTTCTCATTAGTACGAATTCCATCCACCCTCATTCTTACAAGCTCGGACTGTTACCGGTAGACACCTCTTCATTAACCCTATAGAGCATAGATTCCCAAACTCCTTCAAGCTAAGGGGCCCTGCACAATTTATAGTATAATATTGGTCAGTACAGAGTGGCATTGTGTCTTCTCATTATTACGAATTCCATCCACCCTCATTCTTACAAGCTCGGACTGTAACCGGTAGACACCTCTTCATTAACCCTATAGAGCATAGATTCCCAAACTCCTTCAAGCTAAGGGGCCCTGCACAATTTATAGAATAATATTGGTCAGTTCAGAGTGGCATTGTGTCTTCTCATTAGTACGAATTCCATCCACCCTCATTCTTACAAGCTCGGACTGTTACCGGTAGACACCTCTTCATTAACCCTATAGAGCATAGATTCCCAAACTCCTTCAAGCTAAGGGGCCCTGCACAATTCGTAGTATAATATTGGTCAGTACAGAGTGGCATTGTGTCTTCTCCTTAGTACGAATTCCATCCACCCTCATTCTTACAAGCTTGGACTGTTACCGGTAGACACCTCTTCATTAACCCTATAGAGCATAGATTCCCAAACTCCTTCAAGCTAAGGGGCCCTGCACAATTTATAGTATAATATTGGTCAGTACAGAGTGGCATTGTGTCTTCTCATTAGTACGAATTCCATCCACCCTCATTCTTACAAGCTCGGACTGTAACCGGTAGACACCTCTTCATTAACCCTATAGAGCATAGATTCCCAAACTCCTTCAAGCTAAGGGGCCCTGCACAATTTATAGTATAATATTGGTCAGTACAGAGTAGCATTGTGTCTTCTCATTAGTACGAAATCCATCCATCCTCATTCTTACAAGCTTGGACTGTTACCGGTAGACACCACTTCATTAACCCTATAGAGCATAGATTCCCAAACTCCTTCAAGCTAAGGGGCCCTGCACAATTTATAGTATAATATTGGTCAGTACAGAGTAGCATTGTGTCTTCTCGTTAGTACGAATTCCATCCACCCTCATTCTTACAAGCTCGGACTGTAACCGGTAGACACCTCTTCATTAACCCTATAGAGCATAGATTCCCAAACTCCTTCAAGCTAAGGGGCCCTGCACAATTTATAGTATAATATTGGTCAGTACAGAGTAGCATTGTGTCTTCTCGTTAGTACGAATTCCATCCACCCTCATTCTTACAAGCTCGGACTGTAACCGGTAGACACCTCTTCATTAACCCTATAGAGCATAGATTCCCAAACTCCTTCAAGCTAAGGGGCCCTGCACAATTTATATTATAATATTGGTCAGTACAGAGTAGCATTGTGTCTTCTCGTTAGTACGAATTCCATCCACCCTCATTCTTACAAGCTCGGACTGTAACCGGTAGACACCTCTTCATTAACCCTATAGAGCATAGATTCCCAAACTCCTTCAAGCTAAGGGGCCCTGCACAATTTATAGTATAATATTGGTCAGTACAGAGTAGCATAGTGTCTTCTCGTTAGTACGAATTCCATCCACCCTCATTCTTACAAGCTCGGACTGTCACCGGTAGATACCTCTTTATGAACCCTATAGAGCATAGATTCCCAAACTCCTTCAAGCTAAGGGGCCCTGCACAATTTATAGTATAATATTGGTCAGTACAGAGTGGCATTGTGTCTTCTCATTAGTACGAATTCCATCCACCCTCATTCTTACAAGCTTGGACTGTTACCGGTAGACACCTCTTCATTAACCCTATAGAGCATAGATTCCCAAACTCCTTCAAGCTAAGGGGCCCTGCACAATTTATATTATAATATTGGTCAGTACAGAGTGGCATTGTGTCTTCTCATTAGTACGAATTCCATCCACCCTCATTCTTACAAGCTCGGACTGTTACCGGTAGACACCTCTTCATTAACCCTATAGAGCATAGATTCCCAAACTCCTTCAAGCTAAGGGGCCCTGCACAATTTATAGTATAATATTGGTCAGTACAGACTGGCATTGTGTCTTCTCATTAGTACGAATTCCATCCACCCTCATTCTTACAAGCTTGGACTGTTACCGGTAGACACCTCTTCATTAACCCTATAGAGCATAGATTCCCAAACTCCTTCAAGCTAAGGGGCCCTGCACAATTTATAGTATAATATTGGTCAGTACAGAGTGGCATTGTGTCTTCTCATTAGTACGAATTCCATCCACCCTCATTCTTACAAGCTCGGACTGTAACCGGTAGACACCTCTTCATTAACCCTATAGAGCATAGATTCCCAAACTCCTTCAAGCTAAGGGGCCCTGCACAATTTATAGTATAATATTGGTCAGTACAGAGTAGCATTGTGTCTTCTCATTAGTACGAAATCCATCCATCCTCATTCTTACAAGCTTGGACTGTTACCTGTAGACACCACTTCATTAACCCTATAGAGCATAGATTCCCAAACTCCTTCAAGCTAAGGGGCCCTGCACAATTTATAGTATAATATTGGTCAGTACAGAGTAGCATTGTGTCTTCTCGTTAGTACGAATTCCATCCACCCTCATTCTTACAAGCTCGGACTGTAACCGGTAGACACCTCTTCATTAACCCTATAGAGCATAGATTCCCAAACTCCTTCAAGCTAAGGGGCCCTGCACAATTTATAGTATAATATTGGTCAGTACAGAGTAGCATTGTGTCTTCTCGTTAGTACGAATTCCATCCACCCTCATTCTTACAAGCTTGGACTGTTACCGGTAGACACCTCTTCATTAACCCTATAGAGCATAGATTCCCAAACTCCTTCAAGCTAAGGGGCCCTGCACAATTTATATTATAATATTGGTCAGTACAGAGTGGCATTGTGTCTTCTCATTAGTACGAATTCCATCCACCCTCATTCTTACAAGCTCGGACTGTTACCGGTAGACACCTCTTCATTAACCCTATAGAGCATAGATTCCCAAACTCCTTCAAGCTAAGGGGCCCTGCACAATTTATAGTATAATATTGGTCAGTACAGAGTGGCATTGTGTCTTCTCATTAGTACGAATTCCATCCACCCTCATTCTTACAAGCTTGGACTGTTACCGGTAGACACCTCTTCATTAACCCTATAGAGCATAGATTCCCAAACTCCTTCAAGCTAAGGGGCCCTGCACAATTTATAGTATAATATTGGTCAGTACAGAGTGGCATTGTGTCTTCTCATTAGTACGAATTCCATCCACCCTCATTCTTACAAGCTTGGACTGTTACCGGTAGACACCTCTTCATTAACCCTATAGAGCATAGATTCCCAAACTCCTTCAAGCTAAGGGGCCCTGCACAATTTATAGAATAATATTGGTCAGTACAGAGTGGCATTGTGTCTTCTCATTAGTACGAATTCCATCCACCCTCATTCTTACAAGCTCGGACTGTAACCGGTAGACACCTCTTCATTAACCCTATAGAGCATAGATTCCCAAACTCCTTCAAGCTAAGGGGCCCTGCACAATTTATAGTATAATATTGGTCAGTACAGAGTGGCATTGTGTCTTCTCATTAGTACGAATTCCATCCACCCTCATTCTTACAAGCTTGGACTGTTACCGGTAGACACCTCTTCATTAACCCTATAGAGCATAGATTCCCAAACTCCTTCAAGCTAAGGGGCCCTGCACAATTTATAGTATAATATTGGTCAGTACAGAGTGGCATTGTGTCTTCTCATTAGTACGAATTCCATCCACCCTCATTCTTACAAGCTTGGACTGTTACCGGTAGACACCTCTTCATTAACCCTATAGAGCATAGATTCCCAAACTCCTTCAAGCTAAGGGGCCCTGCACAATTTATAGTATAATATTGGTCAGTTCAGAGTGGCATTGTGTCTTCTCATTAGTACGAATTCCATCCACCCTCATTCTTACAAGCTCGGACTGTTACCGGTAGACACCTCTTCATTAACCCTATAGAGCATAGATTCCCAAACTCCTTCAAGCTAAGGGGCCCTGCACAATTTATAGTATAATATTGGTCAGTACAGAGTGGCATTGTGTCATCTCATTAGTACGAATTCCATCCACCCTCATTCTTACAAGCTTGGACTGTTACCGGTAGACACCTCTTCATTAACCCTATAGAGCATAGATTCCCAAACTCCTTCAAGCTAAGGGGCCCTGCACAATTTATAGTATAATATTGGTCAGTACAGAGTGGCATTGTGTCTTCTCATTAGTACGAATTCCATCCACCCTCATTCTTACAAGCTCGGACAGTAACCGGTAGACACCTCTTCATTAACCCTATAGAGCATAGATTCCCAAACTCCTTCAAGCTAAGGGGCCCTGCACAATTTATAGTATAATATTGGTCAGTACAGAGTAGCATTGTGTCTTCTCATTAGTACGAAATCCATCCACCCTCATTCTTACAAGCTTGGACTGTTACCGGTAGACACCACTTCATTAACCCTATAGAGCATAGATTCCCAAACTCCTTCAAGCTAAGGGGCCCTGCACAATTTATAGTATAATATTGGTCAGTACAGAGTAGTATTGTGTCTTCTCGTTAGTACGAATTCCATCCACCCTCATTCTTACAAGCTCGGACTGTAACCGGTAGACACCTCTTCATTACCCCTATAGAGCATAGATTCCCAAACTCCTTCAAGCTAAGGGGCCCTGCACAATTTATAGTATAATATTGGTCAGTACAGAGTAGCATTGTGTCTTCTCGTTAGTACGAATTCCATCCACCCTCATTCTTACAAGCTCGGACTGTAACCGGTAGACACCTCTTCATTAACCCTATAGAGCATAGATTCCCAAACTCCTTCAAGCTAAGGGGCCCTGCACAATTTATAGTATAATATTGGTCAGTTCAGAGTGGCATTGTGTCTTCTCATTAGTACGAATTCCATCCACCCTCATTCTTACAAGCTCGGACTGTTACCGGTAGACACCTCTTCATTAACCCTATAGAGCATAGATTCCCAAACTCCTTCAAGCTAAGGGGCCCTGCACAATTTATAGTATAATATTGGTCAGTACAGAGTGGCATTGTGTCTTCTCATTAGTACGAATTCCATCCACCCTCATTCTTACAAGCTTGGACTGTTACCGGTAGACACCTCTTCATTAACCCTATAGAGCATAGATTCCCAAACTCCTTCAAGCTAAGGGGCCCTGCACAATTTATAGTATAATATTGGTCAGTACAGAGTGGCATTGTGTCTTCTCATTAGTACGAATTCCATCCACCCTCATTCTTACAAGCTCGGACTGTAACCGGTAGACACCTCTTCATTAACCCTATAGAGCATAGATTCCCAAACTCCTTCAAGCTAAGGGGCCCTGCACAATTTATAGTATAATATTGGTCAGTACAGAGTAGCATTGTGTCTTCTCGTTAGTACGAATTCCATCCACCCTCATTCTTACAAGCTCGGACTGTAACCGGTAGACACCTCTTCATTAACCCTATAGAGCATAGATTCCCAAACTCCTTCAAGCTAAGGGGCCCTGCACAATTTATAGTATAATATTGGTCAGCACAGAGTAGCATTGTGTCTTCTCGTTAGTACGAATTCCATCCACCCTCATTCTTACAAGCTCGGACTGTAACCGGTAGACACCTCTTCATTAACCCTATAGAGCATAGATTCCCAAACTCCTTCAAGCTAAGGGGCCCTGCACAATTTATAGTATAATATTGGTCAGTACAGAGTAGCATTGTGTCTTCTCGTTAGTACGAATTCCATCCACCCTCATTCTTACAAGCTCGGACTGTAACCGGTAGACACCTCTTCATGAACCCTATAGAGCATAGATTCCCAAACTCCTTCAAGCTAAGGGGCCCTGCACAATTTATAGTATAATATTGGTCAGTACAGAGTGGCATTGTGTGTTCTCATTAGTACGAAATCCATCCACCCTCATTCTTACAAGCTTGGACTGTTACCGGTAGACACCACTTCATTAACCCTATAGAGCATAGATTCCCAAACTCCTTCAAGCTAAGGGGCCCTGCACAATTTATAGTATAATATTGGTCAGTACAGAGTAGCATTGTGTCTTCTCGTTAGTACGAATTCCATCCACCCTCATTCTTACAAGCTCGGACTGTAACCGGTAGACACCTCTTCATTAACCCTATAGAGCATAGATTCCCAAACTTCTTCAAGCTAAGGGGCCCTGCACAATTTATAGTATAATATTGGTCAGTACAGAGTAGCATTGTGTCTTCTCGTTAGTACGAAATCCATCCACCCTCATTCTTACAAGCTCGGACTGTAACCGGTAGACACCTCTTCATTAACCCTATAGAGCATAGATTCCCAAACTCCTTCAAGCTAAGGGGCCCTGCACAATTTATAGTATATTATTGGTCAGTACAGAGTAGCATTGTGTCTTCTCGTTAGTACGAATTCCATCCACCCTCATTCTTACAAGCTCGGACTGTAACCGGTAGACACCTCTTCATGAACCCTATAGAGCATAGATTCCCAAACTCCTTCAAGCTAATCGGCCCTGCACAATTTATAGTATAATATTGGTCAGTACAGAGTGGCATTGTGTCTTCTCATTAGTACGAATTCCATCCACCCTCATTCTTACAAGCTCGGACTGTAACCGGTAGACACCTCTTCATGAACCCTTTAGAGCATAGATTCCCAAACTCCTTCAAGCTAAGGGGCCCTGCACAATTTATAGTATAATATTGGTCAGTACAGAGTGGCATTGTGTCTTCTCATTAGTACGAATTCCATCCACCATCATTCTTACAAGCTTGGACTGTTACCGGTAGACACCTCTTCATTAACCCTATAGAGCATAGATTCCCAAACTCCTTCAAGCTAAGGGGCCCTGCACAATTTATAGTATAATATTGGTCAGTACAGAGTAGCATTGTGTCTTCTCGTTAGTACGAATTCCATCCACCCTCATTCTTACAAGCTCGGACAGTAACCGGTAGACACCTCTTCCTTAACCCTATAGAGCATAGATTCCCAAACTCCTACAAGCTAAGGGGCCCTGCACAATTTATAGTATAATATTGGTCAGTACAGAGTAGCATTGTGTCTTCTCGTTAGTACGAATTCCATCCACCCTCATTCTTACAAGCTCGGACAGTAACCGGTAGACACCTCTTCATTAACCCTATAGAGCATAGATTCCCAAACTCCTTCAAGCTAAGGGGCCCTGCACAATTTATAGTATAATATTGGTCAGTACAGAGTAGCATTGTGTCTTCTCGTTAGTACGAATTCCATCCACCCTCATTCTTACAAGCTCGGACAGTAACCGGTAGACACCTCTTCATTAACCCTATAGAGCATAGATTCCCAAACTCCTTCAAGCTAAGGGGCCCTGCACAATTTATAGTATAATATTGGTCAGTACAGAGTAGTATTGTGTCTTCTCGTTAGTACGAATTCCATCCACCCTCATTCTTACAAGCTCGGACTGTAACCGGTAGACACCTCTTCATTACCCCTATAGAGCATAGATTCCCAAACTCCTTCAAGCTAAGGGGCCCTGCACAATTTATAGTATAATATTGGTCAGTACAGAGTAGCATTGTGTCTTCTCGTTAGTACGAATTCCATCCACCCTCATTCTTACAAGCTCGGACTGTAACCGGTAGACACCTCTTCATTAACCCTATAGAGCATAGATTCCCAAACTCCTTCAAGCTAAGGGGCCCTGCACAATTTATAGTATAATATTGGTCAGTACAGAGTGGCATTGTGTCTTCTCATTAGTACGAATTCCATCCACCCTCATTCTTACAAGCTTGGACTGTTACCGGTAGACACCTCTTCATTAACCCTATAGAGCATAGATTCCCAAACTCCTTCAAGCTAAGGGGCCCTGCACAATTTATAGTATAATATTGGTCAGTACAGAGTGGCATTGTGTCTTCTCATTAGTACGAATTCCATCCACCCTCATTCTTACAAGCTCGGACTGTAACCGGTAGACACCTCTTCATTAACCCTATAGAGCATAGATTCCCAAACTCCTTCAAGCTAAGGGGCCCTGCACAATTTATAGTATAATATTGGTCAGTACAGAGTAGCATTGTGTCTTCTCGTTAGTACGAATTCCATCCACCCTCATTCTTACAAGCTCGGGCTGTAACCGGTAGACACCTCTTCATTACCCCTATACAGCATAGATTCCCAAACTCCTTCAAGCTAAGGGGCCCTGCACAATTTATAGTATAATATTGGTCAGTACAGAGTAGCATTGTGTCTTCTCGTTAGTACGAATTCCATCCACCCTCATTCTTACAAGCTCGGACTGTAACCGGTAGACACCTCTTCATTAACCCTATAGAGCATAGATTCCCAAACTCCTTCAAGCTAAGGGGCCCTGCACAATTTATAGTATAATATTGGTCAGTACAGAGTAGCATTGTGTCTTCTCGTTAGTACGAATTCCATCCACCCTCATTCTTACAAGCTCGGACTGTAACCGGTAGACACCTCTTCATTAACCCTATAGAGCATAGATTCCCAAACTCCTTCAAGCTAAGGGGCCCTGCACAATTTATAGTATAATATTGGTCAGTACAGAGTAGCATTGTGTCTTCTCGTTAGTACGAATTCCATCCACCCTCATTCTTACAAGCTCGGTCTGTAACCGGTAGACACCTCTTCATTAACCCTATAGAGCATAGATTCCCAAACTCCTTCAAGCTAAGGGGCCCTGCACAATTTATAGTATAATATTGGTCAGTACAGAGTAGCATTGTGTCTTCTCGTTAGTACGAATTCCATCCACCCTCATTCTTACAAGCTCGGACTGTAACCGGTAGACACCTCTTCATGAACCCTATAGAGCATAGATTCCCAAACTCCTTCAAACTAAGGGGCCCTGCACAATTTATAGTATAATATTGGTCAGTACAGAGTGGCATTGTGTCTTCTCATTAGTACGAATTCCATCCACCCTCATTCTTACAAGCTCGGACTGTAACCGGTAGACACCTCTTCATGAACCCTTTAGAGCATAGATTCCCAAACTCCTTCAAGCTAAGGGGCCCTGCACAATTTATAGTATAATATTGGTCAGTACAGAGTGGCATTGTGTCTTCTCATTAGTACGAATTCCATCCACCATCATTCTTACAAGCTTGGACTGTTACCGGTAGACACCTCTTCACTAACCCTATAGAGCATAGATTCCCAAACTCCTTCAAGCTAAGGGGCCCTGCACAATTTATAGTATAATATTGGTCAGTACAGAGTAGCATTGTGTCTTCTCGTTAGTACGAATTCCATCCACCCTCATTCTTACAAGCTCGGACAGTAACCGGTAGACACCTCTTCATTAACCCTATAGAGCATAGATTCCCAAACTCCTTCAAGCTAAGGGGCCCTGCACAATTTATAGTATAATATTGGTCAGTACAGAGTAGCATTGTGTCTTCTCGTTAGTACGAATTCCATCCACCCTCATTCTTACAAGCTCGGACAGTAACCGGTAGACACCTCTTCATTAACCCTATAGAGCATAGATTCCCAAACTCCTTCAAGCTAAGGGGCCCTGCACAATTTATAGTATAATATTGGTCAGTACAGAGTAGCATTGTGTCTTCTCGTTAGTACGAATACCATCCACCCTCATTCTTACAAGCTCGGACAGTAACCGGTAAACACCTCTTTATAAACCCTGTAGCGCATAGGTTTCCAAACTCCTTCAAGCTAAGGGGCCCTGCACAATTTATAGTATAATATTGGTCAGTACAGAGTAGCATTGTGTCTTCTCGTTAGTACGAATTCCATCCACCCTCATTCTTACATGCTCGGACAGTAACCGGTAAACACCTCTTTATAAACCCTGTAGCGCATAGATTCCCAAACTCCTTCAAGCTAAGGGGCCCTGCATAATTTATAGTATAATATTGGTCAGTACAGAGTAGCATTGTCTTCTCGTTAGTACGAATTCCATCCACCCTCATTCTTACAAGCTCGGACAGTAACCGGTAAACACCTCTTTATAAACCCTGTAGCGCATAGGTTTCCAAACTCCTTCAAGCTAAGGGGCCCTGCAAAATTTATAGTATAATATTGGTCAGTACAGAGTAGCATTGTGTCTTCTCGTTAGTACGAATTCCATCCACCCTCATTCTTACAAGCTCGGACAGTAACCGGTAGACACCTCTTTATGAACCCTGTAGCGCATAGATTCCCAAACTCCTTCAAGCTAAGGGGCCCTGCACAATTTATAGTATAATATTGGTCAGTACAGAGTAGCATTGTGTCTTCTCGTTAGTACGAATACCATCCACCCTCATTCTTACAAGCTCGGACAGTAACCGGTAAACACCTCTTTATAAACCCTGTAGCGCATAGGTTTCCAAACTCCTTCAAGCTAAGGGGCCCTGCACAATTTATAGTATAATATTGGTCAGTACAGAGTAGCATTGTGTCTTCTCGTTAGTACGAATTCCATCCACCCTCATTCTTACAAGCTCGGACTGTAACCGGCAGACACCTCTTCATTACCCCTATACAGCATAGATTCCCAAACTCCTTCAAGCTAAGGGGCCCTGCACAATTTATAGTATAATATTGGTCAGTACAGAGTAGCATTGTTTCTTCTCGTTAGTACGAATTCCATCCACCCTCATTCTTACAAGCTCGGACTGTAACCGGTAGACACCTCTTCATTAACCCTATAGAGCATAGATTCCCAAACTCCTTCAAGCTAAGGGGCCCTGCACAATTTATAGTATAATATTGGTCAGTACAGAGTAGCATTGTGTCATCTCGTTAGTACGAATTCCATCCACCCTCATTCTTACAAGCTCGGACTGTAACCGGTAGACACCTCTTCATTAACCCTATAGAGCATAGATTCCCAAACTCCTTCAAGCTAAGGGGCCCTGCACAATTTATAGTATAATATTGGTCAATACAGAGTAGCATTGTGTCTTCTCGTTAGTACGAATTCCATCCACCCTCATTCTTACAAGCTCGGACTGTAACCGGTAGACACCTCTTCATGAACCCTATAGAGCATAGATTCCCAAACTCCTTCAAGCTAAGGGGCCCTGCACAATTTATAGTATAATATTGGTCAGTACAGAGTGGCATTGTGTGTTCTCATTAGTACGAAATCCATCCACCCTCATTCTTACAAGCTTGGACTGTTACCGGTAGACACCACTTCATTAACCCTATAGAGCATAGATTCCCAAACTCCTTCAAGCTAAGGGGCCCTGCACAATTTATAGTATAATATTGGTCAGTACAGAGTAGCATTGTGTCTTCTCGTTAGTACGAATTCCATCCACCCTCATTCTTACAAGCTCGGACTGTAACCGGTAGACACCTCTTCATTAACCCTATAGAGCATAGATTCCCAAACTCCTTCAAGCTAAGGGGCCCTGCACAATTTATAGTATAATATTGGTCAGTACAGAGTAGCATTGTGTCTTCTCGTTAGTACGAATTCCATCCACCCTCATTCTTACAAGCTCGGACTGTAACCGGTAGACACCTCTTCATTAACCCTATAGAGCATAGATTCCCAAACTCCTTCAAGCTAAGGGGCCCTGCACAATTTATAGTATAATATTGGTCAGTACAGAGTAGCATTGTGTCTTCTCGTTAGTACGAATTCCATCCACCCTCATTCTTACAAGCTCGGACTGTAACCGGTAGACACCTCTTCATTAACCCTATAGAGCATAGATTCCCAAACTCCTTCGAGCTAAGGGGCCCTGCACAATTTATAGTATAATATTGGTCAGTTCAGAGTGGCATTGTGTCTTCTCATTAGTACTAATTCCATCCACCCTCATTCTTACAAGCTCGGACTGTTACCGGTAGACACCTCTTCATTAACCCTATAGAGCATAGATTCCCAAACTCCTTCAAGCTAAGGGGCCCTGCACAATTTATAGTATAATATTGGTCAGTACAGAGTAGCATTGTGTCTTCTCGTTAGTACGAATTCCATCCACCCTCATTCTTACAAGCTCGGACTGTAACCGGTAGACACCTCTTCATTAACCCTATAGAGCATAGATTCCCAAACTCCTTCAAGCTAAGGGGCCCTGCACAATTTATAGTATAATATTGGTCAGTACAGAGTAGCATTGTGTCTTCTCGTTAGTACGAATTCCATCCACCCTCATTCTTACAAGCTCGGTCTGTAACCGGTAGACACCTCTTCATTAACCCTATAGAGCATAGATTCCCAAACTCCTTCAAGCTAAGGGGCCCTGCACAATTTATAGTATAATATTGGTCAGTACAGAGTAGCATTGTGTCTTCTCGTTAGTACGAATTCCATCCACCCTCATTCTTACAAGCTCGGACTGTAACCGGTAGACACCTCTTCATGAACCCTATAGAGCATAGATTCCCAAACTCCTTCAAACTAAGGGGCCCTGCACAATTTATAGTATAATATTGGTCAGTACAGAGTGGCATTGTGTCTTCTCATTAGTACGAATTCCATCCACCCTCATTCTTACAAGCTCGGACTGTAACCGGTAGACACCTCTTCATGAACCCTTTAGAGCATAGATTCCCAAACTCCTTCAAGCTAAGGGGCCCTGCACAATTTATAGTATAATATTGGTCAGTACAGAGTGGCATTGTGTCTTCTCATTAGTACGAATTCCATCCACCATCATTCTTACAAGCTTGGACTGTTACCGGTAGACACCTCTTCACTAACCCTATAGAGCATAGATTCCCAAACTCCTTCAAGCTAAGGGGCCCTGCACAATTTATAGTATAATATTGGTCAGTACAGAGTAGCATTGTGTCTTCTCGTTAGTACGAATTCCATCCACCCTCATTCTTACAAGCTCGGACAGTAACCGGTAGACACCTCTTCATTAACCCTATAGAGCATAGATTCCCAAACTCCTTCAAGCTAAGGGGCCCTGCACAATTTATAGTATAATATTGGTCAGTACAGAGTAGCATTGTGTCTTCTCGTTAGTACGAATTCCATCCACCCTCATTCTTACAAGCTCGGACAGTAACCGGTAGACACCTCTTCATTAACCCTATAGAGCATAGATTCCCAAACTCCTTCAAGCTAAGGGGCCCTGCACAATTTATAGTATAATATTGGTCAGTACAGAGTAGCATTGTGTCTTCTCGTTAGTACGAATACCATCCACCCTCATTCTTACAAGCTCGGACAGTAACCGGTAAACACCTCTTTATAAACCCTGTAGCGCATAGGTTTCCAAACTCCTTCAAGCTAAGGGGCCCTGCACAATTTATAGTATAATATTGGTCAGTACAGAGTAGCATTGTGTCTTCTCGTTAGTACGAATTCCATCCACCCTCATTCTTACAAGCTCGGACAGTAACCGGTAAACACCTCTTTATAAACCCTGTAGCGCATAGATTCCCAAACTCCTTCAAGCTAAGGGGCCCTGCATAATTTATAGTATAATATTGGTCAGTACAGAGTAGCATTGTCTTCTCGTTAGTACGAATTCCATCCACCCTCATTCTTACAAGCTCGGACAGTAACCGGTAAACACCTCTTTATAAACCCTGTAGCGCATAGGTTTCCAAACTCCTTCAAGCTAAGGGGCCCTGCAAAATTTATAGTATAATATTGGTCAGTACAGAGTAGCATTGTGTCTTCTCGTTAGTACGAATTCCATCCACCCTCATTCTTACAAGCTCGGACAGTAACCGGTAGACACCTCTTTATGAACCCTGTAGCGCATAGATTCCCAAACTCCTTCAAGCTAAGGGGCCCTGCACAATTTATAGTATAATATTGGTCAGTACAGAGTAGCATTGTGTCTTCTCGTTAGTACGAATACCATCCACCCTCATTCTTACAAGCTCGGACAGTAACCGGTAAACACCTCTTTATAAACCCTGTAGCGCATAGGTTTCCAAACTCCTTCAAGCTAAGGGGCCCTGCACAATTTATAGTATAATATTGGTCAGTACAGAGTAGCATTGTGTCTTCTCGTTAGTACGAATTCCATCCACCCTCATTCTTACAAGCTCGGACTGTAACCGGCAGACACCTCTTCATTACCCCTATACAGCATAGATTCCCAAACTCCTTCAAGCTAAGGGGCCCTGCACAATTTATAGTATAATATTGGTCAGTACAGAGTAGCATTGTTTCTTCTCGTTAGTACGAATTCCATCCACCCTCATTCTTACAAGCTCGGACTGTAACCGGTAGACACCTCTTCATTAACCCTATAGAGCATAGATTCCCAAACTCCTTCAAGCTAAGGGGCCCTGCACAATTTATAGTATAATATTGGTCAGTACAGAGTAGCATTGTGTCATCTCGTTAGTACGAATTCCATCCACCCTCATTCTTACAAGCTCGGACTGTAACCGGTAGACACCTCTTCATTAACCCTATAGAGCATAGATTCCCAAACTCCTTCAAGCTAAGGGGCCCTGCACAATTTATAGTATAATATTGGTCAATACAGAGTAGCATTGTGTCTTCTCGTTAGTACGAATTCCATCCACCCTCATTCTTACAAGCTCGGACTGTAACCGGTAGACACCTCTTCATGAACCCTATAGAGCATAGATTCCCAAACTCCTTCAAGCTAAGGGGCCCTGCACAATTTATAGTATAATATTGGTCAGTACAGAGTGGCATTGTGTGTTCTCATTAGTACGAAATCCATCCACCCTCATTCTTACAAGCTTGGACTGTTACCGGTAGACACCACTTCATTAACCCTATAGAGCATAGATTCCCAAACTCCTTCAAGCTAAGGGGCCCTGCACAATTTATAGTATAATATTGGTCAGTACAGAGTAGCATTGTGTCTTCTCGTTAGTACGAATTCCATCCACCCTCATTCTTACAAGCTCGGACTGTAACCGGTAGACACCTCTTCATTAACCCTATAGAGCATAGATTCCCAAACTCCTTCAAGCTAAGGGGCCCTGCACAATTTATAGTATAATATTGGTCAGTACAGAGTAGCATTGTGTCTTCTCGTTAGTACGAATTCCATCCACCCTCATTCTTACAAGCTCGGACTGTAACCGGTAGACACCTCTTCATTAACCCTATAGAGCATAGATTCCCAAACTCCTTCAAGCTAAGGGGCCCTGCACAATTTATAGTATAATATTGGTCAGTACAGAGTAGCATTGTGTCTTCTCGTTAGTACGAATTCCATCCACCCTCATTCTTACAAGCTCGGACTGTAACCGGTAGACACCTCTTCATTAACCCTATAGAGCATAGATTCCCAAACTCCTTCGAGCTAAGGGGCCCTGCACAATTTATAGTATAATATTGGTCAGTTCAGAGTGGCATTGTGTCTTCTCATTAGTACTAATTCCATCCACCCTCATTCTTACAAGCTCGGACTGTTACCGGTAGACACCTCTTCATTAACCCTATAGAGCATAGATTCCCAAACTCCTTCAAGCTAAGGGGCCCTGCACAATTTATAGTATAATATTGGTCAGTACAGAGTGGCATTGTGTCTTCTCATTAGTACGAATTCCATCCACCCTCATTCTTACAAGCTTGGACTGTTACCGGTAGACACCTCTTCATTAACCCTATAGAGCATAGATTCCCAAACTCCTTCAAGCTAAGGGGCCCTGCACAATTTATAGTATAATATTGGTCAGTACAGAGTGGCATTGTGTCTTCTCATTAGTACGAATTCCATCCACCCTCATTCTTACAAGCTCGGACTGTAACCGGTAGACACCTCTTCATTAACCCTATAGAGCATAGATTCCCAAACTCCTTCAAGCTAAGGGGCCCTGCACAATTTATAGTATAATATTGGTCAGTACAGAGTAGCATTGTGTCTTCTCATTAGTACGAAATCCATCCACCCTCATTCTTACAAGCTTGGACTGTTACCGGTAGACACCACTTCATTAACCCTATAGAGCATAGATTCCCAAACTCCTTCAAGCTAAGGGGCCCTGCACAATTTATAGTATAATATTGGTCAGTACAGAGTAGCATTGTGTCTTCTCGTTAGTACGAATTCCATCCACCCTCATTCTTACAAGCTCGGACCGTAACCGGTAGACACCTCTTCATTACCCCTATACAGCATAGATTCCCAAACTCCTTCAAGCTAAGGGGCCCTGCACAATTTATAGTATAATATTGGTCAGTACAGAGTAGCATTGTGTCTTCTCGTTAGTACGAATTCCATCCACCCTCATTCTTACAAGCTCGGACTGTAACCGGTAGACACCTCTTCATTAACCCTATAGAGCATAGATTCCCAAACTCCTTCAAGCTAAGGGGCCCTGCACAATTTATAGTATAATATTGGTCAGTACAGAGTAGCATTGTGTCTTCTCGTTAGTACGAATTCCATCCACCCTCATTCTTACAAGCTCGGACTGTAACCGGTAGACACCTCTTCATTAACCCTATAGAGCATAGATTCCCAAACTCCTTCAAGCTAAGGGGCCCTGCACAATTTATAGTATAATATTGGTCAGTACAGAGTAGCATTGTGTCTTCTCGTTAGTACGAATTCCATCCACCCTCATTCTTACAAGCTCGGACTGTAACCGGTAGACACCTCTTCATGAACCCTATAGAGCATAGATTCCCAAACTCCTTCAAGCTAAGGGGCCCTGCACAATTTATAGTATAATATTGGTCAGTACAGAGTGGCATTGTGTGTTCTCATTAGTACGAAATCCATCCACCCTCATTCTTACAAGCTTGGACTGTTACCGGTAGACACCACTTCATTAACCCTATAGAGCATAGATTCCCAAACTCCTTCAAGCTAAGGGGCCCTGCACAATTTATAGTATAATATTGGTCAGTACAGAGTAGCATTGTGTCTTCTCGTTAGTACGAATTCCATCCACCCTCATTCTTACAAGCTCGGACTGTAACCGGTAGACACCTCTTCATTAACCCTATAGAGCATAGATTCCCAAACTCCTTCAAGCTAAGGGGCCCTGCACAATTTATAGTATAATATTGGTCAGTACAGAGTAGCATTGTGTCTTCTCGTTAGTACGAATTCCATCCACCCTCATTCTTACAAGCTCGGACTGTAACCGGTAGACACCTCTTCATTAACCCTATAGAGCATAGATTCCCAAACTCCTTCAAGCTAAGGGGCCCTGCACAATTTATAGTATAATATTGGTCAGTACAGAGTAGCATTGTGTCTTCTCGTTAGTACGAATTCCATCCACCCTCATTCTTACAAGCTCGGACTGTAACCGGTAGACACCTCTTCATGAACCCTATAGAGCATAGATTCCCAAACTCCTTCAAGCTAAGGGGCCCTGCACAATTTATAGTATAATATTGGTCAGTACAGAGTGGCATTGTGTCTTCTCATTAGTACGAATTCCATCCACCCTCATTCTTACAAGCTCGGACTGTAACCGGTAGACACCTCTTCATGAACCCTTTAGAGCATAGATTCCCAAACTCCTTCAAGCTAAGGGGCCCTGCACAATTTATAGTATAATATTGGTCAGTACAGAGTGGCATTGTGTCTTCTCATTAGTACGAATTCCATCCACCATCATTCTTACAAGCTTGGACTGTTACCGGTAGACACCTCTTCATTAACCCTATAGAGCATAGATTCCCAAACTCCTTCAAGCTAAGGGGCCCTGCACAATTTATAGTATAATATTGGTCAGTACAGAGTAGCATTGTGTCTTCTCGTTAGTACGAATTCCATCCACCCTCATTCTTACAAGCTCGGACAGTAACCGGTAGACACCTCTTCATTAACCCTATAGAGCATAGATTCCCAAACTCCTTCAAGCTAAGGGGCCTTGCACAATTTATAGTATAATATTGGTCAGTACAGAGTAGCATTGTGTCTTCTCGTTAGTACGAATTCCATCCACCCTCATTCTTACAAGCTCGGACAGTAACCGGTAGACACCTCTTCATTAACCCTATAGAGCATAGATTCCCAAACTCCTTCAAGCTAAGGGGCCCTGCACAATTTATAGTATAATATTGGTCAGTACAGAGTAGCATTGTGTCTTCTCGTTAGTACGAATACCATCCACCCTCATTCTTACAAGCTCGGACAGTAACCGGTAAACACCTCTTTATAAACCCTGTAGCGCATAGGTTTCCAAACTCCTTCAAGCTAAGGGGCCCTGCACAATTTATAGTATAATATTGGTCAGTACAGAGTTGCATTGTGTCTTCTCGTTAGTACGAATTCCATCCACCCTCATTCTTACAAGCTCGGACAGTAACCGGTAAACACCTCTTTATAAACCCTGTAGCGCATAGATTCCCAAACTCCTTCAAGCTAAGGGGCCCTGCATAATTTATAGTATAATATTGGTCAGTACAGAGTAGCATTGTCTTCTCGTTAGTACGAATTCCATCCACCCTCATTCTTACAAGCTCGGACAGTAACCGGTAAACACCTCTTTATAAACCCTGTAGCGCATAGGTTTCCAAACTACTTCAAGCTAAGGGGCCCTGCAAAATTTATAGTATAATATTGGTCAGTACAGAGTAGCATTGTGTCTTCTCGTTAGTACGAATTCCATCCACCCTCATTCTTACAAGCTCGGACAGTAACCGGTAAACACCTCTTTATAAACCCTGTAGCGCATAGGTTTCCAAACTCCTTCAAGCCTAGGGGCCCTGCACAATTTATAGTATAATATTGGTCAGTACAGAGTAGCATTGTGTCTTCTCGTTAGTACGAATTCCATCCACCCTCATTCTTACAAGCTCGGACAGTAACCGGTAAACACCTCTTTATAAACCCTGTAGCGCATAGGTTTCCAAACTCCTTCAAGCTAAGGGGCCCTGCACAATTTATAGTATAATATTGGTCAGTACAGAGTAGCATTGTGTCTTCTCGTTAGTACGAATTCCATCCACCCTCATTCTTACAAGCTCGGACAGTAACCGGTAGAAACCTCTTTATGAACCCTGTAGCGCATAGGTTTCCAAACTGGGAGGTGGGGCGCCATGGGCGCGAGACCAGTTGGAAAATAGTAAGATACATTCTCATTTAGTTGAAATTTAAGTATACAATTTATCAAAATTTAAAACTAAATTAACAACAGGCTTAGTTTTACATAGGTAATTTTATTGAGCATGATGTTCAGAAAATTTAAATGATATCTATGCATTTATAAAAGAAATATAAGTAAGGGTTGTGCAAATTTTGTAAACTTGAAATTAAATCAACATGACAGCCTGAAAAAAATAATAATAAGTACAAAACACTTAGAAATGTGTCACAGGCAGCTCTTCGATTATACTTTCCTTTTTCAAGCACCTACTTGTGCTAAAAAGCAATTTCAGAACTTGTTGAAATAAAAACAAAATAAAGGAACAGACTTGAAATTGCTAATGACTTCCGTTGTGCACCTACAAAAATACGACCTCAAATATGTATCCTAGTGAAAGAAATTTGTTGATTGGGAATGGTATTGATAAAACGTTACTCATATTTTAAGCAGACGCGTTTCGCAATAGATCAGTGTATGCTGCTGTGATTCACGCACAAGAGTAATGTTTCTTGCCAAGTGATATCAATTAATACATTTTTTATAAAAACTTCAAAAAACTGCAAAAACAAAAGCTGATTTTCTCGGCCATTGGCGAAATACGCACGCAATCCGAGACATCTGCCGGTGGCAAAGTCCGTGTTTTAACTGCTAGGACATATAAATCGGTCAGTGGTAATATTAGGACAGCCGATTTTAATCAGCCCGTAGCACCCAAAGAGTTGAACACACACACACACATATATATATATATATATATATATATATATATATATATATATATATATATGACTTTTACTATATATATATATATATATATATATATATATATATATATATATATATATATATATATATTTGACTTTTACTAAATAGCACAAGCGAAATAGAAACAACGATATATTCACAGTCCAGTTCCAGAGGGTTTAGGTTAACAAATGTTTCCGTAACTGTACTCAATATTACTCATTAGACTGCACTACCGTGCCACTCATTGCGTTCCACTCTAATTCCGCTATGACCACTCACAAAGCAAACTACTACATAAATCCAATTATTCACTGCCATTTATAATAAGCAATGCCCATTGGAGGTACACAAGAGAGCCGCGTCGGTGAAAACAAAATCTCTACGTGAACCGACCCCTGTGGCAATCCCCCCCCTCTTCGCTCAGCCGGCCTGGGATTACCGAGCTAATCCGTTTACACGTCTAAGCTGTGTTATTTAATATTGCAGATGAAAGAAAACTTAGATAAACATTACAGTGGTGACCGTGCTACTGTCGGCTGTAATGCGATTAAATCTAAACCACTGTAAGCGTTGCACAAGGACACCGTTTGTTATCACAAGTGCTCTAAACGTCCAAAGAAAATTGTTGGTTACATCTTGGCAGTAGATTTCCGGATAGCTGATTTTATTTAAACTCATCCAGGGTGAAGTTAAGTAGGCTATATAGTTAATATAGGTTTGTCTGATATGCATTGCGTGACAAATCTGAACTTTTCACAGACCCTAGGGAAAAACATTAGATTGATTTGTACAATCGTTATTTTATGTTAGTACCAACGTACAGAACTTTTGTTTTGTAGGTTGCCTGCACCAACGGGTTATACCTATTTTCACAAATACTGTTGTATAAAGTTAGGTTTATTTTATTACTTTTTTAGGCATCAATTGGCAGACTGCGGTTATGTAGGTTATGTTTACCCTGTACGCAATCTATTGACTGTTTATTGTAGACCTATTTATACAGAAGCTGTTGGATAAGATAAGGTTTTGATTTTATTACTTTTTAAGGCATCTATTGGCTGAACTGCGGTTATGTAGGTTATGTTTAACATGTACGCAATCTATTGACTGTTTATTCTAGACCTATTTATACAGAAGCTGTTGGATAAGATAAGGTTTTGATTTTATTACTTTTTTAGGCATCGATTGGCAGACTGCGGTTATGTAGGTTATATTTACCCTGTACGCAATCTATTGACTGTTTATTCTAGACCTATTTATACAGAAGCTGTTGGATAAGATAAGGTTTATTTTATTACTTTTTTAGGCATCGATTGACTGAACTGCGGTTATGTAGGTTATGTTTAACATGTACGCAATCTATTGACTGTTTATTCTAGACCTATTTATACAGAAGCTGTTGGATAAGATAAGGTTTTGATTTTATTACTTTTTTAGGCATCGATTGGCTGAACTCCGGTTACGTAGGTTATGTTTAACATGTACGCAATCTATTGACTGTTTATTCTAGACCTATTTATACAGAAGCTGTTGGATAAGATAAGGTTTTGATTTTATTACTTTTTTAGGCATCGATTGGCTGAACTGCGGTTATGTAGGTTATGTTTACACTGTAAGCAATCTATTGACTGTTTATTCTAGACCTATTTATACAGAAGCTGTTAGATAAGATAAGGTTTTGATTTTATTACTTTTTTAATGCATCTATTGGCTGAACTGCTGTTATGTAGGTTAAGTTTAACATGTACGCAATCTATTGACTGTTTATTTTAGATCTATTTATACAGAAGCTGTTGGATAAGATAAGGTTTTGATTTTATTACTTTTTTAATGCATCTATTGGCTGAACTGCTGTTATGTAGGTTAAGTTTAACATGTACGCAATCTATTGACTGTTTATTCTAGACCTATTTATACAGAAGCTGTTGGATAAGATAAGGTTTTGATTTTATTACTTTTTTAGGCATCGATTGGCTGAACTGCTGTTATGTAGGTTAAGTTTAACATGTACGCAATCTATTGACTGTTTATTCTAGACCTATTTATACAGAAGCTGTTGGATAAGATAAGGTTTTGATTTTATTACTTTTTTAGGCATCGATTGGCTGAACTGCTGTTATGTAGGTTAAGTTTAACATGTACGCAATCTATTGACTGTTTATTCTAGACCTATTTATACAGAAGCTGTTGGATAAGATAAGGTTTTGATTTTATTACTTTTTTAGGCATCGATTGGCTGAACTGCTGTTATGTAGGTTAAGTTTAACATGTACGCAATCTATTGACTGTTTATTCTAGACCTATTTATACAGAAGCTGTTGGATAAGATAAGGTTTTGATTTTATTACTTTTTTAGGCATCGATTGGCTGAACTGCTGTTATGTAGGTTAAGTTTAACATGTACGCAATCTATTGACTGTTTATTCTAGACCTATTTATACAGAAGCTGTTGGATAAGATAAGGTTTTGATTTTATTACTTTTTTAGGCATCGATTGGCTGAACTGCTGTTATGTAGGTTAAGTTTAACATGTACGCAATCTATTGACTGTTTATTCTAGACCTATTTATACAGAAGCTGTTGGATAAGATAAGGTTTTGATTTTATTACTTTTTTAGGCATCGATTGGCTGAACTGCGGTTACGTAGGTTATGTTTAACATGTACGCAATCTATTGACTGTTTATTCTAGACCTATTTATACAGAAGCTGTTGGATAAGATAAGGTTTTGATTTTATTACTTTTTTAATGCATCTATTGGCTGAACTGCTGTTATGTAGGTTCAGTTTAACATGTACGCAATCTATTGACTGTTTATTTTAGATCTATTTATACAGAAGCTGTTGGATAAGATAAGGTTTTGATTTTATTACTTTTTTAATGCATCTATTGGCTGAACTGCTGTTATGTAGGTTAAGTTTAACATGTACGCAATCTATTGACTGTTTATTCTAGACCTATTTATACAGAAGCTGTTGGATAAGATAAGGTTTTGATTTTATTACTTTTTTAATGCATCTATTGGCTGAACTGCTGTTATGTAGGTTAAGTTTAACATGTACGCAATCTATTGACTGTTTATTCTAGACCTATTTATACAGAAGCTGTTGGATAAGATAAGGTTTTGATTTTATTACTTTTTTAATGCATCTATTGGCTGAACTGCTGTTATGTAGGTTAAGTTTAACATGTACGCAATCTATTGACTGTTTATTTTAGATCTATTTATACAGAAACTGTTGGATAAGATAAGGTTTTGATTTTATTACTTTTTTAATGCATCTATTGGCTGAACTGCTGTTATGTAGGTTAAGTTTAACATGTACGCAATCTATTGACTGTTTATTCTAGACCTATTTATACAGAAGCTGTTGGATAAGATAAGGTTTTGATTTTATTACTTTTTTAATGCATCTATTGGCTGAACTGCTGTTATGTAGGTTAAGTTTAACATGTACGCAATCTATTGACTGTTTATTCTAGACCTATTTATACAGAAGCTGTTAGATAAGATAAGGTTTTGATTTTATTACTTTTTTAATGCATCTATTGGCTGAACTGCTGTTATGTAGGTTAAGTTTAACATGTACGCAATCTATTGACTGTTTATTTTAGATCTATTTATACAGAAACTGTTGGATAAGTTAGGTTTATTTTATTACTTGTTTAAGACTTTAAGATTGTTTAAGATTGGATGAACTGCGGTTTTGGAGATTATGTATAACTGATATGAAGTGTATGACTTATTTTGGGCTTATTTTTAGAGAGATTTTTGAGAAGGTTAGTTTATGTTGTAATCGTTACTTTTGTTTAAATAATCAATTGACAGAATTATAATATAGGCTAATCTAAATGAAAGTTAATTGTTGTTTGAAGATTTTTTTTGAAAAGACTGAATTTATTCGATTTGTGGGGTTTAAATGATGATATCGAAGAAAAGTGTAGATAGATTGTAATTTTATTGTCTGTTTTTCATTAAAATATTGGAATCGATAACATTTTATGTGACCTTTTTAGTCCTTGTTTTTTTCATGAAATGCTTTTCTTTGGAATTTATTTATCAAAAGCGAATGAGAAAAGTACATCTTACTCGCCGATTTAGAACGCTTTTGACCTATAAGACATTCTATGTCCGTCATGTCGGAATGTAACAGGAAGAGGGAGTAATGAAATGAGTTCTGGATATTGTATTCGGCATACCGAGACGCGATCTGGTGGGCGCGAAATTCAATACTTTTTAATAAAAGAAGACATTGCGTTGGAAAATATGTTTTTAAAAAAACGTCGATCAAGATTTGTTTTGGATTTTGAAGTAAGAAGATTTCTATTATTGTTCAAAATGATGCCTTTTTAAATTTTCCCCGTGTGGGATATAGTTTTATACGTTTTTAAATAATCAATCGAGTTGATATTTTCTTACAGATTGGTTAGTTTTAAACTTAGTTTTAATGTGAACTGTATCTTTTAGATCTGGAAAATAATGATACCAGTGCTGCTAATAAGTCACAAGTTATTGTTCACAATTTTATGTTGTTGCAGCAGCATCAGATAGCTTTAATAGAGTCATTAAATGTGGCAAATAGTAACGTAGACTAATGTTATAGCTTATTGTTGATTTTTATGAAGGGAGGTTTTGTTTATTATTATAGATACGCCTATAACAACTAACTTTTATTGGATCAGTAGGGACAGTGTGTATGTGCGTGTCGTAGTGGGGTCGTACCTACCCGGTGGGGAAATGAGTATGGATGATGTATGTGAGTGGGCCTGTTTGTAGAACCTTGTTGGTGTTTGATGAAAAGCAATTTCAAGTCAGAGTGAAACAGAGTTAATTTTGTAAAATAATATATATTTGTTTACTCGAGTATGGGCCCCTAGAACCTGCCCAGCCCTCGTAACAGCCAACCTCTGGCGAGCTGCCTCCGTCTCACATGCTCATGCTGTTAGTATTTCCACTGCGAGTGAAGGAAACGGGATGGATTGCCCATGTACCAAGCTCATAAGAGGTTTTAAAGTGTTGACGTGAACGTACACTCCGCTTTAAAGTAAAATTTTCTGAGTGTCCGTGCCTAGTTATTCTACTTTTTAATATAAATATAAATAGTGAAATGTTTTTTCTACCCGGATCTGGGCCCCCAAAACACGCCCAAACCTCTTGGCAGCGAACCTCTAGCGAACTGCCTCCCTCTCACACGTGCATGCGGTTAGTATCTCTACCGCGAGTGATGGAAACTGTATTGATTGCCCATGTACCATGGAGAATCAGGAGATAGCAAAATGAAACAATACGGTAAGTGTCGCGCTAAGAGTGGGATGAAAAAACCTGACAAGAAAGAAACCCTGCCAGGAAAAATCCTGTGACAAAATATGCTGGATCCCTGGGGGCTTGGATCGCCTTAGGGATAAGGAGGGTTATCATACCTTGTTAGTGAGTCTATGGCAGGAATGACATGCACATCTTCTTTTGCTGCCTACTCGAAATTGAAAAGGCATGCAGTCAAATTAGTACTTCCGTTGGGGCTGAGCTGAGACCCTGAGAATGTGCCCCTGCGTCACCTGGAACATAACTGTGAAGCAGAATTTATTAGAATGTGTATGTATATTTTTTGAATTATGGTTAGAACTAGCAGCGGCAGTGTGTGTCGTGGGTGGGGTGGTATCTACCCAGTTAGGAAGTGAGCGTCAGCATCGAAACAATAACATATAACTGCAATTAGACCACTCTAGCAGTAAAGCGTACACTTTGCCACACTTATTTCTGCTGTTAATTCTCTTATGAGGGTCGGCCCACTCTGGCTCTAACCACCTCAATTATAAAATAAAATAAATTAATAAACTATAAATAATTAAGAAATGTGTAAACAACTGGAAACGTTTTGTTCGGTCTGCCCTGGTGAACCAGTGAATTACCTATTAAATTTCTTGTCAATATTTTGTTGCGATTTAATTTTAACATTGTATGTACTTGATTTTCTAAAAATCGTTAATTGCCTTTTGCATTTTATTTTACCTTTGAGTAATATGTATTTACTATAGTTAATGTTAACCTTATTTAGTTTTTAGCACTAAAATAGCACTGAAATAAATTGTTTATTGTTTAAAGGGGGGATCAAAGGTTGATGGGCGTAGTGTCATCTATTGGGAGAATTCGGTACTGCTGAACATTTTCACGTGGCAAATCTGCATTACACTTCTTGCAATTTTTATGATGAGATTAACGTAAAACACTAGCATATGTTCTTCCTCTGAAATTCATTTGAATAATTGGTAAATGACTTCAACAGAGTTCAATACAATAATTTAAAACGGAATTCTATCGCTTATAAACATTCTGTGATTTACATTGCAAACGATGTTGCGCGTCTGTAAGTAATTGGCGATCGTAGCTTCTCCACAAAACTCACTACGCCATGTTTTACGCATCTTTAAATTGTTTATTGTTTATAACGAATTGCAATTTAATTATATTTAAATGTATGAAATAATTTTCAATTTATTAATATTCTCTTCTGCTTTTCAGGTAAGTGGCAGCGTAGATCTTACTGCGCGTATTCCGACCAGGTATACCAACTACAATTAGTTTAATAGTTTAATTTCCCTGAGGGGTTTCATGTTAAACCGCTTCATTATTCTTACCCTGTTATTGTACACACTTCCTCTTGGTGTTTGCAAAACGAAATTACAAAAACACGATATTCACGGTAGGGTTTCATTTGCATAGTTCTAGTTTTATAAAGCTATTGCAGATTTATTTTACATTTTTTATTTTTATTTGTTGCTTTTAATATAGATTCCTTTAGGGGAAGTGAATGAGATATATATATATATATATATATATATATATATATATATATATATATATATATATATATATATATAGAGAGAGAGAGAGAGAGAGAGAGCGTAGCTTCAGATTCCTGATAATTTCTATAATATTGAGATTATTATTTGTTGGACCAGTATTACTGAAATAAGTTATTATGTTGTGAAAATTGCTCTGCAACGTTTTTGAACCTTTGTTTTTTACATTTTGTTTTTTTTCCAGACCTAGCGATGCCATAAGGTTTCCTATTTTCAGTACCAGAGTATCATTGTCACGCCCTCCCTATTATCAAGTACAGACACTCCTTTATGGCCCCAATAGAGAGTAGGTCTGCCACGCGCCTTGTGATGACATCCTCTAGCAGAGGTTTGTGCCCCTACCTTAATCGTACTCATATTCCTAATTCTATCCTCTAATAATCCTTTAGGCCTATAAAAATTCTATCCTAGCCATGTGTTGGAAATATTTATTTACCACCTACTTCCTTACCTGTTTTCTCCAGGGCGGTTTATCCAGTAGATGGAGACTTCTCTTAGCTTTCGGGTGGAAGTAAATCTATCTTTGGAAGATGTAGATTATTATTTTAACAATAATTATCATTATAATTATTTGGATGATGTAAAATCTTATTTGGGTCTTTCATTTCTTGAAAATATATTTTCTTGCTAAGATGATTGATTCTCTGTTTTCGGGCCAAGTGCAAAGGAGTCTCCTTCGATGAAACGCATCTTCCTCCACCATCTCGCCAAAGAACGATACGTTTATCTTAGTGTCGTCTATCATTTCATTTCTGTATCGAGTACTATTTCCGTTTAGTATCGCTTCCGCTACATCTTTGTTGAGACATCCTCGTCAATAATCTAGCCCCGGGGTCTCCAACCGGCGGCCCGCGGGGCACATCCGGCCCTGGAACAGTTTTTTTTCCTGCCCGCGGAAAGCTATCATACTGAAAAAAAAAATTATTAGGTAATATATTTCCTTTTAAGCATTTTTACCGTTAAATATGAGTACAATACTCGTCTCTTACCTGCCACACCTTTTCTCTATAAGTGTAAAACTAGCTGTAAACAAGTAAAAAACTAAGCAAGGAAATATCGAAAACCACAACAGAGCTTTTGATTAGAAACAAACGTCGAGGATGTGTGAGGGGGTATTAGACTTTCTGCCCTGAAATATTGAGGCCTGCCTTTCCTCCAGAAGTTTTCGATGTGGCCCTTGAGTAAAAAAGGTTGAGTCCTGATCTAGGTAAATAGTTATTCTCTTCCCACCGGATTCTGTTTCCTGTTACTGACCTGAAACTCAACAATTTTGGGATCGTCGTCCGGCCAAATAACCATCGTCTACGACAAAATGTTCACAAACGCGACAAATAGTGACGTGTGTAACCTTCACACACACTTCCGGGTGTTTAACGGAAGTAGCCATATTTTGCGGCTTGTGTGGCCAAAATAAAGTAGATCTAATATTAAAAAAAATTATTTGATAATTTTATCTGTCACCTCAACCTTAATCGAACCCAGAATGGAATATCTAGGCTAGAATGTTATACTTGCTACATTAAATGTTTTGTAAGCCGCATTTGTAAGCAAACATTCACAATACAAATAGAGGTTAGTAGACTTATATTCTGTAGGCCAATACGCCAATACGTCAATACGCCAATACGCCAATACGTATATTGTTATACACAAAAACTATAAACCGGGCCCGTATTTGTAAACACGGGCTGCAAGTGAAATTATTCGTTAACAAAAATTGTGTAAGACGGTATCTAAAATCATGATATTAATGTCACACTACAGGCTGTGAACAGAATCGTATTAGGGAAGATCTGCAAGATATACTTTAACATGTAAATTTATCAAAGATGGCGTATATAAAAGAACCGGAATAACATTGCTTGATGGGGACTTGAAGCAACGTGTAATTTTATAGGCATTTATTGTGTAGTTACTTTATTTTCCACAGCCCACTTCCGGTTGATCTTCTTCCGGTACAAAATAAGTAGCAACTCCTGTTGGAATGGAGGCCGTGTAAGGTTACGCGCCATCTGTCAGTTCTGAGCACGTGCGCACAATGCCCACTCTTTTATACTTTTACTTTGGCGAAGTGACGTAAAACCTATAAAAATAGCTTCACGTACTGAGTTTAAATTAACCTTATACTGCATCGATTCTTTGTGAGAATTATTTTATACAAAGTGTTATCAAAACTAAACCGAAAATTATTCGACTTTAGGGTATGGGACCGAAAGAAACAACTGTAACAGAGAAGTGTATCACAAGACTAGATACAGATCCAATGAGGGTGATTAGGAATTGTTATACCCGTGTACTCAACCCTCTATTGTTGCTAAAATAATGTGCTTTGAATTAATAACAAATAGTTACTGGGTATATTAGCTTTTTCTACAATCCCTAAGTTTGTGTTTTTAATGATTGGTATATATTTCCGGAACAAACCTAATTTGTGTTATCCTTACTTAATACTATGAGGTGCAGTATAGTTGTTCTGTAGTGTTTAAAAATTAATCAATGCTCATCAATAACGGAGAAAGCTTGTAGGGACAAACAATTCTTAGAAAGTAAAGATAATGCTATAAAATGCCTTGGCCGATTACTTTGTGTCACGCTAATTGACGTCTGTTGATTAATATTCCATGTCGATAGATGTTTATTTTCGCATTAACTTATTTATTTTTAACGCGTTAATTAGTTTGGAAATGTAATTTGAGCTTGATGGTTCTGTAAGCGAGTGTTTACACCTGACGCTGTTTCTTCCCCCTTAGCTTCCCACTTTCCCTGCCTCCCCCAAGACAGCTTCCGTCTCCTTCTTTTGCGCCGTTGTATTCCGGTTTGTTTGTACTGAGTTTGTTCTTTTATTTATTTTACTTTGAAGTGTTCATATTTGTCTTTTATTACTTTAAAGTTTTGTTCCATTAATAGCCCATATTTCTCTTGGTAGTTTCTAAAAACATTCATTGTTTAATAAGATTTAAAATATAGAAACAAATTTTATGACGAGGAAATATTATCTAACAAGGCATATTGTTGCATGTGCGACGCGCACGTGTGTTTATGTTAATGCGTGCGCGGTATGTCTACTTTGAGGGGAAGAGTGCAATTAAGCAATTATTGCCTATGAACAATGTGGAAAGGATGTTGAATCTCAAATAGGATTGAGCCAAAGAAGTAAATCTCTATGGCCGTGAAGAACAGGAAGAACGTCCCCTGAGATATAACTGAGACCTTCTGAATGGCTTAACTTGAGGAGAGATAAATGCGTAATGACAGAGTTAAATAACGGACGTAAAAGATTTCCTAGTCTTGGAAGTAGAGATCACCGTTGGAGTTGTCTATTCGGTACATCCCGATGTAGGTGTAGGCCTGGGTACAGCAAACCGTCTAGCCTGGAAAGCGCGGTAAATCCCTTCCGGCGTCTTGAAGGTTAGACAAGCTGTAGTGGTCCCATAACTCGCTTTCGAGTGGGATAACTGGGCCGCGAGCATTCAGTTCTTTGGGACTACTACGGGATTACATAATCCCGAGTCGACCCCCAGGAGCTATGTCCCCCGGTACATGGGTTGAGGAAAGAATTCGTGGAGGCGCTGGTTTCATATGCTAGGGCAGGTTTCCGTTGCTTCTCTAACTTGTATATTCTCGAGGGGATGATTAAAGTCGCGAGGCTAGACGTCCTACCAATCTTCTTTGTCTTTCTTTTATCCTTTATTTCACATAAACATTCAGCAAACTGTAGACACGTTTGAAATGGTAGAATTAAGGAAGAGGCTTGATAGTCACCTGGTATTTAAAAATAGGAGGATAGTGACTAGCGTGTACAGGGACAATTAATTGGCTTTCTCTAAAGGGGGTTCACACAATGTTATCTGTATTCCGCCCGATTATTTATAAGTTTGATTAAGGAAGGTACATAACCGTCCACTGGTATCAAGAGCGGGAAAAAAGAGGCGAGGGTGAGCAAGGCAGTTTTTTAAAGTTTACCTACTCTCTACCGGAGCTATGAAGATCACCCGCTGTTCTTGTTTATAAGAGAAAGCATTACGAGTGGTGTTGAATTTGGCATGCTGGATCTAGAATGCAAATTAGACCAAACGTACCTTCTTCGCTAAAAAGTACGAACTGTGGCCCTTTTCAGTGACTGTTTCACACCAACGCTAGACTGCAACTAAAGCTACAGGCTACTGAGTAGGCGTGCTTATACATCCGGTTTGACTAGTTCCAGGAGAGTATTGTCCACATGCATATAATTAGGCTTATTACAAAGTTTAAGGGAGACACACTCTTTCTAACCCTATAAACCTTAGTATGTACTAACATTATAGGAATTTCACAGTATATGCCTATAAAATTTATGTTTTTCAAGTCTATAAACTTCAATAAAAGAAATCCATTTTAGAGACATCTTATAAAATGTTTAAATTTCCGAAGTTTGATCTTTCTGTTTTTGAACTGTAATTTTATAAATATTAAACTTTATAAATAGGTCAATTATTTTTAATCCTCTAAAGTGCTGAGTTTTATTGCAGACTTTTACCTTTATAGAGATTTTTTTAAATTAAAAACAAAATGTGTCTATTTTTTAAAAAAGTTTTGAAGCATATTTTACTGGATAAATTTTAAATTTTTGTTAATATTTAAGGTTTCACAATATTCAGTGTATTATTAAAGTATGTTTGTGCCCTATATATTAAGTTTGATTAGGATTTATGTAAAAATAGGCTATGTTTTGTTCGTTATACTTTTATATTTGTTTTAATGGATTTTACAAAGATTTTTAAACACTTTAAAAGATGTCATTTAATAATCTTCTTTTATTGAGGTTTGAATAATTATATATATATATATATATATATATATATATATATATATATATATATATATATATATATATATATATATATACTCTTATATATATACTTCAAACCTGACGTTTAAGTGCTCCTACTCAGTATGTGCTGTTGACTATTGAGTTACAAATTTGTAGTCTAAAATGTTTAAAGATTTGGGTGACTGTATAAGTTTGTTTTAATTTACGTCCCAAAAGGGAATTACATTATTAGGAAAAATATTTATATAAAGAATGTAATCCACCTATAATATTTATGTACTTATATTATTTACCTTTTTTGTATTTCGTACTGTAATGTCTCAAAAGTAATAGTCATTAGTAATAAACGAATGCTAGTCCTTCGATGAAGACAACTAAAGCTCTTTGTTTTAAGACTGACTGAGGTTAATAAAAGACTGTATGGTTTGCCCTAGGAAAGATATGTTGTACAAATACTTCAATTTTTGACAAAATATTTAGGCCAGTATTTGGTTGTAACCTGTCAATGGTAGTCTATTTATGAAGACAACCTTACAGTGTCATAGGTTTTATTTTGAGAATGTGTAAGATTGTTTAAATTTACTAAAAAGGAATTCGCCTATAAGTCATTCACTTTAATATACTTAATCAAGAATCTTACTTGATAAATTGGATAATCAACTTTCGAGCTATATATTACAAGCTTACATTATCGAGTATTTGAAGAATGCTAATAAGAAACTTCAAATGATCGAAAATGTGAGTACTGGAATATAGCTGTCGAAAGTGATATGCAAATATATCAAGTAAGATTATTGATTAAAGTACATTGAAGTTTAAACATAAGCCAGTACAAGAAAACAGTTGTGTGTGTGTGTGTGTGTGTGATTGTGTATATGTATATATATATATATATATACATATACACAACTTTGTAACACTACTTTATTCTATTCACTTACCACTTAGATATACTTTAATGTACTTAAACAAGAACTTTACTTGGTATATTTGCGAGTCAACTTTCGAGAATTAATAATTACGTGCTCTCATTTTCAAGGACACTAGCGCACTCTTTTAGTTGGCAGGTTTGTGGGAATTCCATTGTCACGTGATATACCGCTACTGTTCTATTTTCTGTACTGTGGGAATGTTTTGGTCTGTCTTGGGGTTAATTTTGTATATTAAGTTAATAGATAAAATTAACCTCAAGACAGACCAAAACTTTCCCATAATGCAGTGAAACCGAGAACAGAATAGTACTGCTATACCACGTGACAATGGAATTCCGACACACTTGGTAACTAGAAGGAGCCGCAAGTCTCGAAGTAAGCTTGAAAATGAGAGCACGTAATTAATAGTTCTCGAAAATCGAATCGCAAATATAGCAAGTAAAATTCTTGTTTAAGTACATTAAAATGTAAATGATATATATATGTACAAAGAAATATTAACGAAAGCAATATAAACGATAAACTATAGCAAGTGGAATGTTTCGCAGAGCTTCTGAACAAAAAGCGTTCGCAGTATAGCGTTATGTAAATTCGGATTACACGTGATGTAATTCGGTAGAAGTATCTAACGTGGAATGAATAACCGAGTGGCGAAGGAACGTTTGTAACCAGTTCCAACACCCTAACCAATCACATTATCGCGTTCCTAAGGGATATCGTATCCCCGGTAAGCGCCATATTTCCCTACCTGCATAAAACATACGACCTGCTGCTCTCGTAGGAATCGCTTTCCTTAATAAGCTTTTTGTAACTTTTATTTTTTCGAAAACGGTTACTTACGGCCACAATGTACGTAATTAATTTTACTTGAAACCAAGGCCAATTTAAACTGAATTTCAGTACTAACGGCGAACACAATTTCAGTATAATTATATTTGATGAGACAGAGTTCAGTTAAAAGCTACAATCAGTAAATACCCTAAAATTACTGTGTTTTAAATAAGCTAAGCTCAGTTTGTGTGTGTGTGTGTGTGTGTGTGTGTGTATGTATATATATATATATATATATATCAGTTTCACCATATGTACCAAAACAAGAATCTTACTTGGTATTAATGAGAGTTATCTTTTGAAGATTGATGGTATCTTCATGTCGGGCATTAACTGAACGTTGTGTTGTAGATTGCCAGGTGTGTGAAATTTCCGTTGTCGCGTGGTATACCGGTAATATTCTATTTTCGGATTCGTTGCATTGTGGGACCCTTTTTAGTTAGTCTTGGGGTTAATTTTATTTATTAGGGGGAATAATTTATCGTTTTTTTATTTTATTTGTATTTGTTTGTTTTTTATAGTATTTTTATGTTTGAAAATTTTATTAGCTGTTTCCAGATTGTCATTTTAAGAGCTTTTTCTACTTTTTTTTTATCAGATGTATGTTTTCTAATGTGAGGAATGTATGTTTGTTTTTGAGGGCCTGTGTAGCTAAGTTTGAGTCGTAAATGTTAGGTTTGATGTATGTATTAAGGTGCTCTTTATATATGTCTTTTAATTTTTTTTTTTGCCGATGTAAAATTTTTACAGTCCAGGCATTCGATTTTATAGAATTCGTTAATAAGTGTGGGCCATATTTTTTTCCGGTTGGTTTGTTTTATTGATTAGTTTTCTGTGTTTTTGTAAGTTATGTTTATGTTATTATTTGTTAGTAATTTAGTTATTCCTTTTATCTTGTATCCAGTGTATGTGAATGTTTATACACACACACACACACACACCACACACACACTCACACAAACACACACACACACACATACACACACACACACACACACACACACACACACACACACACACACACACACACACACACACACACACACGTATCACTTACACTTGAATATACTTAAGCAATGTATATAACTTTCTTGTTTAAGTACATTAAAGTGAAAGTGTTAAGTGAATACAAGAAAACACTGTTGCAAAGTTAAATATATATATATATATATATATATATATATAATATAGTCTATATGTTGTGAGACTGAGTACTAGGCCTTTTAGTTATCATTATTAGACTATTACTAATTTATTGCCATATTTACATTTATAAGCCCGGAAATAGTGTAACATAAAATAGTTACTTTCGCGTTGAAAGGTTTATTTTTGTTGTACGTCTATAGTTTCTACGTTTGTAGTTAGTACCTTATTTCTATTTCTTCTACGTTTATTGAAGAAATAAACGCATATGTATCATTGTGCAGGTTAATAAATGGCTATTGAGCATAAATATTATTAGATGTAAAATTCCTTTTTTTTTATAACAGGTCTCTGATGAAATGACAGATATAATATAAAAACTCAATAAATAGAGAAATTTCATCTGAGTTCCGTTTTGCATTTATAATTGAGACATTACAATCTTAAAACATTTTAAATATATTTTTTTGTTGATATTACAGTAAATGCTTAACTTTAAGATATATAAAAAAAACTAAATTTGCAAACATTTTATTATTTATAAAAACAATGTTATCTGTTCTTTTACAAAAATATTGATATTTTAATTGATCACTTATCAATGTCACTTATATTTTTATTGCCACCTAATGTTTCTTCATTATTAGAATAATTTCTTCATTGCCAATATTTCAACAGTTATTAGGCTTACTGTTGAATTTGGCTTAAGGCGTGAGTTTATCTTGCATGGATGTCGATGGCATGAAATTCGGGCCGTGAGGTTCATTTCCCAGCAAAGCGATTGACTCTGTTGTAAAAGATTACACTTGGAAAGGCAATTTGATGCGCGGAGATTGTTAAATCGCTTGACTTCACGCTACCGCCGGTCGTACATTTAACGCAATATACTGACGCAACCCGGTGACGCTACTTAGTGGGCGCTGTAAGGAAGAGCGCGGAGACATTTACGTGCGGTAACACTGAAATGCGCTTGTAAAGCTTATTTCGTGTACAGAGCGTGGTGGGCGGTTTGTGTGGGTCTTGAGGGTCACGATGATGCAGCTGATGAACTGTGACCTTTACGATCACGTTCACAATCACTCTTGAGATTTATTGCCGCTTTGATAACCCGTCCATTTGCTGGTAATTGAAACCTCTCTTGCTCGAAATTGTATACTTCCGGCTGTAAAAATGAAAGCATTTGTGTTTGTGATTGGCTCTTTAAATTTGATGTGAGTAAAATTCAATGAACGCCAATAATACGCCCGTTCGTCTGAACTATGCAACGTGGAAGTGACGCGCGTTTTGGTCTTTTTTCAGTTTTTGCTGATGCCACATTGCAAGAACGAAAACGCTTTAGAATCAGATATTTTAACCTATTCAGTTCGTGTAATAGCGCTGTCAGTTCTTTGTGACGGGAGCGTCGGAAGCCGTCACGAGAGAGTCTCTCTTTTTCGTGTTCTTAGTTAGGACGCTTTGGCATTGCAACAATTTTCCAGTCACCTACTCATCTGTTTCTCAAAGATGTACATGAATTGTATACCTTAAACTGTTGCCATGGGTATCAGAGTATCACACAATATCATAAGTAGTACTCTAAGGTTAAAAATGAATGTAAAGAATAAAATAAAGAAACAAACTGGAAATAGACAAACAATTATTCAATTTTTCTTTGTTGACCTCAGTAAGAATTTACTTAAAACATTATACTGAAGTTTTATATGAGTTGTTTTATTGGAAAGGGGGTTACAAATATTGTTATAAACCATAAAAAATGCAAATTTGTAGCATATGCTTGTATTTAAAAAATTGGCTTTTTCTTTAAATTAGTTTTAAATTGAAAGTTTTTTTGAAACGGTTTGGTTAAATAAACGTTTATTATATACTATTGTTGAGATTACGTTTGATGACAATATTTAATAAAGACAGCTCCGGGTCTTGTTAAGTGTATGGTCAGCCTTTGCCTCAGCAGAAACTATACCATGGTCTGAGACGTTTCTGTGCGATATCTTCCCAAAGTTATGTGATGACAATAGTGTGTGTTATGTCTGTTTAAGGGTTGTATTGTTTGTCTGGGGTGCTAAGGGGTAGATCCTCAATAGGTGCGCATGAGGGGTAAATATTTAGCTAAACAAAGTCGTTAAACGTTTTTATTAAATCGTATTGACAAATAGCAAAGAACGTCCGTTCATAAATTGGATTAAAGCAATTGGGCACTATTAAGAATTAGCAAAAGGTTCTTAGGGGGAGGGGTGGTTTGTAGCAGAATAATTTCTTTACTCTGGGGAAATAAAATCTAAAGAAGAAAAGTGTCAATTTATTATTTTTTCTCAAATATATATAGTTTAAAAAAACACTTTTTAATACAAAAGTAATCTATATTTTCAAAATGTATTCTATTTTTATTATTTATATAGTTTTAAAAAACACTTTTTAATATAAAATTAATCTATATTTTCAAAATGTGTTGTATTTTTATTATATAGGCATATATATATATATATATATATATATATATATATATATATATATATATATATATATATAAGATATATATATAGTTTAAAAAAACTCTTTTTAATATAAAATTAATCTATATTTTCAAAATGTAATCTGTTTTTATTAAATTCTTCCTATAAGCTTATACTCTCCTGATATATATATCTTGTACAAATTTTCATTCGATAATAAAATACGTTTCTATTCATTCTCTAAAGTTAAAATACATTATTTTTAACCTATAGTGGATGGCATTGATGTTTATACAGTTTTTTAAATATTTATTGAATAATTAAATAATAAAATTTGTGAGGTCCAGCCGGATTCGAACTGAGAATGTTCATGTTCGAAGTCTAGCGTGCCATTAGACTTTCCAACACTTAATAATTCTCAAAGATGTAGGTATATGAATTTCTTCCCCCCCCCATCTGGTTGTTGACGAAACCTCCATTGTCCAACTGTTGCCATGGTTACCACACAATATCATAAATAGTGCTTTAGGGTTACTAAAATGAAATTTGTCTTTGTTAATCTCAGTAGGAATTTACTTGAAAATTTTTTTTATAAAAACTTGTTTTACTTATGGCTTAAAGCTGATTAACATTAGGAAATATTGTTTGTATTGTATCAGTCATACAGTACAAAAACAATGCAGGCCAACAGTTCTATATTGTCCTAGAGGAGTTGGCAAGCTTACAATTTACTATAATTACGCACAAACGTGGAAACGTGTTGTGGAAAACTTTGACGTTATTAGTTCGAGTATGTAAACATAGACAGCGGGCTTGCTTGGGATAACAAATTACGTTATTAGTGTTTAGTTACTGACTTTTACTATTTTTCTATTTCAAGTCAGTATTGCACCTTCGCCATTTAAAACTTTATGAAGTCGTTAATGAAAAAGACACGCCATCTTCCGACTCAGCATATTACACGGAACGTTGATAAATTACTACGGTTGGCGTCTGAAATATCGTCACATCGCCTTTTGCGCTGTGCAATTAGTAATGCTTCTCTGTTATCTAATTATGTTATTTACATTGGGTAAATGGGATTTTACACATTAGTTTCATATTTCTGTAAGCCTTATTGACTTGAGAGGTTTCAAAGCCAATATTTATTAACATTTGTAAATATTTATAAACTTGCCTATAGTAGCACTTGTTATATTTGTTGAGAACAGGGGTTTCGGGAGATGTGTCCCATTGTTAACTCAGACCCTAACTCCGAGTTAGAAAGTTGTAAATATTTATAAACTTACCGTAGCACTTGTTATATTTGTTGAGAACGGCCGTTTCGGGAGATGTGTCCCATTGTTAACTCAGACCCTAACTCCGAGTTAGAAAGTTGTAAATATTTATAAACTTCCCGTAGCACTTGTTATATTTGTTGAGAACGGCCGTTTCGGGAGATGTGTCCCATTGTTAACTCAGACCGTAACTCCCGACTTAGCAAGTTGTAAATATTTATAAACCTACCGTAGCACTTGTTATATTTGTTGAGAACGGCCGTTTCGGGAGATGTGTCCCATTGTTAACTCAGACCCTAACTCCGAGTTAGAAAGTTGTAAATATTTATAAACTTACCGTAGCACTTGTTATATTTGTTGAGAACGGCCGTTTCGGGAGATGTGTCCCATTGTTAACTCAGACCCTAACTTCGAGTTAGCAAGTTGTAAATATTTATAAACTTACCGTAGCACTTGTTATATTTGTTGAGAACGGCCGTTTCGGGAGATGTGTCCCATTGTTAACTCAGACCCTAACTTCGAGTTAGCAAGTTGTAAATATTTATAAACTTACCGTAGCACTTGTTATATTTGTTGAGAACGGCCGCTTCGGGAGATGTGTCCCATTGTTAACTCAGACCGTAACTCCGAGTTAGCAAGTTGTAAATATTTATAAACTTGCCTATAGTAGCACTTGTTATATTTGTTGAGAACAGGCGTTTCGGGAGATGTGTCCCATTGTTAACTCAGACCCTAACTCCGAGTTAGCAAGTTGTAAATATTTATAAACTTACCGTAGCACTTGTTATATTTGTTGAGAACGGCCGTTTCGGGAGATGTGTCCCATTGTTAACTCAGACCGTAACTCCCGAGTTAGCAGGTTGTAAATATTTACAAGTGTTTAGTGAAGACTAGTAGCTCGCGTGATGATGGAATCAACAAATATCAATACATATTTATTGTAAACGTAAAGTAGTTTTACTTGAGATTAGATACCTGCGCTGTTTAATTTTTGTTTTGCAGGCGATCAGCTGATTTTCGTAAATCGTTCAACATGGTTTTATAGAACATCTTATTTCTACTTCTTTTTCAGGTTATCTATATAAATAGAATTGAATGTTTGTCTCTATGCCTTCCAAAACTGTTCATCCGATCGACGTGAAACTTTGAATGAAATAAAATTGAATGTTTGTCTGTATGTCTCTATGCCTTCCCAAACTGATAATCCGATTGACGTGAAACTTTGAATGAAATAAAATTGAATGTTTGTCTGTATGTCTCTATGCATTCCAAAACTGTTAATCCGATCGACGTGAAACTTTGAATGAAATAAAATTGAATGTTTGTCTGTATGTCTCTATGCCTTCCAAAACTGTTAATCCGATCGACGTGAAACTTTAAATGCAATAAAATTTAATGTGTATCTGTATGTCTCTATGCCTTCCAAAACTGTTAATTCGATCGACGTGAAACTTTGAATGAAATAAAATTGAATGTTTGTCTGTATGTCTCTATGCCTTCCAAAACTGTTAATCCGATCGACGTGAAACTTTGAATGAAATAAAATTGAATGTATGTCTCTATGCCTTCCAAAACTGTTCATCCGATCGACGTGAAACTTTGAATGAAATAAAATTGAATGTTTGTCTGTATGTCTCTATGCCTTCCAAAACTGTTCATCCGATCGACGTGAAACTTTGAATGAAATAAAATTGAATGTGTGTCTGTATGTCTCTATGCCTTCCAAAACTGTTAATCCGATCGACGTGAAACTTTGAATGAAATAAAATTGAATGTGTGTCTGTATGTCTCTATGCCTTCCAAAACTGTTAATCCGATCGATGTGAAACTTTGAATGAAATAAAATTAAATGTTTGTCTGTATGTCTCTATGCCTTCCCAAACTGATAATCCGAATGACGTGAAACTTTGAATGAAATAAAATTGAATGTTTGTCTGTGTGTCTCTATGCCTTCCAAAACTGTTCATCCGATCGACGTGAAACTTTGAATGAAATAAAATTGAATGTTTGTCTGTATGTCTCTATGCCTTCCAAAACTGTTCATCCGATCGACGTGAAACTTTGAATGAAATAAAATTGATTGTTTGTCTATATGTCTCTATGCATTCCAAAACTGTTAATCCGATCGACGTGAAACTTTGAATGAAATAAAATGAATGTTTGTCTGTATGTCTCTATGCCTTCCAAAACTGTTAATCCGATCGACGTGAAACTTTAAATGCAATAAAATTGAATGTGTATCTGTATGTCTCTATGCCTTCCAAAACTGTTAATTCGATCGACGTGAAACTTTGAATGAAATAAAATTGAATGTTTGTCTGTATGTCTCTATGCCTTCCAAAACTGTTAATTCGATCGACGTGAAACTTTGAATGAAATAAAATTGAATGTTTGTCTGTATGTCTCTATGCCTTCCAAAACTGTTAATCCGATCGACGTGAAACTTTGAATGAAATAAAATGGTATGTTTGTCTGTATGTCTCTATGCCTTCCAAAACTGTTCATCCGATCGACGTGCAACTTTGAATGAAATAAAATTGATTGTTTGTCTGTATGTCTCTATGCATTCCAAAACTGTTAATCCGATCGACGTGAAACTTTGAATGAAATAAAATTGAATGTTTGTCTGTATGTCTCTATGCCTTCCCAAACTGATAATCCGAATGACGTGAAACTTTGAATGAAATAAAATTGAATGTTTGTCTGTATGTCTCTATGCCTTCCAAAACTGTTCATCCGATCGACGTGAAACTTTGAATGAAATAAAATTGAATGTTTGTCTGTATGTCTCTATGCCTTCCAAAACTGTTCATCCGATCGACGTGAAACTTTGAATGAAATAAAATTGATTGTTTGTCTATATGTCTCTATGCATTCCAAAACTGTTAATCCGATCGACGTGAAACTTTGAATGAAATAAAATTGAATGTTTGTCTGTATGTCTCTATGCATTCCTAAACTGTTAATCCGATCGACGTGAAACTTTGAATGAAATAAAATTGAATGTGTGTCTGTATGTCTCTATGCCTTCCAAAACTGTTAATCCGATCGACGTGAAACTTTGAATGAAATAAAATTGAATGTGTGTCTGTATGTCTCTATGCCTTCCAAAACTGTTAATCCGATCGACGTGAAACTTTGAATGAAATAAAATTAAATGTTCTTCTGTATGTCTCTATGCCTTCTAAAACTGTTAATCCGATCGACGTGAAACTTTGAATGAAATAAAATTGAATGTTTGTCTGTATGTCTCTATGCCTTCCCAAACTGATAATCCGAATGACGTGAAACTTTGAATGAAATAAAATTGAATGTTTGTCTGTATGTCTCTATGCCTTCCAAAACTGTTAATCCGATCGACGTGAAACTTTGAATGAAATAAAATGAATGTTTGTCTGTATGTCTCTATGCCTTCCAAAACTGTTAATCCGATCGACGTGAAACTTTGAATGAAATAAAATTGAATGTGTGTCTGTATGTCTCTATGCCTTCCAAAACTGTTAATCCGATCGACGTGAAACTTTGAATGAAATAAAATTAAATGTTTGTCTGTATGTCTCTATGCCTTCTAAAACTGTTAATTCGATCGACGTGAAACTTTGAATGAAATAAAATTGAATGTTTGTCTGTATGTCTCTATGCCTTCCAAAACTGTTAATCCGATCGACGTGAAACTTTAAATGCAATAAAATTGAATGTGTATATGTATGTCTGTATGCCTTCCAAAACTGTTAATTCGATCGACGTGAAACTTTGAATGAAATAAAATTGAATGTTTGTCTGTATGTCTCTATGCATTCCTAAACTGTTAATCCGATCGACGTGAAACTTTGAATGAAATAAAATTGAATGTGTGTCTGTATGTCTCTATGCCTTCCAAAACTGTTAATCCGATCGACGTGAAACTTTGAATGAAATAAAATTGAATGTGTGTCTGTATGTCTCTATGCATTCCAAAACTGTTAATCCGATCGACGTGAAACTTTGAATGAAATAAAATTAAATGTTTGTCTGTATGTCTCTATGCCTTCTAAAACTGTTAATCCGATCGACGTGAAACTTTGAATGAAATAAAATTGATTGTTTGTCTATATGTCTCTATGCATTCCAAAACTGTTAATCCGATCGACGTGAAACTTTGAATGAAATAAAATTGAATGTTTGTCTGCATGTCTCTATGCCTTCCAAAACCGTTAATCCGATCGACGTGAAACTTTGAATGAAATAAAATTTAATGTTTGTCTGTATGTTTCTATGCCTTCCAAAACTGTTAATCCGATCGACGAGAAACTTTGAATGAAATAAAATTAAATGTTTGTCTGTATGTCTCTATGCCTTCCAAAACTGTTAATCCGATCGACGTGAAACTTTGAATGAAATAAAATTGAATGTTTCTCTGTATGTCTCTATGCCTTCCAAAACTGTTCATCCGATCGACGTGAAACTTTGAATGAAATAAAATTGAATGTTTGTCTGTATGTCTCTATGCGTTCCAAAACTGTTCATCCGATCGACGTGGAACTTTGAATGAAATAAAATTGAATGTGTGTCTGTATGTCTCTATGCATTCCTAAACTGTTAATCCGATCGACGTGAAACTTTGAATGAAATAAAATTGAATGTGTGTCTGTATGTCTCTATGCCTTCCAAAACTGTTAATCCGATCGACGTGAAACTTTGAATGAAATAAAATTGAATGTTTGTCTGTATGTCTCTATGCATTCCTAAACTGTTAATCCGATCGACGTGAAACTTTAAATGAAATAAAATTGAATGTGTGTCTGTATGTCTCTATGCCTTCCAAAACTGTTAATCCGATCGACGTGAAACTTTGAATGAAATAAAATTAAATGTTTGTCTGTATGTCTCTATGCCTTCCAAAACCGTTAATCCGATCGACGTGAAACTTTGAATGAAATAAAATTTAATGTTTGTCTGTATGTTTCTATGCCTTCCAAAACTGTTAATCCGATCGACGTGAAACTTTGAATGAAATAAAATTGAATATTTTCGAGAAACATATCGTCGTCTAGACTACGTGACGATAAAACCGCTAGTTTGTCTACAGAATGTTTTGTTTCTAAACATGCTCATTGTTGTTTAACGAGTGGCAAATCTTTTATTGCTCGATAAGCATTATACTGCTCTTTACAATCGTTGATGGTGATTGTAGCAAACGACATAGTTGTATTTAGTGGGGATATTTTACAGTTTGTCGATAAAATTGATCATAAAAGGTGAATGATTTCTTCTTGGGTGGGTAATTCTGATAACTTTTGTTAATAGCAACAATATTCTGAAACCAGAAGCTCCAAAACTAGTTTTACTCTAGCTTAAAGTAAGGTTAAAGTTTTTTTTTTAAGGGGGGGTAAAGCTTTTCAGTTTTATTTTCGTTTAGGTATGCGTTTCTCAATGTCTTTACTCATTTCAAGTTTTACAACCTTATTAATTTTAGAAATCGTTTTCAAACCACGCGTTAGTGATAAAAATTAAAACAAAGAAGAAGGAGATATTGTTCAACAAAGAAATATAAAGCTCAACGCGAAAAATGATATAATGCTTTCCTAACATTATGTGCTCACATTTTGGTTATTACACTAATTATTTCCTTGTTTGCTCTTCGAGTTCAGGCCTAATTGCGTCCGGTTGATTGGTTTTACTTTTGTCGTGTGTATTGTTCGATTCGTCGGACATTCGACAGTTCACGCCCGTCAGGCTGCGTTGTTGGCAGTGACAAGACATCGGATACACGCACAATGACGAGTGGAGTTCCCACAGATCTCACTAACCGCATTGCCGACAACGAGGCGCGCTGTTGCCAAACCTCGCTGTATACAGTGTTGCAGGTTAAATCGCAACACAGACCGCTATAATTTGACAGCGCCGCTTTGTTTTTTTAATTAGGAATTTACTGTATAAATACCAAACTAGATGCATTGGTTAGTGGTGTATTACAGTTTGTAAATTTACCTTCAGTTTAAAAAGTGCTATGAAGTAATTAACTTTGTAACTCAGAGAGGAGCGTGCGTTTTTGACACGCCTATCAGTGGAATGAACTAATTCTAAATTTCAATCCATTATTCTGGAATTCAGTATATATTTAGTAAAAGGCTTGAGGATTAAATATAACTAAATGAACCAGAATCTCGTAAAAAATATACCACTGACTATATCAGTAAATTTATTGTTAAAAACAAATTAGAACTCTCTATAAATATTTTCGAAAACCAGAGACGACAGATGATTCGTCTTCATTTAGGTTATTAAGAGGTTATGTTTAGGTAATTTTCAAATGAAATAGTTAGAATACATAGTTAGAAATATTGTGTATTTGACTAACATAATTTATTACTTGCAGCTTGTTCACATTTTTATTTCTCAGAATCGTAATTCATAATATAAAAACTGTAAACTATGTTTAACCGAGAAAACTGTTTGTGAAAGGTTTACTTGGCGTAACTAAGAAATGGCAAGTTTTTAAGCACATTTAAAATTCAAACTTCTTGAATTGCCTTAAAAGTAAAGAGAGAGAGTAAAAGTTATGAGGGAATTAAAGTCGTGACTGCTTACAAATTATGTTATTGAGTAATGAGCTACTACTACAGTTCAAGCAAACTTTAACTATCCAGACGGCTTTGGCAGTAGTCCCGATAGTCCGTTTCATTTTTCTTTCTACTTGAATACAGGCGCGTATCCAGCGACTAGCTTTAGGGGGGGGGGTGATCGATGCATTTTATATGTATAATATGTATGTGTGCGCGCGCGCGTGCGTGTATGTAATAACATGTAACAAAAATGCGCGTATACGATATAGATGGTATACAGCGAGACGCTGTAATACCCTTTACGAGGGTAGGCCGAGGGAACGCGTCACATTTTCAAATTAAAAATTAAAATTTTATTTCTTATTTGCAATAAAAGACGAATTAACTTAGGTAAATTAAGTTAAAATTCGAGCGAATTTATAAACATAGACTAGCATTAGATAAGTGATTCTATTTTTGTAAATTATTCAAAGAGCATTACAATGTTACAAAATTATTATTATATTTATTACAGTTAGGATTTTATGTTTGAGAATATATAATAACTTAATTATCGAAAAAAGTCCTAATTTAATAATATATTGTCGATTTTTAACCCAAAGTTCTTGAAGGTTGGGGGGGGGGGTCGATCGCCCCATCGCGCCTGGGATATATATATATATATATATATATATATATATATATATATATATATATAACTAATAAATTAAAAATATTTCAAAAACAAGAATACTTTTAATGAATATATTTATTCAAAGCTTTTCGCCGATAAAATAGTATCAGCATCTTCAGAAAAAATTATCTAATAAAATATTTTTACAAAATTAAATCATTTGTCTTATTATGTCATATTAATTAAGACTTATGATTTAATTTTGTAAACATATTTTATTAGATAATTTTTCCTGAAGATGCTGGTACTATTTTATCGGCGAAAAGCTTTGAATAAATATATTCATTAAAAGTATTCTTGTTTCTGAAATATTTTTAATTTATTAACTATATTAGAAGAAAACATATCACCATATTTAATATATATATATATATATATATATATATATATATATATATATATCATGTGAAATTCACAGAATTTCCAATGAAGGGGCTAAAGCTTCCGATAAAAGCAATTTGCCATAGAGTTTCATTTATTTCCCGTTTGGAGCGCTACAAAACAATTCATTAATTATCGAGATATCAAGAACAGAATTTTTCTATTTTACACGTAAAACGTTTGGCAAGTTAAACAAAAGTTGTTTCGCACTCACTACTATAAGCTGAATATTTCCAAATACTTTATTCATTTTTTCTAGTTCTGTCATTTTATTCATTCGATGTTTTTCTTGGTTGAAATTTTGTCCGGTAATTTGTCAGTGATGGAAACATGTAACAGATAAAGTACACCTAGTTTGGCAATTAATTATGAACGTTTTTCTTGCATACTGAAAACTGATCGCCACGAAATACTCCTTTACCCCAACTACAACCCCAAAAGATCGACTAATGTGATCGAAATAGTTTGTAAATTATAATAAATCCTTCCGTGACGTCAGTAGCCAACCATTATTGAATTCGTACCACATTGACGGTGGTGGCTACACCTTCCAGAGGCAAAGGCAAAGCGGTAGACATAATAAACTCGGCAGAATAAAACATCATCTTTCACAGATTGATCTATAGAGCCGGTATCCAATTCCTTTTATGTTGACACTCTCAAGCACATGTCTTGTAGGGAATAATTTGCTTATTTAGTCATCGTATTACTCAGCTACTATGTGACATTGTAATCTTGACTGAGGAAGATAATCAGCAATCAGTCGATAAGCGTGATAAATCAAATCGTTAGGGATTAACTAGTAATGGTTCTACCATTCCGAGACGAGCTAAAACAATTTGTATATTACGTGTTGGAAGTACGCCAATTTATTATTTTGTAATAGAAAACGGGAAAATTTGAAATGGAAAATGAAAATACTTTTCTATTATGACAATCATTAGCTTAAATTAATTTATAATGTATAACATTAACTTTTGTCATGTAAAAGCCTAATTTTCATTTAATTAAAACATTATATTGTTCTCAGTTGGGTAAATTAGGACCTACACTTCGAAACAACATTGTAACAGTCTTTGAAAAAGTCGTTCTGGAAGGGAACGTAACGTTTACGTTTAAAGGCTATTGATAACAGATCAGACATAACTTTACCGAAAGTTGCATACATTCCAAAATACCATTATTGATTAGTTCGCTTCATTCTAGACTTTGCAATAAAAAAAGTAGCCCCTCCACTTGGAAGAGCGTGAGATCCTAGATTGCGTGAATTCAAGTACGATTGGGTCCTTTAAGTTTAATGAGTTTTCTGTGTGCTAATTAAAGTGTGATCTTTTGTTTAGTAAAGTTAATCCAAAATATTTTAAAAAAATATTACTCATCCCAACACACCCCTGTTTTATGTAATATACAAAATGAAATATAGTTTTTGTGCACAGCATAACATTTAGGACCCTACTGGTTACTTATTTAAGTGCCTAAACTAAAATCTACTCAACCATTAACAACAAGTAATATAAACAGCAAATTTGTAAAGTAAATTTCTACGTAGGTCAACAAAGAAAAATTTTATTTGAGTTACTTTTATTAAATAATTTCAATTCAATATATATATATAGTAACATAACCTAAAAAATTAAAAATTTTCTAGGAAAATATAGTAATTTGAACGTTACAATTGCCAATCCAAATAACCTAAAGAAGTTGTTAGGGAATTATAAAGACGCCATCCTAATGAAGAAAAGTCAGGAACTACTGCCTGAAGTGCAGCGAGTGTCCTCTGAAATATATAGGCCAAACAAAAAGAAATAATAAAACTGGGGATAAAGAACATTTTCCCCACATTAAACATAATAGACCAGAAAAATCTACGATGGCAAAACATTGTTTAGAGGAAGAGCACGGATTTAAAGTAGACGATGTAACCCTGTTGAAAAAACGTTGTGAAGTGTAATGAATTGGATGCGTGGGCACTTTGTATATTAATAGGAATAAAAATAATATTGTAAATATTGTAAATATGAATCAGGCCCTATTCAAAATTCTATATTATTGTAATTAGTGTGACACAAGAAAAATTTTATTGTAACTTTTTGGTTAAAATCTTGAAATAATAATAAAATGTAATTATTGAGTTAGGTACAACATTTCTATTTGATGTATCATGTTTAAAGTAGGGTTAATAACTGTTGTTTTGACAAGTGGGCGTGGCAACGCCTACTGTATAAATACGGAAGTGTAACCTTACTTTCACCCTAGTTTTAAGTTAGAGTTTGTAGTAGTAACACCCACTGATGATAATGACTTTGTCATTGAAACGCGTATGAGTAAATAAATGATTAATTTGTGAGTTTTGTGTATGTTTTTATTTGTTTAACATAACCTATGCGTTAAAACAGTTGTTCTACGACATAACATACAGAATAAAATCAGCTGTTTAATGAAATCATATATTATCACTTATTTTAAGCCAAATGGGGCGAAATAACTATATTGCATATCTAACCTCATTTGTGAAAAGTTTTTGTCATATAAAACTAAAATTAATTAATTAATTTCAGAATAAAAGCCATTTACCTTGTTTCATATCAATCAGCAGGTAATAACAAATATTCACAAAGAGATGTTTAAAAATAATTTTATAATAATGCCTTTAAATCATTAACACGGTCTGAAGAGATAGGGTAGGCCCTTACTTTCAAGGAAGGTAATGATGGCCAGAACTACGTTTCAACCGCTCATTACTAACGTATTTATACATATTTACTGAGTCGGTTTGGGGGCTGAAGAGGTACACAGACATTCTTTGGCGCTGCTTGTCGAACTCAGTGTCTTCAGGTTAGTTGTCAAGTGCTCTATCCACTAAACCACTCGGCTGCCCTTTTAAAGTATTTTAAGGAATAATATTTGTTGAAAAATGCGACCTTGAAATGTTGAGTTTTTTTAATTAAAAATTTATTTTGTTCGATATCTTTGAAAATAAAATACAGATGATGAAATTTGAGTTTATTGTATTTTAAGGCCACGGAACATTATTATGCTTTAGAGATGAATCAAAGCGCAGTATTAAAAATAAAACTGTAATGTGAATATAAACATAAGAGTTTTACGTGTTTAATGGCATTAAATCAAGTTAACTTTTTTATCACCTGTGAGGGATATCGAAAGGAATTTGAATGTTATAAATTAGAACTCAGCTCTGGAGATTAAATATGCACAAGAAATGTATACACAAGGATTATTAAAAGTAAAATTCTCGCCGAAAACATGGCTTGATTAAAACATTTGTATTTTGAGAAGTTGTGTTTTTTTTACTCCTAGTGTATTTGCTCCTATATAAATTTGAATATGTTTAGATTAACTGAAGAGCATAAAATATCTTTGGTTTGGGATGTAGTGAGTGACAGAAGGGTTTTCTGTCTACATTAGACCTACTCTCTACCGGGGAAACAAAGGTTGTTTACCGTTACGCCAAATGTAGGAAGAAGGATGAGAAAATATACGTGCCAAAGGATTTAGGAAGGGGGATGATAATCCTAGAGTTGGGTAACTTGTTGTTACGCGTTACGGCGTAATATCTTTTATAAGGGTTAGACAAGGGTTGTTTAGCGTTACGCCAAATGTAGGAAGAAGGACGAGAAAATGTACGTGCCAAAGGATTAAGGAAGGGGGATGATAATCCTAGAGTTAGGTTACTTGTTGTTACGCGTTACGGCGTAATATCTTTTACAAAGTTTATTAATCAGCCTTTTTCTAACACTTAACTCTCGATACTGATGTTCCAAGACCAGGAAGTCATTCTGGAGATGTATGATGCATTTCAACGTATTACAGAGAAAATAGTTCCTTAGCAACAACATTTTCCGAGTTCAGAACCACACTTTCTATCTTTTTGAAGACCTGGATGTTTCAAAAATACTTCATGAATGGATCGTAGGACCTTAGGTAATAACAGAGCATTAATAAACGCTACAAATAAAGTTGGAGACTATTTTCCCAGATATCTCAGACAGTTTAAGATGAAGCAGGTTCTTTTGAAGTCGACTTAGATATACCTGTTGATCACATTCACATACAGTCTACCTAAAGCGGAATTCTTTCGTCCGCAAACATGGTAAAGCTGTTTTCCTGTTTACCTAGATGTTGCTTTGAAAGCTGCAAACTTGTTGGCAAAATATTCATCAACCTATCTCTGTGAATCTAGATTCTCTTCATTAGCATACATCAAAGCGAAATATAGAATAGAGGCTTTCGAAAGTGGCCTTAGGTGTGCTTTGTTACAGATACAACCAATTATTTAAAAACTCGACAAGGTCAAACATTGCCTGCCTTCTCATTAACGTTGTGTATGCAAATATCATTACAAGTATAACTGCCTCACATTGTGACATTTAAATAAATGTGCATACTGTATAGCTCTTGCATTCTTTGATTTTAAAAGTAAATGAAGATTATATTGTAATACAGTGGAACCTCTGAAATCCGAACTAATTGGGGCTATTGCCTGTTCGGATTGCGGATTTGCTGTGTATTTTGCATTTTTTTTAACGACAGAAGTGCGTTTTCTTATTAACGAACAATATTAGAGGATTCATTACATATTTTTGTATCAAAAATAGAACAGTTTTGCAGCGATACAAGCGAAAAGTCTTTGTAAAAACGCCTTCACGCAAAAGTTTCTGAGAATGAAAAAATTGACGAGGCTGTATTTTTATGGTTTACACAAGAGAGGCAGAAAAGAGTTAATATCAGTGGTCCATTAAAACAAAAAAAGGCATTACAGTTAAACAAACTAAAGAACGGTGATTTGGAATTTACTGCTGGAAATGGATGGTTGGATAGATGGAAGGGAGAGAACGGAATTATACAACTAATGGTAAGCGGGGGGGGGGGGGGGGAGTTATCAGCTGATAATCTTGCTGCAAAAGAATATTTAGGCAAATTCACAGATTTGATTTCGTCTAAAAATTACTCACCCCAGCAAGTGTATGACGTGGACCGGACTGGATTGAATTTTAAAGCCCTTCCACTAAAAGTCTTGTTGCGGCGGTGGCGCAACATCACATTCTCGGGAAGGTTTACGTCTCTTCGCCATATGAAGATTACTGGTTGTAGGTGAAAAATATAGTTAAGTGTTAATGTCTATTTTTCTAAAGTGAAACATATAGTTTAGTGTTTGTCTTTTTTATTTTTATTTTACTGTAATAAATTCTATGTTAATGAAGTGATACAGTAGTACGGTATAGGCCTTCGTATTATATCATGTTTAAATTGTCAATTCCAATATATTGCATATCTCAGTCCTGTATTATATAAATAGAAAACTTACAGTACATATGTCATTAAATTTTTGATATTTTTTTAAAATTTGATTTTCATCAAATCATGTTTGGATTTCGCGGGGGTTCGGATTTCTGGGGTACGGATTTGAGGGGTTCTACTGTATATTTAAAATAACGTTGTGCTGTATTGCTAAATCTTGCGTCTAAAATTATCAAAACTTAATCTAATAACCAGCGTCAGCTGACTTAACCTAACCTAACCTGGATTAGGATACGCTTGTACAAGTGACAATGTTTCGTCGGTCCGAAATATTTTAACATTTCTAAAACTAATCAAAACGAGTTCCAACAAAATTGTCTGAAATATTCTTTTTCAGTCGTTCAGTAATTGATTGATGAAGACTAACAAACCCTGTAACAGAATAATTGTTTCTTCATATTGCTAATTTGTAATAATGTAAAATACAGACGTATTGTAAACGTACACTTGACCGCTTGAATACTTTGTCAAACAATTAACAATGGAACGTTGCATGATTAATCACAAATGACCTTGAAGACACCTGATCCGTAGACTGGTCTGGTTGGTTGCTAAGACATCCGCTAACCGCGCCACTGGTCAAAAACAGCTCTGACATCGTGTGCGGTCAGAAACTTTCACTAGTATTGTTAGATAATGTTCTCAAAGTTAGTTAGGCTTTGGTAAATGTTTTACTTAAATTTGTTTACATTAGTGCAAGTATTTATGTAAAGTACTACTATTATTATGTATTTATATAAATATTAATTCTTCTCAAGGAATTACACATCTTCTGACGTATGTTTTTATCTGAAGTTTGATAATACTTCGCTTTCCCTAGTCCCAGTCGAGGATTCAACTACTGCCTTAAAACAAAGAAAGCCTACTGCCTTTATAAAATATCGCAAGACGCCCAGCTAGCAGTTGCTTTTTGATGATACAATAGTGCCATAGTTTATTGCTACAAGCCTTTTTTTACATGTTAGCATTTGATTTCTGTGCCAATTGACTTGTCCATTTTTTCATGGTATAAAGGCCTGTTTATTTTATATAAGACCTTGTAAGAATGTACTTACATTTTGTTCTATCCAGATTTTTTATAAAATAAAATCGTAAGAATATATTGATAATCTAGTTCAGGGGTTGCCAAACTGTGGTACGCGTTGCCCTTATGGGTACGCGGGGCAGGCTAATGAAAAATTAAACCATTTTTATTTCTTTCCGTTTCGTAATCACACAAGGGTATAACATTGAGGAACAATGTAAAAAAAAGCAAGCTCATTCTTCTCATTACCGTTTTGTAAAAAAGTTTTTCTAATTTAACCACCCCCTCGACAAGGAGTACGTAAAATTTAAATTTGTCATAAGGGGTACAGTCTTTAAAAAAAGGTTTAAAACCTTTGATCTAGTTTATGCGGTCCTGTAACAGTTGTATTGCAATTATGGTTTTATATCCAAGAGTTACACCGTTGATAGATGCAAAATTTAAAGGACAAAATATTTCGGTCAACGAGTACCTCGAGAGCGTGGAAATAATTGGTGTATTCACGCACGAGCCGTATTAATATTTAATCCATGGACTATTACTTTAGTCATCACGGCTACATTACAAAGTACACTAGAAAACGTTTTTCTGAACAATAAATCTGTTAATTAGATTTGGTAGCGAGTGCCAACTGTTCAGAAGCAAGAATTCTGAACGAGTCGTTTATAGAGGAATCGTTACATCCATTCCGCCTGATCCGATTAGGGTTAATTAATTCCGATGCGAAATATTCCAACGCGAAATATTCCAACAGTGTTTTAATGTAGGTAGAGTTTGTAAGCGCGATAAATCTGCTCCTGGGATTAAGTGAGGCGCTTAAGAACTGTTTGCGTGTAGGCCTACTTAGCGATGGGGGAAACGTTTTACGATGATCGTTTCTTTGCGCACAAAATTAAAATTTACGTTCGTTGATTAGAGACGATTTTAAAAATATACATCTTCCAGGTTCTACAACTAAGAAGAGATGATCTTGCGCACTTTCTTTAATTAAGAAGAGATGATCTTGCAGGTTCTAAAAACTAAGAGGGGTGGGCTTGCGGGTTTTATAACAAAGAACGGATGAGCTTGCAGGTTTCATAACTAGGAACGGATGAGCTAGTAAGTTATATAATTAGGAACGAATGAGTTTGAAGGTAACTAGGAACGGATGAGCGGGCAAGTTATATAACTAGGAACGGATGAAGTTTCAGGTTTTATAACTAGGAACGGATGAGATTGCGGTTTTATAACTAGTAACGGATGAGCTTGCAAGTTATATAACTAGGAACGAATGAGTTTGAAGGTTCTATAACTAGGAACGGATGAGGTTGTAGGTTTTATAACTAGGAACGGATGAGCTTGCATGTTATATAACTAGGAACGGATGAGATTGCAGGGTTTCTAACTAGGAACGGATGGGCTTGCAAGTTGTATAACTACGAACGGATGAGCTTGCAAGTTATATAACTAGGAACGAATGAGTTTGAAGGTTCTATAATTAGGAACGGATGAGGTTGCAGGTTTTATAACTAGGAACGGATGAGTTTGCAAGTTATATAACTAGGAACGGATGAGCTTGCAAGCTATATAACTAGGAACGGATGAGCTTGCAAGTTATATAACTAGGAACGAATGAGTTTGAAGGTAACTAGGAACGGATGAGCGGGCAAGTTATATAACTAGGAACGGATGAAGTTTCAGGTTTTATAACTAGGAACGGATGAGATTGCGGTTTTATAACTAGTAACGGATGAGCTTGCAAGTTATATAACTAGGAACGAATGAGTTTGAAGGTTCTATAACTAGGAACGGATGAGGTTGCAGGTTTTATAATTAGGAACGGATGAGGTTGCAGGTTTTATAACTAGGAACGGATGAGCTTGCAAGTTATATAACTAGGAACGGATGAGCTTGCAAGCTATATAACTAGGAACGGATGAGCTTGCAAGTTATATAACTAGGAACGAATGAGTTTGAAGGTTTGAAGGTAACTAGGAACGGATGAGCGGGCAAGTTATATAACTAGGAACGGATGAAGTTTCAGGTTTTATAACTAGGAACGGATGAGATTGCGGTTTTATAACTAGTAACGGATGAGCTTGCAAGTTATATAACTAGGAACGAATGAGTTTGAAGGTTCTATAACTAGGAACGGATGAGGTTGCAGGTTTTATAACTAGGAACGGATGAGCTTGCATGTTATATAACTAGGAACGGATGAGATTGCAGGTTTTCTAACTAGGAACGGATGGGCTTGCAAGTTATATAACTACGAACGGATGAGCTTGCAAGTTATATAACTAGGAACGAATGAGTTTGAAGGTTCTATAATTAGGAACGGATGAGGTTGCAGGTTTTATAACTAGGAACGGATGAGCTTGCAAGTTATATAACTAGGAACGGATGAGCTTGCAAGCTATATAACTAGGAACGGATGAGCTTGCAAGTTATATAACTAGGAACGAATGACTTTGAAGGTTTGAAGGTAACTAGGAACGGATGAGCGGGCAAGTTATATAACTAGGAACGGATGAAGTTTCAGGTTTTATAACTAGGAACGGATGAGATTGCGGTTTTATAACTAGTAACGGATGAGCTTGCAAGTTATATAACTAGGAACGAATGAGTTTGAAGGTTCTATAACTAGGAACGGATGAGGTTGCAGGTTTTATAACTAGGAACGGATGAGCTTGCATGTTATATAACTAGGAACGGATGAGATTGCAGGTTTTCTAACTAGGAACGGATGGGCTTGCAAGTTATATAACTAGGAACGGACGAGCTTGCAAGCTATATAACTAGGAACGGATGAGCTTGCAAGTTTTATAACTAGGAACGAATGAGTTTGAAGGTTTGAAGGTAACTAGGAACGGATGAGCGGGCAAGTTATATAACTAGGAACGGATGAAGTTTCAGGTTTTATAACTAGGAACGGATGAGATTGCGGTTTTATAACTAGTAACGGATGAGCTTGCAAGTTATATAACTAGGAACGAATGAGTTTGAAGGTTCTATAATTAGGAACGGATGAGGTTGCAGGTTTTATAACTAGGAACGGATGAGCTTGCAAGTTATATAACTAGGAACGTATGAGCTTGCAAGTTATATAACTAGAAATGAATGAGTTTGAAGGTTCTATAATTAGGAACGGATGTGCTTGCAGGTTATATAATTAGGAATGAGTTTGAAGGTTCTATAATTAGGAACGGATGTGCTTGCAAGGTATATAATTAGGAATGAGGTTGAAAGATTAGCTTGAATGTTATAAAACTATAAAGGAAGGAGCTTGCAGAATTTGAATTTAAAAAAATACATTTCAATGGAACGGCGATCGGAAAGCATGCGCTGCAGCACAGAAGACACGACCATAGTCATCTATAGAAATTGCAAATTCCCTGTACTGTTTTTCGGCAAAGAATTTTTGGTGTTAGTTTATCCACAGAGTAATGGGAACCTTTTTATGACTCCAATAAAGTGTAGGTCTACTTCTGGTAGCAATCCTGTATGTGATGTTTCACATTTTTCTACCAGAAGGTTTTATATCTCCATCCCTACACCTATTCACAAACCTCTCCTATCCTTCATAGACGATTACCACTTGTTTGCGGGCTCTCTGTTAACTATTGTAATACTGGGTGATGGCCTTGAAAACCCCCTATGAAGAGGTGATATGCAAGTATTCTAGTTTATCCATTCTTTGTAATCTCGTATTAAGGCATGTATGGCTGTCGCTGTTTCGTTGTTAGAAGTAAATTAATTGTTACCTATCTAAATGTTTCTGAATGACTCATTATGTTTTGTGCGTGCATGTGTCGTTAGATGAAACTCAATTTTAGGCTGGATAGAGGGGAGGGAATTTGTGAATTTCATGAAGGAGCAAACTAGATAAATTAAACTCCCCTCGGGGAGAAATGTAAGAGGGAAATGCGGCTGATTTGGGCAGGGTCTTTCTGCTAACGTAGCCTAATCTCATCGTGGTCGTAGAGAAATCTATTCTTTACTCATCCACAAATTGGAAAGGGTGAAAAGTTAGAGGATGTATTGGTAAAATTGTGTTTTCTTACTCCTGATCTTTACGGTTAAGGCCCCGTATTATGTATTATGAGGAACAATAATTTAAAATAATGTCTTACAAAAGTCGAACTACTTTTTTCGCCTTGACTATTTTTCCTAAATAACCAGTGAACTATTAACTTTTGGAGCACAATAAAAAATGTACATTCGATTAACATTTTGATAAATATGTAAAAATATTGATGGGTTTTGTTTGTTTAGATACTGTAATTAATAATAGGCTAATTTACCTGAGCCATCGGCAGTATTTTATTTCGCTACCCCGGGCAGTCGATGGACAAGAGTTGGTCATTCCTGTTGCGAGAACTACTCGAGTAGACTGCGCATGCCCCGGGGAATTATTTCGTCATTTCCTTAGTTCTACCTATAATTCTCCCCTTCGTCCGTAATCCTTCTTACTGGAAGACGTGACGGCTCTGTATAGAGATTAGGTCTACTTCAGGTACACAATCCTGCACGCGTAACTCTAAATCCTCTACCACGATGGTTTATGTGTCTACCTAAAAACAAATTGGTATTATTTTTCGCCTATTGTTTTGCTATGAATAGCGCTTTGGGTTGAATCAATTATAGAAGCTTTTTCGGTCCGCTTTTTCGTTTTTCCTATAATATAAATAACTAAGCTTATAACAACATCTTTAAACGATGTTGAAATTGGATTAGTCCAGTTATATAAAATAAGAGCTGTAAAGGGAACACACACACACACACACACACACACACACACACACACACACACACGCACGCACGCACGCACGCACGCGCGGGCAATCAATTTCTTGGTAACTACATCATAGAAGCGGATCCTGATACCAGCGCTGTCTGGTGCTCAGTCATGAACTTGTGCACTATATTAGCGTATCGGTGTTACGATCTCCAGCCCGTGGACAATGACGTCATGATTAGAAGATTAAAAAATGAAGTAATCCATATCAATGTATGGAACTAGCTACAAATAAAACAGTTTTATAGCACATTAGAAGTGACTTTATTATCTAGGCCTTAGTGGTTTGTGTAGATTAATAGTTGGTGATATTTTTATTGAAACAATTTAAATAAAAGATATAGCTTAATAATTGTGTCCACATTACCATAAAATACTTGTCGTCTGATATCCTCTTCGGTTAGGCCTCGTCCATATGCTTTTATACGGGATATTCCTCAGACGGTCGACTTCTCTTTTTGAACTTATTGTATTGTATAATAGAAATATGTTTTTACACTTTCAGGTAGTTCTTTTTTCCTAACTTTCCTTGCATAATTATATTACCGTCTTTATCATTCCTACGTTTTTTTTTAAAATGTTCATTCCTAATATATTTTTATTTCACTTTTCGTGAATCACTGAACTGATGAATCACTGGCCCCTCCTATTTAAATAATGAATCAATTCATTTTATTCTCCATGTCTACATGCTCCCACTACCACAACACTATAATTAATTTATCAATTGAGAAACGGATATTTTTTGTTCACATTAATAAAGACAGACCGGAGAACTAATTGGTCCAAATTCCATCTTGCGTTAAATAGCGTATAGATAACGGAGGCCAGAAGCGACAGCCTTGGCAAGGCGTTGACCCCTGCGTCGACTTGACAACACCGCGCTTCGCAGTGCATTTTGAATTCATTAATCTGTTACATGAATGCATTTAGAACCGGTCTTAAGGTGGTCGTTTATTTGTCGCTTTTAATTTGAAGGTAAATAATGTTGGATAATGAGATGTCGTTGATAGGTTAGCAAGTGATTAGGTTAATGCAGTGTTTGTAAACGGTCGGTTAAGTGTTACTGACGGTGATTTAATTAAGTGTTTTGAATTCGTCACACTTATTGGATATCAGACAAATGTATTGGGTGATTGGAACACTTTTTTAACAAAATTGTGTCCTGCGTTCAAGCTACTAATGAAATGCTATTTTGTTTGCTGTTTTTTGAAAATGTGTGATATACTTTTGGATGTACAAGTTGTAGGCTATAATGTGCTCACACTCTTCTGAAATATATATATTCTTATAGTCTTGTGCAAATTTTCAATCGTTATTAAAATACGTTTTCATTCATCCCATCAAGTTCCAATATATTTTTTTAAACCTATAGCTGATGGCAATTGATGGTAATACTGTTTCTTACAAATATTTATTCAATAATTAAATTATAATAATTTGGGAAGTTTAGGTTGGATTCGAACTGAGTATGTTAATGTTCGCAGTCTAGCGCTTTTTGGCACTGAGCCAACTTTCCATAGCTAGAAATGAACTTCTCAAAGATCTATAGAAAAACTTCCATTGTGCAATCTTAATTGTTGCCATGGTTACCACACATTATCATAAATAAAGCTCTATGATTAAAAATGAACGAAAAGAATAAAATAAACAAACAAAGTGGATTAACGTTATCGAACCTTACTTCGCAAACGGGCAATGCGAGAAGAAAGCGAAAAGAAACTACAACACAACGGAAGCGACGAAAAAAAGCGCATAAATAGTAACAAATAAATACAATATTCCAACACCACACATAGGAAAGGAAATGGAGAATTGTTAGGAAATTCGCGTTCTATATTGCCACTTAATATTGTTATTGTGATATATATATATATATATATCGTGATATTTCACGTTGTCCATTATTTTTCCGTTGCACTGACTTTATGAAATTATTATTATTACTTGTAAATACTTTTTTCCACCTCTAAGTGCAATAATTTTACCTTATGTGATGAGGCACCTTTCGGTCACTTGACCATTTCTCTATTTTTCTGGTGTGGATGATCGCTCCGTGATGTAGGTATTTGTTGACGTCATACATATTTCTTCTATTATACACACGGCCCAAGAAGAAATATATATGACTTCAACAAATACCAACATCACGGACCGAACATCCACACCAGAAAAATAGAGAAAATTATTGCAGTGATTCCACAATGGTCAAGTGAACAAAAGGGACATTATCACATAAGGAAAAATTACTGTACTTAGTGGTGGAACAAATAAGTATTATTTACTAGTAATAATAGTAACTTCATATATATATAATAAATTAAAAATATTTCGAAAACAAGAATACTTTTATTACATATATTATTCTTGTTTTTTGAAATATTTTTAATTTATTAAATATATTACAAGAAAACACATCACCATATTTAATATAATATTATATATGTGTGTGTGTGTGTGTGTGCGTGTGCGCGCGCGTGTGTGTGTGTGTGTGTGCGTGCGTGCGTGCGTGTGTGTGTTTACATATATATATATATATATATATATATATATATATATATATATATATATTTATTTATTTATTTATGTTTATACTATTGGTAGTTATAAAATAAATAGGAACTAAAATGCAATTTTTGTTGTTGTTTTGAGTAGGAATTGACAAGTAGGAAAAGAGAGATGTAAAGAGAATATAATTGGTTATGTCTTTGTTTACTTTTAAGTGGTAAGTCAGTTGACTTTTATCGTCTACTACGGGTAGGGAAACGGTTGTGGTCACCATAGGTAAAGCAATAAAATACCATTATCTGGAATATTTAGAAATGTTGTGGTTGAAGTATCCACAATCACTGTGGCCGATGTGTACTTATAGGAGTCAACGGGAACCATGTCATATACCAAGGTGTGAGATAAAGGATGAAGAGGAATAGGTGAAGGAAGATTAGGACTAAGTATGGGAGAAAATAATATCTCTGATAGTGTCAGTAGATCGCGTAGGCAGTGGCTTAGCGATGTCAAAGGAGCACCCTTCTTCGATCGGAGAGGGCCTTTAAAAAGACGAAGTAAGACGCAAAATGGAATATTATGTTAGTTATGTGTTTACAGTAATCCGAAAAAGAAATTCGTTTTCTAGATGTCACTTATAAATAAGAGATGTTTATGTTTGTTGAGCTGTGGCAATAATTTTACAATATATTATTGTCAATCAGTTTCCCATTTTTCTAAGCGACGATCTAGCTTTATATTCCTTCTATTAGCTCACACTCTCTGATATATCTTGTAAAAATTTTCAATTCTAAATAAAATACGTTATTATTCATACAATCAAGTTCAAATAGTTTAAACCTGTACTGAATGACAATTGACGTTAATAAAGATTTTTCAAATAATTATCCAGTAATTAAATTATAAAAATTTTGGGGCTATCGGGATTCGAACTGGGAATCTTCGTGTTCGGACTTACCGCCCTTTGGCACTGCGCCAGTTTTCCATCACCTAGTCTTCTGTTTCTTCAAGATGTACATGAATTGTACTACCTTAAACTGTTGCCATGGTTATCAGAGTATCACAATATCATAAGTAATACTCTAAGGTTAAAAATGAATGTAAAGAATGAAATAAAGATACAAACTGCAAATAGACAAACAATTATTCAATTTTTCTTTATTGACCTTAGTACGAATTTACTTAAAGCATTATAGTTTTATATTACTTGTTTTATTGGAAGGGGGGTTACAAATATTGTTATAAACCATAATAAATGCAAATTTTTAGCATATGTTTGTATTTCGAAATTTGATTTTTCTTTAAGTTAGTTAAATTGAAAGTTTGTTGAAACGGTTTGGTTAAATAAACGTTTGTTATATACTATTGATAATATTATGTATTATGACAATATTTAATAAAGACAGCCCCGGGTCTTGTTAAGCGTATGGTCTTTGCCTCAGCAGAAAGTATACCATGGTGTGAGACGTTTCTGTGCGATAACTTCCCAAAGTTATGTGATGGCAATAGTGTGTGTTATGTCTGTTTAAGGGTTGTATTGTTTGTCTGGAGTGCTAAGGGGTAGATCCTCAATAGGTGCGCATGAGGGGTAAATATTTAGCTAAACAAAGTCGTTAAACGTTTTTATTAAATCGTATTGACAAATAGCAAAGAACGTCCGTTCATAAATTGGATTAAAACAATTGGGCACTATTAAGAATGAGCAAAAGGTTCTTGGGGGGGGGGGGGTTGTATCAGAATAATTTGTTTACTCCGGGGAAATAAAATCTAAAGAAGAAAAGTGACAATGCATTTTTTTTCAATATGACAACAGTATCCATATGACTAGCTTAACGTAGGATCTTCTTGAGATATTTATCTATAGGGCCTAATAATAAAATGAATCCGTCTTATAAGTAATAATACATAATTTAGATTATGATTAGCGTAAGGTTGTTCTTTATTTCCAATTCAACGTTTCTCATTGACTTTAAGGCCAAGAATAAAACATACTACAATAACAAAAAATTAATAATTAATTATTGTACTATATTTTAGTGTATAAACGGCTGAAACGTCGACGGAAATATTAAAATAAATAAATTAGTTATTCAGATAGAGTCCTGACTATTTACAGTTATTTATTTATTCGACGGTTGCAGAGCAGTTATGCTTAGTTCGGTAGACACCTAATGGTTCGAGTTACTTCTACTGTTTTATGTGGTCCTGGGTTTTAGTTTCAGATTAAGTGTTTTTATTTAATTTCGAAGAATTTCTTTTCTTATGTCCCTACATATGGACCTGGTTTCTGCTTCGGCTTTTTTCGAAATTCTGAATAACTCTAAGGCTCGTGCACAAATAGTTGTTTTATGATGTCTTCTTACTGTATCCACAGTTCCTAAAGGGTGTTATCTGACTCGGTAAACCATCTGATTTTTGTACACTTGGTGGGACAATTCATTTAGTAAACATGTTATTTACTCACCTACTTCCAGTTATTTTTTATAATTTTTAGTGTTGAGTTTTCGACAATGACTTTTTCCCTATTGTTTACCATTGCTAACCTTGCCTCTGAAGGCAAATCAGGAATGAATGTGGCGCATCACTAGTGGTCCGATGATTCGTTGCCAAATAACGTTGAACATTATCATTAAGTTACTATGGTAACGAGTGTGTCTGGGTCAACCAATTTGTGGTAACGAGTTAGTATGGCTAACCTTGCCTCTGAAGGCAAATCAGGAATGAATGTGGCGAGTCACCAGTGGTCCGATGATTCGTTGCCAAATAACGTTGAACATTATCATTAAGTTACTACGGTAACGAGTGTGTCTGGGTCAACCAATCTGTGGTAACGAGTTAGTATGGCTAACCTTGCCTCTGAAGGCAAATCAGGAATGAATGTGGCGAGTCACCAGTGGTCCGATGATTCGTTGCCAAATAACGTTGAACATTATCATTAAGTTACTATGGTAACGAGTGTGTCTGGGTCAACCAATCTGTGGTAACGAGTTAGTATGGCTAACCTTGCCTCTGAAGGCAAATCAGGAATGGATGTGGCGAGTCACCAGTGGTCCGATGATTCGTTGCCAAATAACGTTGAACATTATCATTAAGTTACTATGGTAACGAGTGTGTCTGGGTCAACCAATCTGTGGTAACGAGTTAGTATGGCTAACCTTGCCTCTGAAGGCAAATCAGGAATGGATGTGGCGAGTCACCAGTGGTCCGATGATTCGTTGCCAAATAACGTTGAACATTATCATTAAGTTACTATGGTAACGAGTGTGTCTGGGTCAACCAATCTGTGGTAACGAGTTAGTATGGCTAACCTTGCCTCTGAAGGCAAATCAGGAATGGATGTGGCGAGTCACCAGTGGTCCGATGATTCGTTGCCAAATAACGTTGAACATTATCATTAAGTTACTATGGTAACGAGTGTGTCTGGGTCAACCAATCTGTGGTAACGAGTTAGTATGGCTAACCTTGCCTCTGAAGGCAAATCAGGAATGGATGTGGCGAGTCACCAGTGGTCCGATGATTCGTTGCCAAATAACGTTGAACATTATCATTGAGTTACTATGGTAACGAGTGTGTCTGGGTCAACCAATTTGTGGTAACGAGTTAGTATGGCTAACCTTGCCTCTGAAGGCAAATCAGGAATGGATGTGGCGAGTCACCAGTGGTCCGATGATTCGTTGCCAAATAACGTTGAACGTTATCATTGAATTACTATGGGAACGAGTGTGTCTGGGTCAACCAATTTGTGGTAACGAGTTAGTATGGCTAACCTTGCCTATGAAGGCAAATCAGGAATGGATGTGGCGAGTCACCAGTGGTCCGATGATTCGTTGCCAAATAACGTTGAACATTATCATTGAGTTACTATGGTAACGAGTGTGTCTGGGTCAACCAATTTGTGGTAACGAGTTAGTATGGCTAACAACAAGTCGGTTCCATTCATTAAAAATACTGTACTTTTATCTTTTAATTATTATTTAAATTTACGAATAATCCTACTCAATAACGTAATGTGATCAATGTCTGTTTCAACGCAACATTTTATATCAAAATCCAGCGGAAGGATTTTGCTTTCCAATCACAGTTTTATTGATTTTAACTGGGAGTCCTGAGCCTAAAAGAATCGATTTGCAAATAGTAAGTAAAAAAATCACTTTTCAGAAGTTTGAATGTATTTAAAGCTAAGGTGGATGCGAGCATTCCTTTTTATAGGTCATGATTATATATGCATGGGGCCAACTCAACCGTCGTATTACGACCCTAACAGACAGTGGGCCCAATTCGAAATCACCCTTCTTTTCTATACATGGTGTTGGACTATTATTTTTGTTTGTTACTATTTATACGCTTTTTTTGTCGCTTTCATTGTGTTGTAGTTTCTTTTCGCATTGTCCGTTTGTGTAGAAAAGTTAATCCAGTTTGTTTGTTTGTTTATTTTATTCTTTTCATTAATTTTTAATCCCAGAGCATCTTTTTTATATTCAGTAGTAACCATGGCAACAATTTAAGGTTGTGAAATGGAGGTTTCGACAACAACCAGATGAGAGTTAAAGAAAAATTCATATACATCTCTAAGAAGTGCATTTCTAGCTATGGGAAAGTTGGCCCAGTGGCAGGCGTTAGACTTCATTCTTGAAGGTACTCAGTTCGAATCCGACCTAAAACCCACAAATTGTTATAGTTTAATTACTGAATAAATATTTGAAAACAACTTTATTAATATCGATTGTCATCTACTATAGGTTTTAAAAAATGTATTTGATCTAAATTAGATGAATAAAAACGTATTTCATTAACGATTGAAAATTTGTACAAAATACATATGAGGACAGTGTGAGCTAATAGAAGAAATTGAAAATATTATATTCTTTCGTGAAAATTGATTGCCTTTTGTTAATAATTATCTAGGATTTTTCAAACTATTTTTCATTTGCCTAAATGTGCACATGGCAATTTTGCTGTACAATGTTTGCTAGAGAAACTGCTTTCAGACGGATAATGCGTGCCCGTCACGCGTGATGAGGAAGCCTCACATCCGCCGTCTGCGACTTGCAAGTCTTCAGCATTGGCCAAGCAATTACATGAAGCCTTCCAAGTTGACGGCGATGCGAGGCTTTGTGCAAATCGTATGGAAATGTATTCGGCAAATTGAGTGTTTACTGCTGCATCGAGCACGTGCCGATAACTACCCGCTCCCCTTGGGTGTATGTAACAAGAGAACCCATTCGGGAGGGTGAAAAAACAGGATATTGAACGCAGTAAATTGTCAGCAGGAGCAAAATATATTTTAAAACGTGAAGCAATACTCTGACGTCACGTTTCGCTGCATGTGATGGTTTTGTGTTTTAGAGGTCAGGTAGTTATTTCTTAGGGTCAAATACACGTTAGTTCACTAGAAAATTACATTATTTATACATTTATTGTTAGACTAGTAGGCTAGGCACGGACACTTGAAAAACTATTTCAATATATATAGGCTATCTATACACACGCGACATTTCATACCCTTAATGAAGACAATATTGGTTTACACAAGCAACGGATGTTTATCCTCACTAATAAAGGCTACCCAACATCTTTTGTCTTCGTCATGTGCCTAACCCTTTTTTCAAGACACATTGGAATCACTTATCGCATACATATTTACATCGTTTCACTTTCTGTTATTGATGTGGTCGTCATGGTGTTTTAACCTTTGCATGTTTACGCTTTAATAGGGAAAAAGCTTCCTTCACTATCGGAAATGTTAGCATTATGCTCATGGAAGACAACACGTAATAGGAATGGTTAAAATAATAACGTTAATCCTTCTCCTGAAAATTAAAAAAACCCCTTATCACTCAGTAGATAAGTCCTGATCACTCAGTAGATAAGTCCTGATCACTCAGTAGATGAGTCCTGATCACTCAGTATATAAATTCTGATCAGTCAGAGGATAAGTCCTGATCACTCAGTAGATGAGTCCTGATCACTCAGTATATAAATTCTGATCACTCAGAGGATAAGTCCTGATCACTCAGTAGATAAATCCTGATCAATCAGTAGATAAGTCCTGATCACTCAGTAGATACGTACTGATCACTCAGTAGATAAGTCCTGATCACTCAGTAGATAAGTCCTGATCACTCAGTATATAAATCCTGATCACTCAGTAGATAAGTCCTGATCACTCAGTAGATAAGTCCTGATCACTCAGTAGATAAGTCCTGATCACTCAGTAGATAAGTCCTGATCACTCAGTATATAAATCCTGATCACTCAGTAGATAAGTCCTGATCACTCAGTAGATAAGTCCTGATCTCTCAGTAGATAAGTCTTGGTATAGATGTTCGTTAAACAACAGAAAAGGACGCAAATTTACTAAATTCTTCGCCATTACACGGAGTTTATTGCGTGAGTCGTTCATTTTTGTCCTTCATACAAGATTCATAAGGATTTAACTATGATTCCATTTTGCAATGTTGACTTCTGTGCAATGTTTTCGCGCTATTCAAAAACCATAAATATCTTCCAATATCAATGACTTTTGCATAACCGATATTTACCTAGTTTTTATGTGTATTCAAGAGCGTTTGCTATAATGAGTCACTACAAAACTTTTACCAGGACATCCTGTGTTGCTCCCCACTTGGTTGACGTCAATCGCTTCAGTAGATTGTTGCGCTTTTGTGCTTTTTCAGCCGTATACCTTACATGGACTCGATTTCGGCGATCGCCGTAGCAGATTTAGCGTTACCCAGGGTACACCACGTGGAGGCCTGCTACATTGTACCCCTTGTAAGCACGGCCTACAAAACATATGTCCGTCCAGTGATGGAGTATGGGAGCGAAGTTGTGTCTCTCTCCTCTAACAGTACTCTATCTAAATATGACGTGGTCCAAAACAATGCCCTAAGGACGATCACTGGAGGTGCCAAATCCACCCCCATAGTGGCGATGCAGTTACAAGCAGATATAGAACCCCTGGAATCCAGAAGGGAGAAAAGCACTTTAAAATTTTGGGAAAGAGCTAGGCGAATAGACTCCAGTCACTGGAGTAGGTACAGACCAGCAACTCAGAGGTTGAAAACACAAATCACCCCCCTAGTGCACGCCGAAGCACTAAGAGAGAAGTATAACATCTCCACCCCGAGCCCAGCACCACTGCAAAGTTTCACTGAGGTAGTCGACGCTCTGCCAAAAGTAAACCTTCAGCTGCTGAACCCTTTAAGCAGTAAAAAGGAGACTAACCCAACAGAACTAAGGAAAAACGCTCTCGAAACCATTCATAATCTTTACCCGAGTAACGAGTGGCTTCATGTCTATACAGACGGTTCTTACATACCTGAAACTAATTCTGCTGGGGCAGGATCCTACTGCGGGTTTTTCCAGCAATCTTCAGCTGTTGGCAGGAACTCTAGTAACTTCGAGGGAGAAATATGTGCTGTCACTGAGGCGGCCAATAATATTGAGGCGCTAAACTTACAACCAAGCAGTGTTGTGTTTCTTATAGACTCACAGGCTGCAATCTCTGCCCTAAGCAACAACAAACCCACTGAAAGCCTGAATGCCTCGAACTGCCGCAAGAAATTAGCCAACCTTATTAGCAGGGGCTGGGATGTCAGCCTACAGTAGGTCCCCAGCCACGTGGGCCTTCCAGGAAACGAGAAGGCGGACGAAATGGCCAAAAAAGGAGCAGAGAAGGAGCAACCTGAAACTCTCCAAACCCTTGAAGCAGCAAAATCCCAAATTGACTCTACCATATCCAGGCTCACTAAGAACCTACTAAGAAACGCATCCACGGGCAAAATATGGGCAAACTTAGCGATCCCAGGCCACATACCTGGTCATCTGGAGAGAAGTGAATCTGTTGCAAGGTTCCGCTTGGAAACCGGTCACGACTATCTGCAGGCTCACCTACACCGGCTTGGCATAGCCGAATCGGACGTGTGTCCACTCTGTTCCACAGAAATTATGGTGGCAAGTCACCTGCTCACCTGCCCAAAACTCAACCATGCTCTTTACGACATCACTGCTCGGTACTGGGAGGCTCGGCGTCAAATGGCCCAACTGCCACAGACGGGCGTTGGATAATGAATGAATGAACTTTTACCAGGACGAAAGTGTGACGTGAAAAGCAGGCCTACGTCCGATAAAATGAAAACCGCGGCCCGTGTAAAGAATCAGCTGATTGTTGGATAACGTCGATTGCTCTACAAAATATAATGGCAGTAAATTATCTGATTGTACAGGAGCATACTTGTGAACCGTACTTTATCACGCATCGCCGCAGTACGTCTTTGTCTTGCCCCTCCTGTCCGGACATTCCTCATGTCCCCCTCTCTCTCGCACTGGCACGTTGTTTTATCGTAGGTAAGCGCGCGCTCTCACGTTACGTGTACAACCTTAACAATTTCGTTTATTGCTCTTTGAAATGTAGTCGACTTGGAAATGAACGTACCGGGACCAATTGAAATGCTTGTAATCGTCAAATTAGACCCCCGGCAATTGAAAAATGTTGTTTTTGCAGCATCGGCAAATGTCTATAATTTAGTTAGCCCGTAGTTATTTAAAGAGTTTGTGAAAGGGAATCGGTGTGTTTATGGCATTAACATCCTTGGCAATTTTATAAATTAAGAGGAGTATAAATATTCAAGTATTTGTAGCTTCAGCGAATATAACTTGATTGTATCAAGATGATAATAAAACTTTATATACTAGTTTTACCTATTTGTATTAATAATTGTTTGCTGGTTCTAGCGGCCAGACTAGCGAAATAGACAAAAAAATTACAGCAACGATTAGAATCTAATGCAACACAAGTACCAATAATGTTATTTTTCATTTATTCGTTTAATTGTAACTAAAAATGTTATTAGACGAAATGTTAATTAATTGAAGGATAAGAAATCTTATCATTTGGTCTATGAAGAAATACGTGAAAACACGTAAGCATACATTGGCTTCTGGAAGGATCGACTCAATAAGAATTACAAACAACAGAACACGAGAAGTCATGGGGTTGCACACACAATGATGGAAGATATAAGGGTAAATCTACTTGAGTGTTAAGGGCATGTACAGAGGATAGAAGAGTGTCGACTTCCGAGATGCTTATCCACCTGAACAGGAGCTGGATAAATTGAGCTCTGAATGACATAGAAGAATCTTAGGTTTGGGTGAAGCTTTAGACTTTAGACAGACAGAAAGCTTTATGGAAAGATTCCATCTAACTCCTCACTCCCTTTCTTCAGGCATCAAAGTGCCACAAATCTGTTTGCAATATAATTTTGTACATAGAAAATACAGGTCTTGCTTTGTATTAGGCAAATGTGTTTAGGATGGGTAGTACACCGTAATAGAGTGAAGTGATTAGTACAGCGCTCTGACAACTGTGCTGTACTCATTCTACCATTAATGTATGCAGTTTGATAGAACTGCACAAATAAATATAAACGCGTTTAGGTCAAGAATATAACATTAACATTCAACTGTGAATTGGCCATTTGGCAATTATACTAGCTTCAATGATTCCCAGTTCACAGCGGAAATTGTCGGCATATTCCGGTTTCCTCTTAGTTTCCGTTTCTAACCAATCATGCCACTTCTATAACTAGCCACACAAAACATGTTTGCCTGCTAGTGAGGCAGCCGTGCTTTGCCAGCTACGGTAGTTTTTCTTATACCTTACGGACATTAATTAAACATTGACGACTGGACACTGCCAATCATATTGTATAACAACTTAGTTTTAAATCAAATAAAAAAACAGTTAGATCAGGTTTAGGATTGTAAAGAAATATTTACTGTTATTGAAACGCTACTAAGGAAACGAAGTAAAATGCACAAAAGAAAAAGAAAATCAAATAAACCTGAATTCTTAAGAAAATGTAAGAGACTTGAGAGGGGAGTTCGTCGACTAATGGAGGTGGAAGGCCAAGCAGCTATCTCTTCCCCTCTCGCATCTAGGCACAGTAGTTATGGCAATACCTATAGCAGCGAGGTTCTACTAACACTTAACGAGTGTTACCGTTGACCGGAAGATAACCCTAAAAAATTTATAACCTTACCATTTGATAATATTATTACCAATGGTTTAGACAAAATTTTCAAAAATTTTAATTTAAGAATTGCATATAAAAATCCTAAATGGTTAATCGATTTATTAGGAAATCCCAAGGATACACTTCCAATGTTGGATAGGCCTGGAATCTACACCATTACTTGCAAAACTTGTGACAAAATGTATATTGGTCAGACAAGGAGAAAGACTATAACTAGATTTAAAGAACATCTAGCCCATATTAAATATGTGAGACAGGATAAGTCCAGCGTGGCTTAACATGTCCTTAATAATGGCCATGAATTGGATATAAATAGTATTAAAGTGGGTAAAACGGTGTTCTACAACGGGTTACTTAATAGTTATGAAAGTATTTTCATTGCTAAAACTTGGGGCGATTTGTTGATCAACGTTGATAAAGGTTCTAGTTTATTCTCTTTGTTACGACCAAGTACACGACTTTTAGCTGTATTTATAGATTAGTTCAAGTTGACATGATAATTTATTATTGTTTATGTTACTTTTATAATTTTAGTTTATACTAGTTTAAAATTAGTTTTAATTTAGAATTGTCACGGCAAGTCAGTGGTGGTTGTGGTCTTGATCCACGGCCAGCGCTGGTATAGGTTAACAAACTGGTCGCTGAGCGGAGGAGTGATAGTAAGCCCATCGCGAGTTTATTTTAGGTGTACTGTTTCTTTTTAGTCCCAGAATGTTTGTAACCTTCTGATGATGCTAACTGTGTTGGCGAAATGTACATCAAGGGTGTTTAAATATTTGTAGCAAGGGTGATTGTTATTTATTTCTAACGAGTGCCACATCACACTAAATGTGAAGTAGGCCACTGCGAATCGGCTGGCCAAGTCTCTTGCTATATCTCGCGATACATACTAAATATTTCGTTTCGGTTCGAAAAGATAGTCTATAAGAAGGAGAGCTGATATAAAACATTAGGCCTGTATTTGTGTCCTGTTAGAGGAGAGTAACATATTGTTTGTTTTTTGTTGTGTTTTATGCTTGTGCTTAAAATTAATAAAAGGTTTAGTGAATTGGTCAAATTAAACAATGCATATTTGTGAGCAGTGCTTCAAAAGAACTCCATTGAATTCGGGTAGCGTTTCGTTGAGTAGTGAGTGTAGCAAATTGGTACGTTCTTTCTACTCGTTTCATTGTGCCCCTGGTGTAATACAATGATCACAATGGATCTGTTCAGAAGAATTTATATTTCTAGTGCGTGTTTGCGCGCGTGCTTGTAAGTGTTTCACTTAAAGTAACTTACAACTTCTAGCCTAACACGTTCCGTCTCTAGGCGAAAGAAAAATGTTGTGATAAGATTAAAAAATTATATAATTTCTGTTAGTTTTTTATCAGTCTCTGTTGCAATTTATGCCCATGAATCATTTCTTGACGAATGAAACCGGTTACTTTCACAATTAGTAGGATTTATATATATAGGACTAGTAGCTCTCAATATGAAAGTGTTTTGATAAAGTTTTTAATCAATCACTATCGCAACCGATTAGATATTTTTAACAAAACTAATCCCACTATCTAACGAAAAATGTTTAAATTAATCCAATTTTCCGGGCTAGTTATGATGAAGAAAATTATATTAGGACCATTAATATATTTTAACTAATTATTGTCGCACCAGATGATCTAGTTTATTCAGGTAAAAGATCCTGTTTACGTTATCCAATGGTTGTCCCCTATTCCCGCCACTAAGGTATTGTTATTAGCCTTCCTTATCATCCTTCATGCTAGGTGGTGTTACAGTCGAATTACTTTTTGAAAAATCGGGGTGTCAGATGCGCAATGCCAAGAAGCGCCAGCGCGCATGCGCGTCAGGGCTAGTGCTCTGAGCGATACTTCAGTTGGTCGGGAAAGTTGCCGGTGATGGATCTGTACGTACCTTACCAAAAACATTTTTTGGTGTTATGTTTTGATTTAGGTTTTATATTATCTTTGGTGTTTTATAGTAAAAGCGTTTTTAATTTCTTTAAGAGATGGCGCAGCCGTTTAGTACCCGGGTTCTTTCTCTTGACGTGCATAAATGATTCAACTCAGCTGAAAGTATGTAGTCAGGATAGTAACGTTTCTACTTAGAACTTTCTCTTCCTCCTCCCCCGCACGCGACCAAGCCCCACCCCTCATCCCCACATCCCTGCGCGAGGCATCCCCACATCCCTTTTCACTAGTAAGGTATCATTATCATCCATGTCTTCGTTCTTCTTACAAGCTGATTAAACCTTTTAGGTGAACCTTGAACGTTATGCCATGTGTCCCCTGTATCCCAGGGGTAATACGTCCCTACCTTAAACCTATCTATAGTCATAAAGTTTTCTACTTTACGAAGGCGATATTGTCGTTTTGGCTAATCGGCTTCGATCTACGAAAAACATTGTACTGGCTACGTTAAGAAATATGCAATTTTGAAAGCTTTAAATCAGTCACTGTCGCAGCTGATAGACCGAACAATTTGTAACCACCCGTTTTTTAATATCCTGAAATTCCTTTCGCTAAAGTTTTATTGGTGTGTTTGTTTGTCAATTTAAAATTGTTTATAGAACATTTTTAACAGACGCCTACACTAACATCTTATAAACATGTTTGCCCGCTTCCAAAGACCAATGCCTATATGATTAAGTTGTTCCGAGATGCAAATAGCCAGTGCCTCCCACTGCGCGGTCTTATTTATAATTTTCTCCTTCTCCACGTTTTTTCTTCTTCCAACACAACATTATATTTATTTTACAACGCTTCTACGTTAACAGATCCAGAACAGGTCTGACATTTTATGTTTTACTTATTTTATCAGATATTTCGGACAGCATTTTGTGAATTAAATATTTCCATTAGAATAAATTTTTAAGCGAGAAGATTTGTAAGTGGAAACCTTTTTAGGTGCATCTAATACATTTAAGGATGAAGAAATATAATCTCGGTTTGTATAATTATTTTTCGAGTGAGGTTTAGCAATATTTAACAATAAATTAAGCGATAGCTTATATCATATGACAGCTGTTTTTATTTTTTATTGGTTGTATTCCCTTCTCTATTATAGATTACTAAACTAAAGTGTATTTTTTAATATTAATTATCAGTTAATAAATGTATGAGTTTATATTTCTCTACACTTAACAATAATTAATTCAATATAATGATAATAAAAATTCTTGACATATTTCTATTGCAATTTTCATCTGAAAACATTTTAGCGCTTCTAAATCATTTTTAGAAATACATTATAAGCCTTTCAACTACAATTGTCATCATGTCTTTTTTCTGGTTCTCCTTAATTCCATCTATCTTTCATTATCCTTGTTTTACATCAGGTGTAACGCGTAGACATCTTGTCATGACCGGGATAGAGAGTAGATCAGGTGAGCAATATTTCCCCTGCGTCCTCTACCAGCTCTTAAGGTCTCTCGGGATGGGTTACCACCTAGAAATGAAGGTCCAGCTTAGAGTGGATTGCATTACCGGAACTGAACTAATCACACGCGGTATTGAGGTACGGAAACCTGGTCGTTGGGAAAGGTTCTGGTGGTCCCGAGTAGCGGCCCAACAGCAGTGTCTGGTTGGAGTTCGTCTCGTCCTAGGAACGGTCAGCAGTCCAGGATTTACAGTAAGGTCGCAAGACTCTTGCATACTGGTACCAAGCGGGAACCACGAGTTTAAGGTCGTGGAGGTAGCGTTTTCAAAGTTGGATTGGAGATGCCACACATAAGGGATCTATCTTTCTGTTCTTTGACAAGACGAAAAAAGGGAATATTTTCGGGAATAGGCTATTCCTAAAATTCATAAATTCCCTGGAATTTATGGGAACTTAGGATTTTCTGTTAAACGCATAGTTATTAAATTCCTTAGAACTAATCTAATAATGTGAACATATAAATCAATTCATAACGAGTTATATTCAAAAATAAAAATTATTCAAGTCTCATGTCTTTCTCATAAACTCTAAAATGTTGATACTTGTTTATTTTAACATAAAACTGTCTGAGTTCACCTTTAAATGTTATTGAATGCCACATGATTCCTTGGTGGACCACTATCATGTTTTCTAGTATAAAAGAAAATTATCAAAGTTTTAAACCTTTGTAATTCTTGTATATTTGTTATAAAATAGTACAAAATACTCCCAAACAACTTATAGGTCATTTTAATTTATTAAATTATTAAAATTTAAATCCAAAATATTTACATTTTTAATAATTTTGATTATTTAAATTAGATTTGATATCTTCACTATTAGGAAAAAAAGAAATGGTTTGAAACATTCAAATCAACTATTAAAAGAAATTAATTTTAATAATATTTTTGATGAATAAATTACCTACTTAACTTGAGTATTCATCAAAACCTATATAACCAGGTTTTGTTTGAGCTTATAATGAAATTGATTTTATGTCTCGGTCTCATAATTAACCGAGTCTCTCAACATTTTTATCACAGTAGAAATAAATTTTTTTGCTATGGTATATCACACATTTTTGAATATTTGGCTTTGTTATTGATCATTTAAAATAAATTAAGGTCCCAAAACAGTTTAAAGACAAATAAAAACCATTTAAAAAGAGTATATACCGTAAATTCGCCCGTTTTGGGAACTTATAAAGCCTTCTGGAAGTTCCCTGGAAATATTCCCATTTATAAATTCCTTTCCTACTGGGAATATTCCCGGCTCACATCACTACGCCTACCGTAATCTTATTTGCACTCACAACCCTTTGTTATTATTCATAAGCAATAAGAACTATAATTATTAAGTTTGTAGCATTTATATTAATTGATAGGTCTGTACTACAGACTGCCTTGAAATGATAAAAAAACTCACGCTTGAAAACAAGAAAACTATGCTACCGAAAACAATTTCAGCAAAATAACAAATCTAGTGAACTGTCATGTTTAAATATATTGTTTCTCTTTCAAACTTACTTATTCTTTTTAAGTATGATTTCTACTGTAACATAACATCATTAAAAATGTATTTTTCAATTCCTTCTATCACCTCACACTTTCCTTTTATATATATAAGTTTTTATTCATCCAATCAAATTTAAACAATTTTTTTAACCTATAGGGGATGACAATTGATGTTAATACAATTTTTCAAATATATATTCTTTAATTGAGTTAAAAAACCTGATGTCTTGGTTGGATTCCAACTTGGTTGGAACAACAAGGTTGAAACCCAGCACTTTGACACTGAGCCAACTTTCCCATAGCTAGAAATCAACTACTTAAAGATGTATATGAAATTATAAATGAAAGGTTCCTTGCAATAGTGATGTATTAAAAGAGGTGGATAGAATGAGACGTTATAGGCCATTAACTTCATAAATTAAACTAAAAAAAGGAAGCGAATAAATAGTAACAAACAAAAATAATGTTGCAACACCATATACTATATAGAGAGGAATATGAGAAATTTTAAGAAAATTTGGTCTCTATTTTGCCACTTAATATTGTGATTCCGTCATATATAATATAATATACGAGCTCGTATATATTTAGCTTTGCAACACTGTTTTCTTGTATTTACTTATCACTTTCACTATATGTACTTAACAAGAATCTTACTTGGTATTTATGCCAGTTAACTTTCAAAGATTGGTAGTATCTCCATCATCAAGCATACTGACCGGAGGTTGTAGACTTAACTACAAGAACTACCAATCTTTGAAAGTTAACTCGCATAAATACCAAGTAAGATTCTTGTTTAAATACACATAGTGAAAGTGATATATGTATCTATAAATATTAAATATCTATAATATTAAATATATATATATATATATTGAATATTATAATAAATATGGTGATATGTTTTCTTGTAATATATTTAATAAATTAAAAATATTTCAAAAACAAGAATACTTTTATTGCATATATTATTCAAAGCTTTTCGCCGATAAAATAGTACCAGCATCTTCCTAAATATTGATTTATTATATATATATTTTGTAATTATAAAATAATAAGTAACTCAAATAAAATTTTCCTTCGTTGACCTCGGTAGGAACTTACCCTAAATTTGTTTGCTATGTTGCTCTCCAATAGAGGCAATGTAGATACCAAAAGGCAATGTGATACCAAAGGGCATGGAGAAATTAGATATCAGATGGTAAGTGAGCGCTTGAGACATTTGTATAATCAAATTATTTTACATTACAAAATTCACTAAGTAAAATCGATAAACTAAAAAAAAATAATTAATATAAGTCTGTTGTGTTCACGTCCTATTTATTGTTTATTCAGTAGACTGAATATAATATCCGAAGAAAAGTTATAATTAATTACGCTATAAGACATTACACTCTAAGGGTTGAGTCTAATCGGTTACTTATTTTACATAACTACATAAAATAAATAGTAACACAAAACATGATTGAATCGAATAATAACCTTTTTATACATTTACTCGGCAAAACCAATTCTCATAGCGCTTAATCTACGACGGATGCTTACACGGTGGGACGATTCTAAAATGTTGAGACGGAATGACCCTTGCATGCCTGACGAAAAGAGAGGCCATTATACAAGACAACATGAGTGTGACAAAGAGCGTAGACAATTTGCTACATTCCTCTCCCACAGCACACTGCACGAAATGAATGAGTCTTTCGCAAAGCACGGTTCACAAGTATGCATCGTTTAATTTGACCGATTCACAGCGTGACTTGTGAATTCAAAGTAAAGATAGAATTACAGCGACAAAAAACACCGACAATTTGCTACATTTCCCTCGCACATCATATCATACGGAATCAATTACGGTCTTCTAGAGCTTGTTTCACAGGTGTGGCATCGTTTAATTAGATTATCCACAACGGGATAATCCATATCCATAGATAATCCATAGATAAGGATAAATGATTTTGTTACGCACATTCCTACACAATGCTATAAATCAAAGATTCTAAAGCACAGTTCTCAAGTATCCATCTTGTGGTTCGACCGATTTACAACGCGACAAATTAATGTCATTAAAACAATGGAATCTGTGATGTACAGTAATAAAGAACGAATAAATTTGCTACACTCCACACTCAAAGGAAAGTCATGTACTAAAAGAAGCCTTTTAAAAGCACAGTTCAACAGTATCCATCTTGTAGTTCGACCGATTTACAACGCGACAAATTAATGTCATTAAAACAATGGAATCTGTGATGTACAGTAATAAAGAGCGAATAAATTTGCTACGCTCCACACTCGAAGGAAAGTCATGGACCAAAAGAAGCCTTTTAAAAGCACGATCAACAAATATTCAGAGTTTAATTTGACCGCCTCTCAACTTAACAAAGTTACAATTATCAAATTCAAAAGATTGTAGATAATTTCCTAAATTCCCTGCCCACATAACCCCATTAACAGTTATCCTTTATAGCACGGTTCAGAAGTATGTAGGCCTATCGTCTAATTTCATAATATGAGGTGTAAATTTCAAAGTTCGAATGAATATATCTATGGGGTGAAAATGGGCGTAGTCTTATTTACCACGCTCCTCATTGGGTTAACAGTTTTGGAATAGAGGGCTATTTTTGTAAGTTCACAAAGATGCAACCTCTAATTAGACCGATTCACAATGGAGTATAAAGTATTACAGATACAATAAAACAAATGTTCATAGAACATGGCAATTTGCAACGAGCCCTGCTCTACGCAAACACTTCGAGGGCCTAATGGGGTTCTTCTAAGCACTGTCCATCGTCTAACGTCTAATTAGGCCGATTTACAATGGGCCAAAAAAATAGCTTATTAAATTAGTCTCTAACTTGAGAATTTCTAACATTTATCGTTTAACTTTCTTAGTTGATAAAAATTTTTTTTGCTTGTATTCCTAATTTAAAACTTGTAGTAGGCCTATACATATTACTTTTAGTTGAAATCATTCGTTGCTCCAAATATATTCTTAATGCTAGTTATAATTTTCTTTTTGTTTGTCCATACATTTTATTTTGCCTGGGCAATTACCAATGACACGGATGTGCGCTCTGTCTAGCGCCAAATCATTTCATGCCCGTTATTATCCCATTAAATTATGATCGGAACTGTGATTAAATATACATTAGAGGTGATGATGGACACAGTGGTAACACGAATATCGAAATAAACATGTCATTACACTTTGTTAGTAAAGTCGCTATTAATATGTACGTTTGGGTGTTTTATTGCGTGTCTGACCCCGAATAGTTGATGATTTTTACCCTGACACGTGGATTCTCCAATTTTAAACAGTTCCAGAAATTTCTGACCACCAACTCGTTATTGAATATAAATTACGGAACGCGAACACACACCGGTGTTTACCGAAGATTGCAATCTGAATCGATAACGTCCGACGAAATGGAAACCTAATAGTGCAGCCTCCCATGCATGCTTGCATATAATGGGATAATTGTAGGCGGACAATCACTGATACAGGCAAAGTTTGCATAGCTAAAGCGCGCGCTCTCTCTCTCTCTCTCCCTCTCTCTCTCTCCCTCTCTCTTTATTAAAAAGTATTTCACGGAGAGCTTCGATGCAAACTTTATTCTGAAAAAACTTGAGGATTTTTGTTGTAGACTATAGAAAAGATAAGGTCGTATGTATAGTTAATATTTATTGTGTTTTTCTACGAATAAAGTATTTTAGTCGAATAGTTCTGGCGTTTCGTTGTTCATTATTATTACAGTAAACTCTCACTAATCCGGATCTCGTTTGTTTGGACTTCGCTTAATCCGGACGGATGTTTGACTTCAGGTTATAAAAATTACGTACAGGTAAGTTTGGAATATGGCGCTGTATCCTGTGCAGTTTTGTGGTATGGCTTGTTTAATAATGCGTGGTGGGTGTGGCTAACGAAGGAAGCTAATGGCTAAGGCGGTTTGGGAGGTGAACTGTCAGCTGATTGTTAATGAAATTAACTCCAAAGGAATATGACAATAGATCAGGAGTTTCGTGGGAATAATGAACGCGGTGTACTACTATATGTTCGCGCGGAAAATTTGTGACTAATACTAAACCCAATAAACGTTTTAGCCGAAGAAGGGAATGCTAGCAATATTACCAGAATAAACATTGCACACGAAAAATATGTGAATTAGTGCCATTGTACTCTCTCTTCGGCCGCAATGTTCACTCGGTCGGGTAATAGTCATAGTAAGCCATATTTCCAAGTTTAGTCTTGTCTCTTGCGCATTGTAAACCCCTAAATCTTCAAGTACTAAATGGACATTCTTAATCAATGAATGTACTGTTTGTAAATCGACACTATATTGTACTAGTTTTTTTCTATATAGGGTGTTTAATTATGTACTTTTAATATTAAGGTTATTTTGTTTAATCCGGACAACTGGGACTCCAGTTAGTAATGATTAAAGATGATCTGCACTCATTAGTTCATTTCGTTTTTCCTTCGTTGCTTATGATCATGTTCTGTATTTTTAGGATTTAGGTTTTTTTAAAAATCTAATTTTGGTTAATGCGATGTAATCCACTTCGTCCCACTAATTAAGGAGTAGCAAACAAATCCTCTTTCGGCTCATCCTTACACTTACTAAATAAATCACGCAAATTTGTCACTTGTATTTTCGCGATGTTCAAATGAATGACTTGGCATCTGCTACAGTTACTGTGTCTCTCCATCGGACCCAAGATGGTTCAGTTGTATTGGGTATCCACCTCCCTTCTCCTGTAAGCAGGTCTTCTGCCCACACGATGCCTTAATTTCTCCCTACTCCTAGTACTATTGAATCGTTATGTCTTGCCTCATTCCGTTTATCCTTCCTTATACTTTTTCTGAAACGAGTAGCAGCTCTTTTATGGCCCGAGTGAATATGCCACTCAGGTACGTGACCCCGCCCACATAATACCATAAATTTATAAACATCCTTATGACTTTCATTCTAGGATGCAGTTTGTTTTTAATTAAACTTGCATTAATTTTCTCCAAACGTTATATATTAATCAGTATCAGCACCATAGCCGGAAGGCGCTCAAGTAACGCTTATATCACAAAAAGTAGCAGCTACGGTTAATGCATGCTCTATGCGTTGTGGAGCATGCATTAACCGTAGCTGCTACTTTTTGTCTTTTAACAATATTTTTTTCGGTTGTTTCCTTTTGATATAACTACATAAACTCAAACCCATTAAGGCATACACAGCCCCAACTGTTTAAACTATGGCCACTCACCATGGTGTACTTCTGTGACTTATGTAGACGGTTACACGCTTTAAAGGACACACGATCGTCGTACAGTCGTTACGATTATGCGCTCGTATAAACTATAGTTCTAAGAAAATACATTGTTATGTTTTTCCTAAACTATTCCGGATTACCCGAAGATCCGGATTAAAGGGAGCCGACTTAACGAGGTTGTGTTGTATCAACCTCGTTATTCACCTTATTCACAGTTCTTCAATAACGTTAACATTTTCAGACGTAATACTCGAGCTTTGAAGTTTGCATTATATATTCGTTTAAAATATTTTTTTATTGTGTTATTTATTTAATAAATCTACCACATTTAACTGGAGTTTATTTGGTTTAGGTTGTATTATCTTCGTTTAATTCGTTATATTTCGTACTTTCAATGTGAAATAAACCATCTCTACCGTTCAACTAGTCAAATGCATGAGTACACAGATAAATTAGATATTTAGTAATTAAACATTCAGTTCAGAATGTCAGATATCCGCTTTTAGCTGTTGCAATCCTATGAGGAATTACGGGCGCTGACGTGACGTCATGCCAATCAGTTGTCATTGAATCTATTATACGTGCTGAGCTAATTTCTAAACGCGCTCGGCGTGTGAACGATAATGAAAGCCTGTTCGGAGAATCTGCTGACTTGTGAATACAGCATTTCTTACAATTGTCGACATGTGAACAGGTCTGTCAGCTGTCCTTTTGTTACCTAGTTACCTATGGCATTTAGTAGTAGTGAATGGTTGAATCTATTAACCTAAATTTGTTCTTACTTTTTTCTCTGTTTAGAGCTAACCAGTTTTACTTCTTTAAATCCAAGAAAATTGTCGGTTTTTTGTAAACGTTGCTTTCTCTTAACCAATATTTAACTGCCTAAAATGCCTAATATGTAACTTACTTACTTATTAGCCAACGCCCACTCTTGGCTGTTGGACCAGTAGAGACGAGAAATCTCTTCTTCCTTCGTGTCGTTCAGTGGTCTATGGTCCAGAGCTGTAAATGACTGGAGGTGCTCAGCTGTCATGTCCTCCCCGCTGTCACAAAGGGTGCACCTGGGAGACGAGAAGACGTGTATTTTGTTTAGGTGTGCAGCTAGGTAGTCTTGTCCAGTTGTGAGTCTAAAAAGTGCAACCCCGTCCCGTCGGGGTAACATGTTGTCAATTGGCCCGTTTTCGACAAGTGTAGTCCAACGTTTATTAAGAGATGCTTCCATTAAGTAGGCTTGAGTGCTCCTCTTTATTGCAGCATTTATTTGTATTTTTATGGAGGGGAGCGAAGTTGCTACGCTCGGCTGTGGGAGCGTTGTTCTTTTTTTTGCCAATGAGTCGGCTAATTCATTACCTCTTATATCCACGTGGCTGGGGATCCATTGTAATTCAATTTTCCATCCCCTAATATGTAACTCTTTTTACTTTATCTTATGACGTCATAATTGGTAAAGCTGCTAACTACTTTGTCACTAACGAATTCCTATTTCACTTCATTCTTCCTTGTACGGAGAGATGACCAATCAACGAGCATCTTATAATTGACGGGAAATATTTTAGCTCAAGCATAGTTTTTTTTTTACTTCAATCGACCATATTTTTTTCAACAGTTAATTAAGGACCAAGTTGGTCTTTGTACCATCTTTCTTACTTTTAGAGCATTTCATCTTAATTTTGCGAATATTTCTTGATATTTTTACGAGACCAAATCATCTTTCTTGCTTTTAGAGCATTTTTTCGTAATTTTGCGAGTATTTCTTGATATTTTTACAAGGCCAATCTTGAAAGTTTACTTTTGGTAGAAGATTGTATAATTTGGATTTGAGACGTACTTAAAATTCCCAATCCAATATTGTTTCTTTTAGGTTAGTAAAACCACGCTTTAAGAGGAAATTTGTTCCGTTAATACAAGGCTTCCGGTCGAATGTGCATGCGTTATTATACCAGAGTTGTACATACTTCTAATCAGCTGGTATGCAAGAATCAATCATATGTTGTTAGTAGTGGTATTCCTACCTATGTAGGGCCTATTGCACAATCCAAGTTGTATATTTTGTTTGCTCTACTTTTATGAGTATAAAGATTACGTAATTAATCGGGTAAAATTTTCGTTTTTAAAAACATTCAGGTAATACGTTAAAAAATAAATGTTCAAAACAGTAAAGATAAAGTGTAACCAAGTGTAAAACATGTGAAATCAAAAATAGTAAAGAAAAACCTCTGTACAGTTCTGAAAGCTATGTAGTAGCTTTTACTCTGATGCATAACGTAATTAAGTTAGTTATTTATGTGTGTTTTTGTATGTTTCAGAACACGATCAGGCTTTGCGGTAAGGGGGCGGCGGTGACATTAGGTTGGGAAGATACCTGTGTGAAGCAGGAACCTGCTTGCCAACCGAACCACACGCCTACTAAGCCAGCGGTCATAGTCAACAACCATGACAAGGTACGTTGTATAAACACTATAGGAGCGTACACAAAAGTAGTTGACAGATTATTGTTCAATTCTGTATTCGTGAAGTCACTTAGAAAGAGTGGTTAGATATAAACTTGCAGTTTTTGTGTTGTACATCTTGAGGTTTTAGTTATAATTACACTTTTAGTATAAAACTTGGCAAAAAACCACCATTAACTGATATTTTTTAGCAGACGCGTTTCGCACTAGATCAGTGCATTGTTCGATGCTGCGATTCACCCACAAGACTGTTGCTCAGGTGTATGTACAGACACACACACACACAGACACACACACACACACACACACACACACACACACACACACACACACACACACACACACACACACACACACACACACACACACACACGCACACACACGCATGCACGCACGCACGCACCTTATTCCTTACAAATATAAAGGATAAAGTAAGGAAGAGACTAGAAAATACAGAGTAATGAATCAAGATGTAAGATATGAAATAAAAAAAATCAAGTAAAATAAGGGATGGATATAAGATGAGGTGGAGTGAAATAGGCCTACGGAAGGTGAAGAAAAAGTAAGAGAAAACAGAAGAAAGGTTATCCAACAGAGCTATCCAAGAGGTGAAAGATGAGAAATGGTAAGAAGAAAGAAATCTGTAGCGAGCACACAGGAACGAGAACGGATGGGCCAATTGCATTGATTATATCATTGTCAAAGATTATTTTTTAGGCAATTTTGTAAAATAATAATAGAAAAACTAAAAAGTAAAAACTAGAAATAAAAGGCATGTATTAGAAGTGTAAGGAAAATAAACGTGAAAACTATCATAATTAGTTTTTATGTTGTTATCCAAGATATTTCGTGCTACCACATATTGTTAAAAGTATTGTCATCATCAATGCACAAGTGAGTTCAAATTATGTGAACACTCATTAACATGAGTTTAAAGTGTGATACAAGGAAATTATGTGAACAGTCATTAACATGAGTTTAAAGTGTGATACAAGGAAATTATGTGAACAGTCATTAACATGAGTTTAAAGTGTGATACAAGGAAATTATGTGAACAGTCATTAACATGAGTTTAAAGTGTGATACAAGGAAATTATGAAAAAGATATTTCAGTGCATAAGTAGGTCATGGTATTTTCAGTGGAGTGAAAAGACCCGCCGTTGTGCTGCACAATGAGCATAATGCCAATCGTTCCAGGCAACTTGAATGTTCTTCATAAAATATATTACACTAAACAATTACTGTATATATATATATATATATATATATATATATATATATATATATATATATATATATATATATACATATATACATATACATATATATATACATACATATATACATATATACATATATATATATATAATAAATTTAAAATATTTCAAAAACAAGAATACTTTTAATGAATATATTTATTCAAAGCTTTTGGCCGATAAAATAGTAGTCTACCAGCATCTTCAGGAAAATAATCATCTAATAAAATATTTTTACAAAATTCTGAATTTTGTAAAAATATTTTATTAGATAATTATTTTCCTGATGATGCTGGTAGACTACTATTTTATCGGCCAAAAGCTATGAATAAATATATTCATTAAAAGTATTCTTGTTTATAAAATATTTTTAATTTATTAACTATATTACAAGAAAACATATCACCATATTTAATATATATATATATATATATATATATATATATATATATATATATATTAAAACAGGTTTTGTAATGGCGTTTGTCCCCGATAAAGCTGCAACATATGTCACGTTGCACATTTTATTCTTTTGCAAGTACGGTTTAACGATTTTTTTGTCAGTCCCTGTTGAACAGCCCTGAAGGAATGCTACCCGAGACCGTCGTTGGGTTTTTGTTGAAATAATCAAGCTGTCTGTATTGGATGCACATCTCGTCGGGAGACAGCGCTGTGGGCGGGCGCGCGTACAACCACAATAGTGCTGAAAACCGTTTAGAAAAAGGCTCATAAAAATATTTCGTCCTATGCTGTCGATTTTATTGACGATGCCCACGCAGTCTTCGCGTCCGATGTTGTAATTTTAAGCAGCTACAATGTCTGAAGCTGTTCTTTTGTATTAGGACATTATTTACACGTTTCTTTACATGTATTTCTTCTGAATCTCATGCAAGTACTTGCGCACAACCTGTTTATATGGTTATGATTCAAAAAATGTATCTGTGTTATTCTCTAAAGATGATTTGGGTACGATTTAAAATTTGTTTAGATAAGTTAAATTTATTTTAAATATTTGTTAACTGTTTATTAAATATTATTAATAAAAATAAATACTTACACTATTTATTAAAAATTTTATCGCGATTTAAGAGGTATGACTTACAGAACATATAGTCTACATGAAATAGTTGTAGTACAGTGATTCCTGTTTATTCGCGTGGGTTACGCTCCCCGTACTTACCACAGATAGTGAAACAAACTGTCTATGGAAATGGGAGGTCATGTCCCACTTAAAAAATGTAAGGCACGCTTATAATAAAGTATGGTGTATTTACGTACTAGATAATTACGTATATATTTTTATTGTTAATCACGTTTTCCTTCAATCAGAAAAGTCGAAAATCCTATTAATTATGTTCGCTCACACAGACGCACGTATTCTTTATTGTTAAACACTATCCACTAAACACTTAATGTTATACAACTATTATCTGAGCTTAGCTTGTGTGAGGTTATGTTAAGACAAATAAAATACATACATAAGACTCACAAATTAATCATTTATTTACTCATACGCGTTTCAGTGACAAAGTCATCATCATCAGTGAGTGTTGCTAAAAACTCTAACAAAGTCTTTACGAAGCCTAAGAAGTTGTAAGTTAGAGTTTGTAGTAGCAACACTCACTGATGATGATGACTTAGTCATTGAAGACCGTATGAGTAAATAAATGATTAATATGTGAGTCTTGTAAATAATCTTTTAAACACTGTAAAACTTATTCTTAAACAAAACTTATTTTACTTGGTGCGCGATTTTTTCCTAGTTCTTTAGACAGTTCTTAATATGGCGATAGTGCTTCTTCCAGCTGTCGATTAAATTTGAATGCTCATTCTAAACAAAGATCAATTTCAGTAACGGCTACAGCTAAATGTTTTCCCTAAACATGCATTTCACCCACAGATTTTAATGTCAACCTAAACTACAGTACTCTACAAAATAAATAATACGAAAACACATTATCCTACAACTTCCTCAATAAGTAAATTGTCCTTCTTGTGTTTTTTTTTTTTAATACGATACATTAGCGGGATGTCACGTGATTTTGCCGACCTGGAATAACTAGGGTTTACTGAATTTATCTACGTGTTGGATCTAGTTGGCACTGAACCAACTGTAAACGGAAAGTATTTGTAAGGCGACAATTTACTTTGAGTTCCATTCGACGTTTAGTGTTTTCATGACATAAGGGACATTTTGGAATACATGAATTAGAACTATTTTGAACTTTATTGAATATTTTTTTCTTAAAGCAACAATTATGCCTTGTGATTATTCGACAACTAAAAGTAATTCACTAAATAATTTTCGTATGCTTGGAATTATGGATAGCTTTAAGCTCGAAAACGGCTTTATTACAGTCTTTGATTAAGTTGGGATTTCCAAATTCGTTGTCAATGAAAAAACATTTCGCCTGTGACAGATGTTCTGTTATACGCGCTAGGTCGAATGTAGCAAAATAAAACTAATTGGGTCTAAGACTAGGCGTGGGCTGACACATTTTTATTTTTATTGTTTCGTCTCACGACAGGAATTATAATTATTTTTAATATGTTCATGCTCTTAAAGTTTTCTTGTTTGACTTTGGTTTTTAAAATTATGGTAGATCATGCCCTCGAAACGCACAAAAATTCATTGATACTGTACCACGTACAGTATTGTTTAGATATGAAGCGGGAGGTCTAATCCTTAATAATGAGTTAAATACAGGAGTTCAAAGTTTGTTTTCAATATTTTAGTGTTTAAATTTTAAATAATCAAACCTACCGCAACATACGTTTTTTGTTGTAAAGAAGTTCATTACAACACTTTTGCGTTCGGGGGTTGTGAATCAGATTGTCATAAATCAAAACGAGCAAGTAATAAAAGTAGTTTATTTCTACGTTAATTTTTAAATTTGGGCTACACGAAAAAAGTCATTGTTTTACAGGATCCAGTACTTTGTAGCTCTGTTTATATTTATTAATTCCTTCTATTAGCTCCCTATAGTGGATGAAAATTGATGTTAATACATTGTTTTCAAATATTTATTCAATAATTAAATTATAAAAATTTGGTTTGCTGGGTCGAATTCGAACTGAGTATGTTCATGTTTGAAGTCCCAACGCTTTGGCACTGTGCCAAACTCCCATCTGTTTGTTATCGAAACTTACATTGCAGAACCTTAAATTGTTGCCATTATTACCACACAATAATAACATCAACAGTACTCTATGATTAAAAATAAATGAAAAGAATAAAATAAATAAACAAACAAACTGGATTAACGGTATCGAACCTTGCTTCACAAACGGAGAATGAGAAAGGAAAGCGGCGAAAAAATCATATAAATATTAACAAAAAAATATTATAGTCCATACATAGAAAGGAAATGAAAAAATTAGAAGTAAATTCGCTTTCTATTTTTCCAATTAATGTTGTAATTGTGACATATGTATATACATAGTTATATTAACTATAATTATAAAATGTATAAAAATTAAATAACAGCGTTCTTTGTTGCTTTAAGTAAGAATTGACTTTAAAAACAAATATATACTACTGTACTTGTTTCTCGATTGACAAACTTGTAGCTTTACATATTTTTCGTGCGTTTCTATTTAGATTAAACATCATTATTCCTTCGCGATAACACCTTTATTTATAGAAAATTATGGAAACAATTAATAACAAGTTAATTTCGGAGTAGTATAACTTTCATTTTGCACTGCAGTGTTACACAGTACTTAATCATCCTTTACGTAACAGCTGAGCTAACAGCAAACACATGATTTGCCACAAACAGTGTAACCATAGATTATGCAAACCTAACCCAGCTTTGGCTCTAAAGCGAGCGTAAATTGCAATAAAATACTGTTCCTACACTGACATGTCTTTGTTGAACCTCTTGAAGGATAAATTAAATAATTTCATTTTATTTATTTCTCTGATTTGCCTTTTATAATTTTTAGATCTTCATCTCAGTAATATTTCTTAATGTATGTATTATCTAATTTGTAATGTCAGCGGCCATTTTAGTATTTTATTTCCCGTTCCCCGGCTTCAGTTCTAGCGATAAATATTAGGCCTATACCGGGCGATACTGAAGGTAGTTTAGGGATACGAAAAAAATTATATAAACTCTCGCAAACGCTCAAAAAATTAAAAATTTTGCCAAATAGAAATTCCCCCCTCTCCCCAGCACACGTAAAACGTTACTAATTTAACGTGTTGGCTTTATTTTTTTGACGCAATAACTCGCAAAGTGCATCGAAATGTAATTAATTTAGCTTTTGAATCCCAAAAATTACAAATTAAAAAAAGAAATACAACTTTAACAAAGTACTACGGTATGACGTTTCACCCGGCACACAAACCTTATAATAGAATTATAAAACTTACACACACATCTTATTTTTTGGCGGCAATAAGTCCCAAAATTACTCAAAAGGACAAAACAAACACTTACATACACAAAACAGAAAATATTGCAATAAACATTTACACACCTTTTATCTCTATCATGAAAAAGCGTAGAACTAATGCCACAGAAAGCGTAGAACTAACGCCACAGAAAGCGTAGAACTAACGCCACAGAAAGCGAAGAACTAACGCCACAGAAAGCGTAGAACTAACACCACAGAAAGCGTAGAACTAGCGTAAAACGTTACTAATTTAACGTGTTGGCTTTATTTTTTTGACGCAATAACTCGCAAAGTGCATCGAAATGTAATTAATTTAGCTTTTGAATCCCAAAAATTACAAATTAAAAAAAGAAATACAACTTTAACAAAGCACTACGGTATGACGTTTCACCCGGCACACAAACTTTATAATAGAATTATAAAACTTACACACACATCTTATTTTTTGGCGGCAATAAGTCCCAAAATTACTCAAAAGGACAAAACAAACACTTACATACACAAAACAGAAAATATTGCAATAAACATTTACACACCTTTTATCTCTATCATGAAAAAGCGTAGAACTAATGCCACAGAAAGCGTAGAACTAACGCCACAGAAAGCGTAGAACTAACGCCACAGAAAGCGAAGAACTAACGCCACAGAAAGCGTAGAACTAACACCACAGAAAGCGTAGAACTAGCGTAAAACGTTACTAATTTAACGTGTTGGCTTTATTTTTTTGACGCAATAACTCGCAAAGTGCATCGAAATGTAATTAATTTAGCTTTTGAATCCCAAAAATTACAAATTAAAAAAAGAAATACAACTTTAACAAAGCACTACGGTATGACGTTTCACCCGGCACACAAACCTTATAATAGAATTATAAAACTTACACACACATCTTATTTTTTGGCGGCAATAAGTCCCAAAATTACTCAAAAGGACAAAACAAACACTTACATACACAAAACAGAAATTATTGCAATAAACATTTACACACCTTTTATCTCTATCATGAAAAAGCGTAGAACTAATGCCACAGAAAGCGTAGAACTAACGCCACAGAAAGCGTAGAACTAACGCCACAGAAAGCGAAGAACTAACGCCACAGAAAGCGTAGAACTAACGCCACGGAAAGCGTAGAACTAACGCCACAGAAAGCGTAGAACTAACGCCACAGAAAGCGTAGAACTAACGCCACAGAAAGCGTAGAACTAACGCCACAGAAAGCGTAGAACTAACGCCACAGAAAGCGCAGAACTAACGCCACAGAAAGCGCAGAACTAACGCCACAGAAAGCGTAGAACTAACGCCACAAAAAGCGTAGAACTAACGCCACAGAAAGCGTAGAACTAACGCCACAGAAAGCGCAGAACTAACGCCACAGAAAGCGCAGAACTAACGCCACAGAAAGCGTAGAACTAACGCCACAGAAAGCGTAGAACTAACGCCACAGAAAGCGCAGAACTAACGCCACAGAAAGCGTAGAACTAACGCCACAGAAAGCGTAGAACTAACGCCACAGAAAGCGTAGAACTAACGCCACAGAAAGCGCAGAACTAACGCCACAGAAAGCGTAGAACTAACGCCACAGAAAGCGTAGAACTAACGCCACAGAAAGCGTGTTACATTGATGTGTTAAGGTCGATTTTTTCAAATTTTTAATTTTTTTAGGAGTCATCAGCAATTTTAATTACGTTTCGAGGCATTTTAAGAGATATTACTTTAAAAAAATAAAGCCTAAACGTTGAACTTGTAACGTATTAGGTGTACCGTGGAGGGAAGGAGGAATTGCTATTTTACAACATTTTTAATTTTTGGGGCGTGAGCGAGAGTTTTATAATTGTTTTCGTATTCCTAATGACTTTCTGCATCGCCCGGTATAAATGTTTTTACTAAAATCAAACACGTCAGAACGGGACATTTTTGTAAGTAGTAGATACAAAAAGAAATCTTATCAGGATATAAATGTCAATAACTAATTAAGACAATTGCTTGTCTTTATACAATTATTCATTAAAATTTAATTCATTTCTGCTCAAGTTCAAATGAAAGCTTAAAGATCTGTTCTTGGAGTTTTCATTTTGTGAAATTAAAATATCCGCCTGCTGGGGTTCATTTGCGACGCCTCTTTTCCCTTGTAGGTTATCGTGAATGAAACGTCTATCATGAGGCTGTTAACTATTTATGCTGTTCAACTGAATTATCTAGATCTGAAGGCAGTTCCCTACCTAATTATAGTGCGCTTCGTAGTGACAGTTGAGCGAACTTTAAGCAGGCTATCATTTCTTGAAATAACTTCCTTCATATTTTATTTGTTGTTTGGATATATCGTCACGCGACGGGTTTTTTAAATTCACTGTCTTGACGTTAACAGATACTTGCTTTACATTTTTCATCGTTTTATTTTTTTAAACATTACTTTATATATGTTTATTAAATTCAAGAATAGTTTTTTTTCACTCTAACATTAACAAATACGTTTTTGGCATATAAATATTTATTCGCGGCGACCACACCAAAATTAGAATCTAAACATGTAGTTAGGTTTTGCAGGTGTGATAAAATAGGGATACGCACGTGACAGAAACAAAACATTTGCCTCAGCCCTCTATAGTGGGGATAAGCATCTGTTGCCTGGGTTTTCCAAAAAATGTTCTTTAGTAAGGTTTCGAAGTGTTGACGCGAACGTACATCCCGCTGTAAAAGTAAACGTTTCTCAGTGTCCGTGCTTAGCCATCCTACTTTTTAATATAAATATAAAGTTAATTTAACAGTGAAAAATAGTGTTTTAATAGTACGAAATTACTACCTTAGTTCTCAAATGTTTATTTTTATTGGTTAATTATTTGGTCCTTCCTCGATTATGCATGAATGTTCCGAACTATATAGTTCAATTATTATTGTATAAAAATAACATTTATTACTTCACAAAGTAGTTTTTTCTGAAGTATCGTTAATTTCTGGTGGACCCTCATTTAGGCTATTATAAGTTGGATTGATCTAATATACACAGAAACCAGTTGTAAGTTTATTCTGAAATAAAATTAATTTTCTTCCTGCTTTTGGCTACGACCAAACGATTCAGTTTCTATGCGAATCAGTCATCGTTTATTTTAGTCTCTAACTTGGGAAAAATTCTGGTAGTGTTGGAAGCTTTTCGTTGAAAAATCTGCATATCATAGAATATGGCTAGGTGATTAGTCATATTAGGTGATTAGTCAAACTCTTCTACCAATATAGTTGGTATTAGCACATACCTTCATACTTGGCAGGCTAGTGTCAACAGCACCATTAATCCAGTGAGTATGTGCGAAGGCCAGTTTTTTAGACGAATTCCCTTTCACTCTTCCCCCGCTCTACAGGCCTTTCAAGTTTTAATGGCAATCTATCTGCGACACTTACAGTGAGTCGGTATTCTTGTGCTATAATTCTTTATTACTGTTTCGTGAATCGTGTTTTACTCTTATTGTTTGTCACTTAAGTTTAATAGTGAGTTAAACTTATACCTTGCATATGCTTAAAGATAAATGGTGAAATGAGAAGGGCACTTCTGACGTAGCGTAAGTTTGGTACTAATTGGGGTTATTTCGATACGTTGTCTAGAGAGGAGCATTACACTATACTACCAGCTACAGTGTTTTCAGTAGCCCGTGCTTGTTTTAGAGTATTTTTAATCGGTTTATAACATATTGGATATATTATAACTCCCTTGTGCGTTTATTCTTAGTAAGCCTAAAATATATTTATTGTGTGCTTTAATAAACTTTAAACACGCGTGTATAATTTAATTAAGCATAACTTTAAAAATATGAAACATTTCAATTAAGATAACCTATAGTAGGCTAAGTTAACTTCACTAACTGTTATAAAACACTTGCTGTATGAAATCGTTAGTGATTAAATTTAATCATATGTACAATATTTCTGAATAAATATAAAATTGCATTTGAAAACAATTTAAGAATAACTTCTATGTAATAAAAAAGCTATTTTATGAAATCATCTGTTTGGCTTTCGGATATCTTGAGGTCTAAAGTTCTTAAATGTGACTTCACATTTCTAGTATAACCCTCATTGGAAATATGTATTCGGTGCGACTAAAGACGTTTTGCACTTACAAAACCATGTAGAATGGTTTATGTTCTGCCTTCTCTTAACACGCTATTGTCAAAGAATGTAGTGAAATGATTTTTTCTATTATAAATGAATAAAAACTCTTAAATCACAAAAACCTTTGATTTATGTCCTGTTGTACAGTCTTGTTTTAGTGTTCTTTGAAGATGATTGCTTTGGAATCGAAATTTCATTAGGACATAAATAAAAAAAGTGTTTATGTTTTAATAGGTTTTATTTATCTATAGTAAAACATTACACCATAACCGCTCCAAGTTATTATAGTGAAATTTATTCGACATTTAAAATTTTTTTCAATAAGTTATGTTGTGAAGAGTTTGTTTTGTTTATTTAACTGTGCAATATGTCAAACCGTCGATAAATATAAAATGTCATGGATAAGTATGACAGTATTGTAGAATGTAGAAGAGGTTTAATGTGTTTATGTCTACATTGTACGATGTTAGTATAATTTAATTTCATTAAATAAAACATACAAAATGAATAAGTAATAACAATATTATTGTAAACATTTGTTAAAAAATTGTCTATAAGAAAACAAAGGAAAAATGCAGTTCGTATTGTTGCGCAGGGAACAATAGCCAGCTTTTGCTGTTTATAGCCAGACAGGCTTTTGATTTAACCACACTTCACTGTTAGACTGGTCTGGTTGATGTAGGAAGTTGGAATTACCTACTGTTTGGAAGTTTGCCAAGTGGAATACAATTATATTCAACTACAAGAACATGGCATCTTGTTAATATACTGGTATTGTGTTACACTAGATTGGACGTTATTGTGAAATACGTGCAGCCGCTATAATGCTTTCTGTAAACAATAGGTTTATTTTGTCATTAAATACAAATGTACTCTAAATAGTGCTTGTTCAATAATAATATAGGCAAAATAGTATAAGTGCAGAGAAAAATAATTCATATATTGTAGTTGGTGGAGAAAATGAGCCTAAATTAACAATGAGTGAATATTTATGTGTTTACTATCGGAAGAGAAAGGATCGGGCGAACGACTCAACCCCGATAGAGACTAGGTTTATTTCAAGAAAGCAACTATTCTTGCGCGAGAAATAATTTTACCTTTTTTATAATACTAGAAGAATCATTATGCGCCTACCGTAGACACGCCTATGCAACCAACTTTTCTTTATCCTTCCTACTAGAGCATAGGTTCCCAAAACTGGGGGGCGAGAAGGCAAGTCAGGGGAGGCGCGAGACCAGTTGGAAAATAGTAAGATACATTCTCATTTAGTTAAAATTAAAGTACACAATTTATCAAAATTTAAAACAAAATTTACACCTCAGATTTTTTTTACATAGGTAATTTTATTGGCCATGATGTTCAGAAAATTTAAATGAAATGAATGCATTTATAAAAGAAATATAAGTAAATGTTGTGCAAAATTTGTTAAGCTTGAAATTAAATCAACATGGCAGCTTGAAAAGAATAATAGTACAAAGGTATCGCGAAACGAATGTTTGCCGTACAATGTGGCAACAGCGCCACAATCGACAAATCTTCATTTTAGATAAAACACTTGAAAGTATATCACTGGCAGCTTTTCGATTATACTTGCCCTTTTCAACCACCTGTTTGTGCGAAAAAACATTTTCAGCACTTGTTACAATACAAACAAAATATAGGAACAAACCTGTTGTTGCTAATAACTTGCGTTGTGCACTTAGCCTACTAAAATACAACCTTAAATAGGTGTACTAGTGACAAACATTCAATCTCATCCATCTCACTAAAAGATTATCCTCTTATCAATTAAAATTTACCTTACGAATAAGACTTGAAATGTCATATAATTTTTCTTGTGAAAGTATGTATAAATTAATAAATTATTATATATTAATAAATAAGATGAATGAAGAAAATAAATAAGAGAAAAACATTATTTATCAAATTGCATTAGAAAACGGTTATAAAAAGAAAACTGTTGACAAATGTAATTATAATATTTTTAATAAACAAAATAATAATTTAATTTGCAATAGTAATAATAATACTTTAATACTTCATTTTTATTTATAGGCCATGAAATAAAAAATATCACCAAATTATTTAAAAATACAAATATCAAAATTGCATACAAAACTAATAACAAAATAAACATAAAAAATAACAATAATAAAACAATTAATATGCACGAAAAAGGTGGTGTTTATAAATTAGAATGCGAAAACTGTAATAAAGCTTATATAGGTCAAACCAAGAAAAAATTAAAAGAAAGATATAAAGAACATTTGAATGCCTATATTAATCCAGAAATATATAAATCAAATTTGGCAAATCATTGTATTAATAATAAGCACCAATTTCCAAATTTTGAAAATATGAAACTTATAAAATAAATTAATAAGGGATTAAGAATGAATATATATGAAGCATTCGAATTATATAAACACAATAATAATAACAAATTAATAAAAGAACAAATACAAATACATTCTAAATTTAATACTATATTCAATGTCTATAATGTTACAGCAACAAAATAAATTTGGCAATTTGTATAAAATTAGCAACAATTCTATTTCTAATTTAACATATGTTTTAGGCCTATAGCTTATATTATTGTAATTTTCATTCCTGATGATGTTGGTACTGTTTACCAACGAAAAGCTTTGAATATAAATTAATATATATTCTTGTATTTGAATAACCTATATTGTTTTAATATATATATATATATATATATATATATATATATATATATATATATATATATATATGAGTAGACTCGCTCTACTACTGTTGTTGGGTTCACTTCGTCAATGCTGGATGAGATTCTGGCGAAATGTCGGAACTGCGAATTTATGGACTGCAGAATGAACGGATGTACTCCAGATAGTAACTATTCATCATATTTTTCCATCCGTGAAGGAATACGTATCAGCATATATATATATATATATATATATATATATATATATATATATATATATATATATACACCGGTATATATATAATTATACCGGGCGATGCAGAAAGTCATTAGGGATACAATAAAAATTATGAAACCTTTCGCGCACACCCCAAAAATTAAACATTTTGGAAAATAGCGATTCCTTTCCTCTCCACGGCTCACCTAAAACGTTACGAATTCAAAGTTTTGGCTTTATCCCTTATTTATTTTTGATGTAGTAACTCGCAAATTACCTTGAAATGTAATTACACTTGCTGCCAACTCCAAAAAAGAAACGAAATTTGAAAATGTTCTTTAACACTTCATTTCAACACTGCCCAGAGCGGTAAATTTTATCGTTTTTAGGCCAAAGCTAGGAATAAAAAGTGTGTAAATGTTCAATGCAATATTATCTGTTTTGTGGGTGGAATAGGGCCTGTAATTGTTTGTTTCGTCCTTTTACGACTTATTATTGCATAAAAGGATTAGAGGGATGCGCGAGTTATAATTCTATATGGTTTATGTGCTGAATCGTGATGCTAACAGTGCTTTGTTAAAGTTGATTTTTTTTAATTTGTGAATTTTGGGAGTTAACAGCAAATTTAACTACATTTTGAGACATGTTGTGAGTTCATACGTCGAAAAAATAAAGTTGAAACGTTAAGTTAGTGACATTTTGAATATTGGAATTTTTAGAGCGTGAGCTGATGTTTTCATAGTTTTTTCGTATTCATAATGATTTTCCAGATAGACCAGTATAATTGTTTTTGGTGAAATCGATTTCGAGCTTGTTCTGTTTTCCGATGAAATATCTTCCACTTTGAGTTAAGCATAATAAAATATTTTATTGTAAATAAACTTGTTTTACAGAAACTAATTGGTAGTGAAAATATGCTTTAAATATTTCCCCCTTAAAGTTTCTGCAAAACTTTTAAATATATAGCCTTAAAATATGAACACCATTAGCCAATGTTCGTGTAGTACAGTAGAAGCCTTGTTGAACAGACGGGCTCATTGGACTGGAACCGTGAAGTGTCGCACGGACAGATCCGTTTGTTTGCTCCTCCACTAAAGCCCCTCAACGTGCACTATGATATCTCACCATTAAAACAATTGGGCACTGTCTATGCGTAAATTTATTTGATGCTACTAATACGGCACTTAAACATTGACAGCACCAATTTGTTAACATAGAGTGAAAGTGGAGGATAGACGCACATTCCAAACCGGTTTTCCGTGGCGTGTCGTGCGGTTCTTTGTCCTCCTGCTTCAATGTAACAATAGCTAGTATGGCGGAACGTTGCCGGTCAATGTCGTCAGTTGATGCGAATTTCTGACGTTATTAGCGTGATTTACACAGTTTTTACTGTTCAAGATAGTGCAATAATCGACTGTAGTAAAAACTATTTATAGGCTGCGTTTAATACTACTGGTTTTGGTAGTCGTTGAAAAAATTTGAATGTAATTCGATAATTACTGTAGTTATAAAAATTGGCAATAATTCAAAATTTTCAGAGTAAATAGTTCTTTTACTAAGTATGATTATGTTTTGCAAGAGAGAAAAATCGTCTCATCCGCCACGGGATGTTCTTTATATTTTAGTTCCTATTAACTTGACCCATGTAAGCTTACATACAACAGCTGACTATAGTAAAGGTTATGTTGAAGAACAGCTGTTTTAAGACGAAGGCTGTGACTTTGATTATTTTATATTTTTAAATAAAATGTTATTATTTAACTGATGTTAAATATTTTTTATTGGTTAATAAATATATTAATTTATTTATGATTCGATATCTCACTATAATTTATTCAACGCAATAATAACAACTCGTGAATTTTGTAGTCCATTACGTTCGGTGAAACTTAATTAATTAATCACTTTAACTTTAGTTTATGACCATCCGAACTTTAAATTTTGGAAAACGGACAACGTTTTCGATCGCTATGTAGTGTTCGATCAATGTCTTCTGCTCGGAGTTGTTGGGTTATGCGGTGACGGTTTTAAAGGCAGGTTTTCGGTAGTATCAAAGAGTAGGCCTATGTGTGATTTGTATTGGGTTTGTTCGTTTAATATGTTTGTACTTTGTGTGTTTGTAAATTTCATATTGTTCTAATGTGTTGAGATGTGGCTCTTTTTTGTTGATGTGTAGGATTTCTAGGTTATGGTAAATGTCTGTGTATTTGTGTCCTGTTTCTGTTATGTGATTATAAAATGCTGAGTTGGTGTTCTGTTTGTGTTCCTCTACTCTTTGTTTAAAGCTGCTACCTGTTTGCCCAATGTAGAATTTGTTGCACTTGTTACAGTTTAATTTTTATATGTCTGGTTCTTGTAGTTTATCTTTGCTGTTGGTGCCGTGTTGTATTTTGTATAATAATAACTCGGAGCAACTGTGGTGTAATTTTTTATTATAAATAAATCAAACTTTTTAACCACAAAAACTCTGTGAGTTAGTTTCTTGTAATTCGCTCTGAAGATGATAGCTTTACAATCGAAATGTACATCAGAATCTAAATAGAACGTTTTATGTGGTTAAGAGGTTTTATCTATTTATAACAATGATAATGAGTTTTATATTTTCATTCCAATTTCTTAAATACAATCCTTTTCATCTGACATTTTTGAAGAATCTATTTCATATATATTCGTTAAATAAAATTTGTATTTTATAAGTGTTCTATAGAATACATTAACTAGATTGTATTAAAACCTCTGTATTTACATTCTACAAATGCCTTATTCACACCTACTGCCGCTTTATAGTTTTTTATTATACATTTTATAAAAGAATTGAAAACTCTGTGTATTTAGGGTTATATAGCCCCTTTGATCTTTTTGTCGTGAACCTATTACAAACAGCTCAAGCAATTCTTGTCAATTTTATTACGTTGTTCTGTAACTTCATATATCATTAATTTCAGTAATAACATTAAAATTACAGTAGTATTGATACATTGCTATGATAAAATTTACCTTCTATTTACACAGAAGTACAGCACACTTTATTTAATATTATTACTCTGGAAGAAGGATGTATACAACTTCCATTATCTTCCATTATACAGGAAGTATTACGTTCACCGCTACATTATATAGTCTGATGCATTTTAATTGCTTGATTTTCAGGTTAGAATTGACAAGATTAAAATATCGGTAACAAAGATTTTTAAATACAGATTTGAAGCAAAATAAAGCGGTGACAAAGAAATACACTGTTAAGGTAAATTCAATTAGTTAAGGAGTGATTACAAAATTCTGTAACGAAGAGAAAATCACTCTGGGTTAGTTCACAGTTTGCGTAAAACTATAAGCCGATCGATATACTGTAACGAACGGAAAGATCCAATACTGATGGATCGAGAACGTGAATAGGGGAAAGCAGACTAAAGTTTCAAGTTTACAAATTCAATATATTCCCCTTCAGGTAGACAAATTTTAACACATTTTTTGTACATTGGATTTTATTATTTTAATAAATTTTTAATTAATTACATTTATTAAAAACATGCTGGTTTGTTCAATAACCTACATAATTCTGTAACTTTGTATTTACATAAAACAGAAGGTTAGTTTATTTACGTTAAGTAAAATAAATATCGGTAACACACTTGGGCAGTAAATAATTTTAATTATTTAGACTGACATTTATCCAAGTTTATATTTATGTTGTGTACTTTATTTGCCTTCCCTATCGGTGTATTTATTGCCATGTAATAACACAAAAAAATCTACTGTATACAGTACTTTTACGCCTAACAAATATATAAACTTCCTTATCAACAACATATAGTTAAACAAATGCGCCGCCAGAGGTCACTAGTAGACCGAACAACTTGTATGGAGCCTGAATAAGTTCACAGAGTCGTCGGTAGATGGCACCAGCTACAATCGCATCACTCACAATTACTTTCTCTCCCACAAATCCTTGTCGTGATCGTAATGTAAACACACCGTGTAGCCAAATTGTGCTCTTCCTCGACAAAATTCTTTTAAATCCTTTCACATTGTTTCCGTTTAGTCTGGGCGTCTTTGGTAACAAATTGAAAGGGATTGTTAACTTTGAATTAGGTTTTGTTTCAGCGGGGCTGCGTGACTAATATTAAAAGTTCTACTGATGTCAATGAATTCCGTTTAAAATGGAAGACGGCGCTTTCAACAATCAAATTAATGTTATTTGATAAAAAGTGAGGAACTTGTAATTGTATTTTTCGTTCTTTTAACAAAATAATAAACCTTTAGATCCATAAGAAAGCTACAGTATTATAAAAATACTGGTCTCAAGCTCTTTGGTGTATGAGTAGAAAGAGAGGCATTTTTAGTGACAGGTTAATAAATTATGCGTGCTAGATTTGCTTTTTTCTTGTCAGCTGGTGGCTACACAGTTCTTTATTATTCCGGTAGGAGAAGTAATTTTGCCTTCTTTGTAAATAGGTTATGTAATGTTGCAGTCTTTACTTTCTATAGAGGTATTTATTTTCCACTTTCTCTCTTTTTCTTATATGTGGCTACCTTCTGCGTTACTTTTAACGGCAACTATCTTTACCTATTTTATAATTATCTTCATCAGCATACACATATTAATCATCTCCAATATGATTTCAAAAAAGTACCCTTGCCCTTTTGGCAAATTCAGTGTAGGATTCGAAATTGTTTAAAACATAATTCACAACTGTAAAAACTTTAACTACTGAGTAGTAACGCCTCATAATATAAA